>WBMV01009146.1:1603183-1981523 GCA_013396655.1 Campylorhamphus procurvoides | reverse complement strand
GCCCCGCCCCGCCCCGCCCCGCGGGGGGCGCGCCCGGAGGGACGGGGGGGCGGGGCCGCGCGCGGGAGCGCGCACCGGCCACGGAGGTCCAGTGTGTGCCTGCATCCAAATTAGAATGAAATGGGTCACTGTTTTTAATCAGGGCAATAATTACATGGCTGTTGATTCTTCCTGCTCTCTAAATGCTGTCTGTCTGTCTATCTATCTACCTACCTACCTACCTACCTCAGTTTTAAGTATAGCTAAGCACTGTTGGCAGCGGAGCTTAATTTTGAATCCTTCAAAGGTTTTATTTTTTATATTTAAACAATTCTGAATAAGAAGCCATAAATAAGCAAAGGTTACATAGGCTTTTTGGATCATTAGACGTTTGGGGGAATTTCCATAAAGGACACACCAGGCAAAGGCTAGAAGTACGAAAGTTCAAAATTAAAAAACGAAAACAACTCCCATCTTGCTTTCTTTGTTGGACCTAAGAAAGGTCAATGACTTGTGCAGTAGAAATGTCACATTTTGGTGAAGACCAGCTGGGTCTGATCCAGGTTCTATCAATCAAAATCATACATATGTGCATATATAGGTGTATATATATATATATATATATGCAGCTATCCCATCATGGAACCTTGAGTGCCTGTGACCCCTGCCAGCTCTAACAAGAAAAGTAGTCTTACTCTTTTCACCTGCTTCTTTATTGTTTGGGTTCTTTTGCCAGCTACAGTATTCAAGGTACAAAATCATTAAAAACCCTTTTCTGGTCATCAATAGCTTGTTCGGCCTGTACTGTATCTATTGCTGCTCAGCCAGCTATAATGGCATTCCCAAATGGGAGTCACAACAAAGTATTACAGTATTTCTGAGCAACAGGTATAGCACCCATAGCCATTAACATAAATAATTCAGCTCATCCAGCCTATACGTTAAAAATGTCTTTTCTCAGATCTTATCTACTGTTCGTAAACAAGAATGTCTTGAAGGGGAATCCGACCTTGCAGCAACTGGTGTAATGACAACAGTAGGCTGTAATAGGAATGCAGACTTGGACAGGAGCTTCTGGGGTTTCAAGCCAGCCAGAATGATACATAATCTGTCATAGGAACTGCTCATGTTCTAGGTTAAGGCCACTAAGTTTTCCCAGAGAAAACTTTTCACAGGGAAGGCTGCTGCTATCTGTTTGGTTGAACAAGTTCAGAGGAGCACCACAAACGGTAGAATGAAAACATCGTTTCCTGAACTCATTTAATCAGTGTGAATCAGAAAAATCTTGACTAATTCCAGCTAAAGTGCTCCTGAATTACAGTGGAATTACAGCTCAGAATCCAAAGCACATAAATACTGTGAATGAAAATACAACCACTCTCCTCTTTATGCCCATTCCCTCCATTTCACGTCCAAGAACTAGGGAAGCAGTCATTGTCATCCCAATTCTCAGGTGATGAGAGAATAGGCTACCCCCTAGAGTCAGAAAGGAAACTTCCTTCATAGCCGAGGTCTGAATTCTGCTCTCATCAGTGCCAAATCAGTCCCTTGCTTGGGAGGGGACTTCATCACAAAATTATTACTGATATCCTTTTTATGCAAGTGCCAGCATTACAGACTAGTGAGTAATCTACCTATAACATTCATTATCACTCCCTTTAGTGAAGACTCCCATCACACATCTCAATAAATCAGCATGACTAACACATGCCAAAAAACCATTTCTTCTTGACCCTCAAAGCAATCAGCTTATGCTGCTGAAGCAGGAAGCTTGTTTGTCCCCTGCATTGTTGTAATCTAGTACATACAGCTGCAAATGTTGTCTTTGCTCACAAAGCTTCTTAGATCCTTTTTTAATTCTACTAAACTCTTTGCCTTGATGACTGACCATGACAATTGGATTTCACAGACAGAAAATATGCTGTGTGAAGTAGTACTGAAAACGTATTCTAGAAGGTTTCGCTCTATGAACTGGGGCGCAGAGGCTGCAGTTAGCTGACTTCACTAGGCACTTGAAGTTTCATCTTATGTGAAGCTCCCCTTGCCTCCATGGTCTGTATTACCCTCCATTACTGTTTATTCCGCACAGCTGACTTTCTGGTTCCTTTTTAGGTCCTGTGAGGAAAATCCTGGCCCTCATGAATGTATCTGAGCACCTGTGCAGCCATGCACATAAAAATAGGGAAGGAACAGCACACACAAAGATTAGGATCTTCCAACACACAAGGCACCAGAGGGACTGTCTGGACTCTCCTCCCAGGCTGAAGTCAGTAATTGATTTTAATGGGAGCAGGGCTGAGCTAATGCTGGCACTTTGGAAAATCCCCCCCATGGGATTCAGTGATATTGAAAGTGCTCGAGGCAGGTTAACTGCAGGCATTTCCACTAATGGGGAATGGTGCAGTTATCTTTATTAATTTTTCTTCTCCGAAGTGCAATTAGCATGTATGTATTTTCATTTCTTTAGGAAAAAAATAATGTAAATTGCTTCTATTTCTGGAGATTCTTACTGAAAGGCAAATAAATGAGTGATTTTTTTTTGCAGCACAGTTACAGGCCTTAAGATCTATCACACCCCCAAGTTCTATTAATACTCTCTAGATGCCCTTCCTTTTTCTTCATCTGACTTAATATGATTACGAGGGAAAATAATATCGCTGTGGGTTCCAATCACAGCAGCTGTGCTGGCCATTCATAAAGCAAGGTTTTTCATTGTCTTCTTGGAGAAACCAATATTTTTCTAACTGATCATACCTTTGAAAAAGAAAAAAAATCTCATCGCTGAAGATGAATTGGAAAATGGTCATTAACATAGGGAAAAAAAACAACAGCAAGGTAAACAAATGCCAGGGCAGAGAACATTGACTCTGTTATGATCAGTTTCTAGAGAAGTCACTACAGCGTAAACATGGCCTAAAAAAGAGACCAAAGCTATGGCAACAATTTTACAAATAACTCTGCAAATAAATTCAGCCTTTATATTTGATTTCTTTGAATGATGTCTCTGAAGATTATCAGCTTACTCATTCATAAAACTTATGAGGTTCTGGCACATAATTCACTCAAAATACTTAAAATATAAAGCGATTCTTTCCCACACATTCTTTCAAACAACACTAGAATTTTAAGCATAGCATCAAACATGACACAGCACTTTAAAGCCACTGAAAGACTCCATTTGCTGTAGTGAAAGGGCAGAGGTTTGGTTATGAACATCACAGAGAAATGACAGAAGTATACCAGTTTGCGAGTCTCGAGAAGCATTGCTTGACATAAAAAAATCAAGTCCACGATATCTTTAAACTACTGAGGGAGGTGGGTGGCACCGTGGAGTGGGAAAAGAAACTGGATTTGTTTCTACTTGCTACTTCTACTTTGTGACTCAAATTTGTCCTGAAAAGTTCTTCCCTTCTTGCAATGACCTTCTTGATGTGACCTGATGGACTCTTTAGGTGTAAAGGCTGTGCTTGATACCAAATGGGAAGAGCCTCAGGATAATCCAGGGGCCTGCCTTAGGCATTTCCCTGGAAAGCACTGCTCAGAAGGTCTTTGCAGTTCCTGTTATTTATGTTGCCATCACAAAGTAAGGCATAAAAGAAGCAACAAGTAGTCATTTACATTTCAGATTACTTTTAACCTATTTTTACTTCCTCTATGACAACATTTCTCATTTTACACTGAAAATGTCCTTTCATCTCACCTAAGAAGTGACGTCTTTTGCTTACTGAATTAGAAAAAAAGAATTTTAATGTAAATGTTGAAGGTGTTGAAATAGCCTTCAAGACCAAACACCTTATATGCAGTTAAAACTCATTACAGAATAATTACATGCTAGATCTGACTTAATTCTTAAAGTGTAAGTAATTTTATCAGTGTGCAATAAAATAGAGTTTTCAGTCACATTGCTGCCCAAGAGAGAATGAATTTTGGATATTCTGCTGCACTGAAAATCCAAAAGACTAAATTTATTCCTTTTTTTAACAGAGGGAAATTCAGTCACACCCATTTATGCACTGGCCATAATTGCAGGGGGAAGCTTTGTCTGTGTCTGTGTGGACTGCAGCACTGTCACAGAGTCCCCGAAGCTGCAGGGATAGACACAGCTCTGGTATACCAGTAGTGCTGGCACTACTGTTTGTTTTTCCACTTACTATTAACTGTTCTTTCCCAACTATCTTCAGCCACATCTTGTCCTCAGATCTCATTTTGGAAAGTGACCTGCTCAAGTGGACTCTTTCATTTCAGGAGCCAGCTGGCACTAATCAAGCCTCAAGACCAGCTAGAAAGTACAGCTTTCTCCAGAAGTTCTGTGTTATTTAACTGTACAAAATGTTTACAGAGCAGAACTATTTTTTTCTTGTCATTTTTGTGCATATGTGAAATATTTGACATATATCTTGTAAATCATACATGAGGATTTCCTGGAATTTTTGTCTTGAGTACTTAAATGACATTGGCTGGACTTTTCACATTTTTTAAAAGAAGTAATTTAAAATGGTGCAGTTGTTCTTTTAGTGAGCAACTGAAAATAGTTGTGGGAAGTTTCATATTCTTTTTTTTAATAGCTGTAGATAACAGCAGATTTTTGAAAAGTAAATTTCAGTATTTTTATCACTGTACTTTGAAACTTTACGATTTATTTTATTCTGAAGTGAAAAGTGAAAAGTAACATTTTGGCATGTTTAGTGTGGTCTGTGTGATCTTACTGGCCTTATCAGAAAAAGTTGTCGTGATTTTTTGCATAATTTCAGTGATGAGGTAGGAAAAATTAAATGGAACTTCAGAATAACTTTGAAGATCTTTATTCAAGATTTAATGAGCAAAAATCCAAGCAATCCTCATTAGCAATTCTTTCAGAGAAAATTTCCTTCTTGAATCTTAATGTGTGCTTTTGAGGTAGATGACCTGGGAGCATTGTGTAGCGAAATTCAAGTGCCTTAGCTATCAGTGTTATTTCTCTTAGTCTTAGACACATGTGCAGTGTTATATGCAGATGCACCCATACACATGATGTATGTTTGCATGTAATTTGTTCTCAAGTACTCAGGGATTACCTTTAACTAAATGAAGAGTGGGATTAAGTGAACATATGGTGTTAAGAAAGCTGAAAATAAAATCCCCCTCCATCTTACTCTACTGCAGTTATATTGCTCATTAGAGGATTACATCTGAGTCTGTGTGGACAAGCTTTCTGAGGAAGGAACTGACAGGCATAAAGTTTCACAGGTTGGTACTAGTTATGAGGGAAATCCTGCAAAATTATACTGTCTAGATGAAAGGTACTTTGTCTTCTGTTTGAATCTTGAAACTAATTTTTCACTTGTACTGTATCAATATGTAAATGTACAGAAAGAGAGAACTTAGTGGATTCTTTTGAGTTGTTATCATGTTGTCTTAAGTATGTTTTCTGTAAGTCTAACTACAGCCATAACTGGACACTGCCTTCTTATTAAATACCTTTTTATAAATATTCAATCAGAAAAATCTGTACATTTATTTTTTAAAGTTATTTGTGAAATTAGATTTAAAACCCAGGGCTTTCCTGATCATTTGCCTGATGACTAAGCTTAATATAAATACAAAAAAACTTGCAATGTCTGTGGTATATGCCAACCATTAACAAACTGGTTATCACAGTGTGAAAATAACTTCAAAGGAGAGAATGCATTGTCCCTCAGCAAGTCCTTGCTTTTGCGTTTAGCTAATGTAGCCAGTTCATGTTTAGCAACCTGAGTTTTTCCAGTTCCCTTGGAAGCACCTTAATGGCCCTTCTCTTTCTCAAGCTGTATGTATCCTGGGTTATCCTTCTGTCCTGCTTCTTCTTCCAGGTCCTCCCAGAGGTCTGTTTATGTCAAGCAATTTACCCAGCCCAGTACACCCTCTTCATATAAGTTTCAAGTCCTTTTAAAGCTCGTCAAAATCTAACCACGTTTTTCTCTTCTACTGACCAGTTGTCCTCCTATAACTACTAGCTATCTTCTCCTTTGTGGGCAAATACACAAAGCCACTGCGTGGTCCTTTAAAAACCTCTTCCATATGCACTCCATTTTGACATCTGTAAAGTTGCTAACACTGCCAAAGCATCCAGTAAGAATACAAATGTCTCAAAGTAGCAATCTGGCAATGCTTACAGTTCACAAAATTTATATGTGCAATTGCTTGGTTTTATTTTTGTAATTTTTGTCCTTCCTTTCCCATTTCTTGCACAGGATATTCTTCTACTTTTTGCATTGTGTCAAAACTCATGTCAGCTCTTTAGTAAAACATATGGCCCCTGCCACATACATGTGAATAAAAGAGCCCTGAGAGCAGGGGCAGGACCTGGTTTACCACACCCATCCTGCTGCCTGTGGTGCCAATTCTGACTCGGGCAGCTGGCAGCAAATCCCACGGATCCAGGCTGCGTCAGCCATGCAACAGACTGGCTGCTCTAAGAGCTGGTGTGCAAGCGGTGCACCTGGTGCCCTTGGACACCATGGACAGCTGGTCTGGTTACAGTGGCCAGCCTGGATACCCTCAGCTATTGAGCCACCTGGACAGATTGACAGTTCCTGCAGGACTGCTTCAGCAGCTCCAAAGAGCCCCATCCATGTCCTTCCACCAGGACAAAGTTTTTGCACAGGAGCCTAAGTTCCTAAGAGAACAAACAATAAATGGTACAAAAGAAGCCTGTTCTTTCAGGGCCTTACCCCTGGCGATTTGCAAATGCATTGGAGGACATTCAGGGTGATGGGCTGTGCTCCAGTCTCACCAGAAATGGGACCTTGAGGGGAATGCCAGGCCCTTTGTAGTTGCAGGAGATTGCGTCAGGGTTCGTAGTGCACTGGATGTGTCGGGGCTCATAATGCACTGGATATGGCAAGGCTCTTAATGCAGTGACTGCTTCCTAAGAAACTCCTCTACCACAGCCAAGAATAGTCAGTACAGTCTGTGCAGCTGCAGCAGGCTGGGGAAGTGGGAATGATTGCAGCTGTGTCACCTTTAAATAGTTTATGAGTGGTGCTCACTTTTTGTTTTACAACCAACCAGAAATCATCCCCAGCAGCAACCCCATATGTTCCTTGTCTTTTGTTTGCTTGGACAAACAAAAACCTGTTTATTGTACAGGTTTACTTAGGATCTAACTATGACTATGTCATGGGTTTGTTGTGTACATTGCCGAAGACAGGAGCCCAATACCTGTGTTTAAAACATTATGGTTGTGTCTGGAAAGTCAGAAAAATGGGTGTATGATGGGCTCTGAGCTATTCTTACACCACTGTCAACAATTTGAGCTAGCTAAATAGAAAGCCTGCCACTAAATGCAAGTGTCAAATTGCAACCAGATTCTCAGCATGCCAAGCCCACATCACTGCAGTTCTAGATTTCCCTGAGTAACCTGGCAGTGCCTTGTGTTAAGCAGCTGATAGAAGGCCTGCTGTTACCTACTCCCTGATCATCTGCCTCCTCCTGTGCAGTTCCACCTTTCACTATGTGGCAGTGGACTCGCAAGTGCCCTGGGCCATCCTGAGGGGACAAGCATAACTTCTCTTCCATATGAGAATGTACCCAGAGCCTGACTTACTGCTGGTCAGAAAGTTGTGCGCAGAACAGCGTATGTATTGAATGTACTGAAGCTCAGACCTATCCCTTGGAAACAAATGGCCTCCTTCTTTCAAAATAGACAACTGCTACAATCTTAGGTCTCCAAAACTTCCCTAATCCCAGCTGCTCCCTCCCCATCTTACCCTTGCTCTCTGAGAGGTATGTCTAATTATTTCCATATTTCTGTTGACCTGTTTTTGAACATCTTCATCTGCATCATCCACAGTGTGAAGGTTCAGACTATTTGCAACCTCCTATAAAAGCTTCCCACTTAAAGATTTCAAGATCCAAACGGCTTCCCAAGTGTTATGTATTTGCTACCTCCTTTGAACCTAAAGAATCCACAGATGGCAAGGAGATGTATGCAAGCAACACATGCTGCTAATTCTCTCTGAAAGTCTAAGATTAAGGTTAAGTTCACTGAAAGCCTGTGCCATTATATGAGTATTAATCAGAGAAAGGAAATTTTGGCAGCATTTATAGCTCTAACATATAAGCGCGTGTCCCAGGAGGAAAGTATTTTGGTCACTGTAGCTAGAGCTGAGCTAGTGTAAGCTATATGGGTTAAAGCATATTTGTTTTGCTTTGTATTAGTTGTCCCTCCAGTAGAATTGTGTTTGAACAGTTGGTACATTCAATCTAGCCCAGACCTGGCACATAGTCCCCTGCTGCATGCATTTCTGTTCCTTTCTGATCAAGCATCATATGAGATGAACACAATAAATCTAGTTTTCAGAGAAGAAGCAGTGCTCATTTTTAATTTTCTAATATTATTTAGTTTATGCTACAGTCCAGTGGCTTTATTCAACTTTGCTATGTATTTAACTCTGTCTTTCCCACTGAAATGTGTCATCTGTACTGAAGAAAATGGTTTTCCAGCACAAACTCCCTTCTGTCTCAGTAGTAATTGTATAAAAATGAGATCATTCTCTCTGTAAGGAACATTTTTTAACATGTTTATGAAATGATTTATTCTGCATTAACAATATAATATTTTTAATTTATGTGGTTTTGTTGTTTGCTTCTTCAAAATCAGTCTTAGATGAACACAGCATGCAAGACAGGGCTGGAAGGGAGTAAGCTGAGGGTACTTTAGGGTTCCACTTCATGGAAGTGAGTTTCTGCTAAAGCTGAAGCAGAACTGCATGAAGCTAGAAAAGGTCTCAAATCTGGCTGCTTATAGTTAGGAATCTATGAATCAATGACTAAGTGCAATGGCCTGGTTTTTCAAAATGGTTGAAAGGCACCCACATTTCTCACTGAAACCAATTGGCATTGCATATGCTTAACACCCTGGAAAATCATGCATTTTATATTTAGGGGTTCAAATATGACATTTGGAGCTCAAATTTCATCTACTAGAGTTAAAATATTAAGTCAGAGTATCTAAAGCCTATTTTTCAGTAGGATGTCTGACCTAATGCTAGAAGTTACAGTTAACTAAGATAAATAGTTCCCGTGCTGACCTCCCACTGCCTCCAAAAACATTACCCATGTACTGAGACACCTTAGCTGTAGCCTAGACAGAGAAACTTGGTTTGAGAATTCTACTTGGAGCCATTCTGACTACAATGTTCTTCATGGATATTAGCCCCTAACAGTCAGAATTTTCATTCAATTTTAATGCAATTGTTATCAAAATAAGGATTTTGCTATTCGGTCTTTTTGGTTTAAAACAAACCAAACAAAAACAAACAAAAAAAAGGGCAGAAACACTAGCTGTGCAGTTTCCATCCTAGACAGAGGCACTACTGTCCTCTGAGAAGACCTGGGTACCTGCAACCTTCAGGCTCTGAAGACCTGTTGTCTGAACTTCCTAGTGGGGGAAGGCTGAGGTTTTGGGGGAAAGCACCTCTAAAGGGTGCTCACAGGCCATAGTGAACTGGCACAGTCATTCAATCACATTGCCCAAGTCATTTCCCAGTAAATGCCTAGCCAATAGTAAATACAGCTAAAGAAGACCTTCTCTGCTTCTAATCCATGACATTGAAACTTTATTTGCTTCTCACTGCTTGACCTGGAAGGCTAAACAGGTGAACTGATTTGATTTTTTGGTTAACCATTACTATAGTGACTGGCCTCTCTTGAGAGAACAGAGGGAGACGTACTGGTTCTTATTGCCTACTTTTCTCAGAAAAAAGATCAAGAGCCACTTCCCTTCAGTCCTTGAGATACTTGCACCTGCATTTGCACCAGGCAAAATCATTACGCCACAGAGTGGAACCTGGTTACATCTCTCTGTTTGTCACATAGTGCATTAAAAGGCAATGCTAGCAGCTATGGCACTACATTGCCAGTCATTGCTGTAGGGTCCCTTCTCTCACCATTAAGGAAGAATAATGGGTTATTACCTCAAGTGTTAATCAGAGCTCACACACAGCTCTACTCACAGCTTCCAGCCTTCATAGATGCAGAAATCCAATCTTTGCTCAATACTTTGGCTGTGTCTAATAAGGTACTTTAGGTACCAGCACAACCACAGGCAAGACTCTGCAGTGCTGTGTCACCAGCTCAGGGCCTAGCAGCAGCAGGAACCCAGACATGGGGACATGGAGATTGTCATCTGTAGCTAGTTTAAAGTTAAAATTGCAGTCAAAGTGTTTCTGGAGTCTCAGTGATGCTCTTGCATCTGCACAGCTATCTTGAGTGTGAACTTCCAACATGTAGCCCATTTATTTTGCATGGTAGAATAGAAAAGATTCCTTAAACAAAATTAAGTTCTTTCAAAGACTTTATCTCATCACAGACCTTATTTTGAAATGTCCTGGCAAACACGAGATTCCTACACACAGCATTTGCTGTTTCCATTTATTTCTGCCTCCTTCCTAAGATGTGGTGGTCAGAGCCCTTTCTCCCTGATTTGTCTGGTGTAAGGAAATCAAGGAAAATCCCTACATGCATGCTCTATTTCTGTGTGGTTTGAAAAATGATTTAAATAGCAAGTACTGCAGAGAGATTGCAGGAATCTGAATACTATTTTCTAAATACCATTGGACTGTGCTCATGGTAAAGTCCTTTAGGTCTAGAGGCCAAGACTTCCCCAATTGTGTAAAGAGGCTCTCTGAAGGCAGCCGTGTGTTAGTTCATCACTGTGCTACCCAGAGGTGGGGAAGGCTGGGGTTCATGCATCCTGCAAAGCCCTGACTCCCATCCACTGAACTTAGGAAAGACTCTTGCTGATTTTAATGAGCTTTGGACCAGATCTTACCTGTGAGCAGTAGTCGATGTCTGTGTGACCCAGATTCAAGAATGAGGTCTGCTGGGTGCATTTTCCAGGTATAGACTGAGTACTGGTGGGGACCATGATAACAATGCAGGCTCCCTAGAGCAACCTCTGCGCAGTGTGCGTGACTGAATCTGCCTCAAGCCATGACCTGCATCTTCAGAAATCTTTCTGACATTGAGTCATTTATCCTTTCAATACATCTGCAGGGAAAAGTCCCATGTTATAGGAAAAGAGGTGGCAAGAGAAATAGGGATGGATTTGTTGGTGCTGAAGAGCTGGAGCTCTTGAGGAGTGTGAAAAAACCTGAGGGTGTACCTTTTCTGAGAAAAAAACCCAAACAACCAAAGCCAACAAAACCAGGCTTCTACTTACTTTTATCCGCAAACAGATTTTGTCTGAAAGCCAGAAATAAAACAGCTAACCGTTCTTGGCTAAGACCAAAACCCCACTGTGGGATAGTATTTCATTATAGAAGTTATTTATCTACCGAAACTATTTAAAGACAGGAAGTGTTATCTGTGGCTAGGATTAATCTTCTCTGTCACATAGCCTGTCTCCTGAATGAGAGATTAATGCAGAGTATAGCTTCCTGACAGGCAAGAAGCATCGCATGGATTTTGTTAATTTCTGTGGTAAGAAGCAAAGCCAAGTAAATTGCACCATACATTGCACGTTGGGACACTGTCAGCCAAAAATATCTCAGCTCAGACTGCTCATTGTGCCAGACTTGAGAAATGGAAATGGGAAAAAATTGCACCCCACCACCCAAGCCTACTGTGCCAAAAAGGGAGAATGACCAAGATGCTGGACATTCAGCAGAGAGGAGGCAGTTTCCACTTTACCTGGCAAACTTCAGTGCTCCCTCAAGAAAAGATGAGAGTGCAAGAAAAGCAGAGCACACAGGGAAGATAGAGCAAACAGTGGAATGGCAACACTAAAGATGCTGGTGGAGTAGCAGACACAAACTGGACGAAAATGTGACAGCTTGAATTGGCATTTGCTGCCTTCTGTCCTCAGTCAGCCCCGGGCACCTTGGCCACACACACAGCAGGCACACAGACAGAGCACAGTGAGACCAGACCACAGAACATCCTCTCTGGGCTCTTGTCACGCTGCCAAAAGGCAAATATAGTGCATTGCTCTTTGTGCACATTCACAGGGGAGAGGAACTTGTGGCAGTGACCCAGGATAAGATTTTACTTGTTTAACTTGAAGGAACGAGGTCATCACACACATCTTTTGTCTTCCCAGATGAGGCTGCCTTGTCTGCTCTGCTATTTGTATAGCCGTCTACACAGCTGAAATATTTGCATTTTTTTCCTGGGCCCTGCAGCCAGTGCGGCACTATTTGAGCTGGTAAAATGCCAGACTCTCACTCAGTTGTAAGACTGAGCTGGTGATCTAGCCGGCTTTGTTATGTTACTGTCGGCTGCAGCAGCAAGACAGCAGACATCACCATCAAGATCATCAAAGACAACATTCACTCTCAAGGAAAAAAAAAAAAAAGAATAAGCTGGGTCATAAATTAAACCACAAATCTATTTCTAGGCAAAAATAATATCTATTACTATCAGAACATGTATGATAGGAAAAGGTCAGGGCTTGACCTACTCTTTTTGGATGATATGATGTACTGTTGTTGGTAATGATGTGATTGAAACCGTATGGGATCTCCACAAAATTAGGTGCTAATTATGCATTAATGTGATCAGTTCATGTGTGCCTAATGACTGCCCCTCCTGTGCTGATGTACAGTTTATTCCCCAGCAGAACAACTACGTGTGAGAACTTCAGAGATACATACAGGAAGAAAAAGATATTCGTGGTGTGACTCCTTTCTTTTTCCACCTTAAAATGGTGATGGGGTTGTTAATTTCAAATGAGAATTATTCTTGTTTTGGTGGAGGAGAAGATGGTTTTTGAAGTATAAGACAATAGAGCACTGTCTTGTGTGCTACAGAATGAGAGTAACAGAACAGGATCAACCCAGTGCAAACATCCCCCATTTATCTTAGCAGGATATGTGAAGATTATTTTTAATCCTTTGAGTGCTTTGTACCTTTAAGATGGTATTTCTGAAACCATGAAGTGCTGACTGTGACATTAAGTATTGATTACTTACAACACAGCTCACAGAGTGTTTTTGTGGTATACTACTGAATTAACACAGTTTGTATTCTCACCCTGCTCTTCTTTAACCATCGCAAGTTTCAATGAGCCAGTGGGCAGCTTATTGCTCTGACACACTTCCTGGCCTCAGTCATCCTTACATACTGTTTGGAAGGGCAGTGGCTAATAGCCCTTCCAGTCCCTGATGACACAGGCTCAGACATGAGAGCTGCATCAGAGCAGGCCATGAAAACACAGAGTACTCACACCATGCACTTTGAACGACTGCACCATTCGACTAGAACACTTATTCTGCATTTGTTACATGTTGTGTTTGGAGGGTACACTCAGGATCTAAGGGCACTGTCTGGCAGCTCAGCTTCACTTCATCCTAATGAAAATAAGGTGCATCTTCTGTACTACAGTAGACATGACAACAGAAACCATGCCTCAAGACACAGCTGGCCTTCTCTGTTATTTTTTCCCTCTGTGCTGCTTTAGTCTTTTCATCCCACTCCTTATGGGCAGCAGGCTGTGTGTATGTGTTTCTCTGCAGATAGCACTGTTCCCTTTGAAGCACCCTCATATTGTAGTTTGCTCTTTTCTTTGTTCCTTCCCATGTAACTAGAAGGGTGGATGCTTGATAGATAAGGGCTCGGAAATGGCTGCATATATCCATGAAACATAATCAAACAAAATGAAAGCTGGGACTAACCCTTGAAATTTCACTGCAAATATTTTTATGCATGCAAGTGGCTTAGTTGACTTCATAAGGGCTGCTAGTGTTCATAAAAGCTATCTGTGTGGAAGAGACAGCAAGATGGAGACTTTATTTATTGATATGATAACATAGCTAGCTTGAGGCTGCTTGGAGATGGCAATAAAGGATGTCTAAGAAAGATAGCACATTCATAAAGTGTTTCATTTTAAAGCATGTAGAGAATTATTAGCAGAGCAGCTGTAGCTTTTTATATCATTTCGCAAGGCATGTGATGTGGCATTTTGAAATTAAAACCCTCTTTGTGGCTGTCTTTTTGTCACGTACATCATGGCCAAAAGCCCACCTTTTCCAGAGCATTCTCTCACTGAGTCTGCACAGACACCTTTGAAGGGTAAGGACCTTTAAAGCACAACATTGTTTTCCAAGAAGTTAGGTGAGTTTGTCAGATTGAACTAATCAGCTCTATGGAAGAAACCATCTGTGTTTTTGCATCGCTGCAGCGGAAGAGCTGAGACATTCCCAGGCGTGGCCCTGGCAAAGTCCAGTGCCCATGTATTTCTGGAATGAATGCCAGCTGCCTCCATGTCTTCTCGCTCACACATTGCAGTGCTGTACAGTCAAAGCCACGAGGACTTGCAGAGAGCTCTGCAAATGACCTCAGGGGAAAGTAATCTAGGACCTTTTGCTCCTAAAAAAGGAGACCCTTGAAACTGGACTCATGTTACTGGAGAACAAAAGAGGCTTTTGATTGAAGAACAGAACCTGAAAATTTTTTGCGCTTTCACTCTTGCAGGAGATCCTGAGCATTTCACCTCAGCCATTAATTCTTCCAACACAATCACTGCAAATTTCGAAGTCATGCTGATTGCTTTAAGCAGACAGATGAGGACATGGAAGTGCGCAGCGCTAACATAACTTCTAGGTCACAGAAAGAGTAAAGAACTCCAGCACTAGGCTCAGCCACAAAACCTGCCATCTTCCACCAGAGACATGAAATAGGTTCCAGAACATTCTGAGAACTTGGGAAAACCACTGAATCATTTCTTGGTTCAGTTTCCTCATCTCTGAATGAGGAAATCTTTTTTCAGGGAGAGACTTAGCTTAGAGATTCACTGAAAGCTCTTTCTACTCTGAAGAAAAATATGACAAGTATATGACAATGTTGTCA
Organism: Campylorhamphus procurvoides; assembly: GCA_013396655.1. Taxonomy (NCBI): domain Eukaryota; kingdom Metazoa; phylum Chordata; class Aves; order Passeriformes; family Dendrocolaptidae; genus Campylorhamphus; species Campylorhamphus procurvoides. Next base: position 1,966,736 of record WBMV01009146.1, on the reverse strand, counting down.
CACACACACAAAAAGCAGCACTAAGCCCAACTCCCCTGTAACAGCCTTCTAAACAATCAGCACCTTCCAGTGGATATGCTAAAATCAATGACGTCTTCACACAGAGAGGTCCTTTTAAGGCTCAGTCACCAAACATGACCTTGTGAAAACATTACATTCCTATGCAAAACAAGCCTGGACACTGATAAGCACTACTGGAAAATCATACTTGATCAGGCAGACCAAGAAACACTAGATTGTCAAGCTGTTATCCCTTCAAAGATCTTGCCCACTTGGAAATGAAAATCTATTGTTACAAAGGCAGGGAAGCACCTTTTCACTGGATTAACTGGATTAACTTTTGTTCATATGCCAAAGCCTGGGCAGGATTATGCCCTCTCTTCTCCCTCCCAAAATACTGCTGGAGATAAAGTGAGCAACTGCTCCCTGCGAGCTTCTACTGCCTGCAGGCCATTCTGTCTGAGCCACCTGTGAAACCAGTCATTTTACCTTCTCTTACATTTCCTGCAGCACAGGGCAGGTTCATACAGGCTCCCCCGGGTCTGCCCCTGCATATCTTTCTCTCCCCCTTTGGCTGCAGTAATACCTTTGCCTGCTATTTTTGTTTGGCTGGGCTACCACTCAGCACACGCCTTGCCCAGGACTGCAGGGTAGGGGGCCAGGTACCACCAGTGGTCCCTGTGCTGGTGCTTGCCTATGTAGCTCAGGGACACTGTCTGTCCCTTCCCTCACCTCTCCTAGGCTCATTCCAATCCCCACCCACTCGCACCCTAATCTAGTATCTGGCATTTTGGTTTGACTGACTTTCGAAGTATAAATGGGTTAGGTTATTTAGCACAGGCTGATAGGTTGCAATTGCAGTTCTTCCTGTGCTGAGTCACTCTGGCAGCAGATGTCATCTGCTTCTCGTTTGAAGGGAAGGCACACAGTAAATTAAAAATGCAATGTGCACTGCTAAAATCTTATACAGCTGTATTCAGCAGGGATGAGTGGGAGTGATAAGACAGTAAAATTACAGGGAGTTCTACTATGAAGGCAGAAATTCAGGGGAAAAGCTTTTGTATAAGCACTTAGTTCAGTTACCCACATGTGCTTCAGTGAACTGGCTAAATATAGAACACCCAAACTATTGGAAAAGCAAAGGAAGTGGAGACCCAGGAAAAATAAGCTTCTGGTGGTGATGCAGGAAATACTTCTGAATTAGGCCATTCTGCTGTAGCCTTTGTAATGTTCTCATAAGACCACAGTTGTAAAAAATGAGTCATTCCTGGGCTTGAGTGTAACATTGCCTTGACACTGTTGACAAGGGATCGCAAGGGATCTGTGTGGCAGTAGGGTAAACTGTGTTTATTTTTACAGACATGTATAAAAATACACATCACTAGAAAATCAAAGCAACAACCACAACAGACCAAAGACTTTCCATAGGAGACAGAGAGCCTAATTCTCTGAGAGCCAGTGACCTCAGCTGCTCTCAGAGCTGAGAACGTCACTCACTGTCAAGACCTGACCCAGAAGAAAGGAAATCAGGGCTGCATTTCATTATTTTGGCACAACAGATTTCAACAGCTGCAACTAGGGTTAATGAACTGCAAGTCAACTTCCAGAGGCACAAACCTCATCAGCCCTCTCTCAGAATTAGGCACATTTGTTTCTCTGAAAATCTATCAAAATCATTGCAAAAACAAGGTCCTTTGTATGTGGCTCAAGCTGCTGAAGAGAAAGAGACACTCTTAGTAAGCATAGGTCAAATGGGGTTAAGCTTTCTTTCTTCAAAGAGTTATCTGGAAAGGATTATGAATCCAGCAGTACCACCGGTCATCAAATGTGCTCAGACATCTCAGCTGAACTCGTGGTATCTCCCAGCAAAAAGATTGTTTTTTGTTCCTCTAACTGTATTTGTTCTTGGATGCATTTATAGCACTTACTGGCAGTTGACGTTGGATAAAACCCACACTTCTAGACTTGTATTTGTTGAAGAGGGGGAAGTTTTCACTGAAACATTTGCCTCTGTTTTTCACAGAAAAGAAATCAGTGGTTTTCTACTGGGTTGAAATGTCTCTAAGTGCAGTCTGGTTGACTAGCTGGGTTCACAGTTACAATCCTGTTTCACTCTTCCTAATTTACACTGCAAGCTCTCAAAGCACAAGTTTTGAACCTTAAAGCAGTTTCAATTGTAACTGTAAATCTTCCACCTTGATTGTTCTCCCTTAAATCACCCTCAGCCTGGTATCTCACTCCACTATACACTGACAGGATTTCAGGAGAGGGGAGCTGAGTACTGTTTTGTCTTTTCTGGCCTTTAAGACAAAAATGTTAAATGTTTTTATAAGGTTAAAGATTTATAGGGATAAGTAGGGGATTTGGAATACCTAGTTCCAATGAACAAGATTTGAGGCAGTAATTTCCCAGAAGGTGGCTTGGAAATATTCTCCATGTGACGCAGAACCACCAGCTCTGGGACACTCACATGAATGAGGCTTGTACAGTTTCATACACCTTCATCTTCCCACAGTCCACCTCTACACTGACACAGCCCCTGCGAGAGCCAGGATCTCACAGCTTCCCACACGCTGTTGGGAGGCAAATTTCACACAGTGGAACTGGAAAGCACTTCAGATCATACCAGGAGATTTGGATTATTTTGATTTTGTGGGGTTTTTTTTACTGAGCTCTATTAATTAGGACACTTGACTAGACCAGAGGAAAAAAAAATATTAGAAAAATAGACTCCAGGGAACTATCTCATCTTAGTTGGGCAAAAGAGCAAATTAGCTCATGGATGACTTCTGTCTTCTTTTCCAATGATATTTGCTCTTTGAAAGTTCGGGAGTCTGTTTCATATTCACTAAAATGAAATCCTTCATTACTGAAATCAAAGTCCTTGTAAGTAACTTAAGGAGGTGTGCAAGTTTTCTTCAAATAGTCATGGACTGCATGGTCCTGCCTGTGAAATTTCTCAGGGGAGAATGGCACAGCCTGCAAACTTGCCCTACATTTCCAGCATTTCATTCTGCCAAGGGCAGGAAACAAGGCTGGCCAGAGTGCCCTTCTTCTGCCATAGGGCTGGAGTTGCTGTCAACCACACAGAATGGGCGAAGCACTGGAATAGAGAGTCCCTTGCTCCAAAGGGATCCTAAATCAAACTTTGTACAGCAGACAGGAGGTAATCACATCCAGCATTTTGGTTTGAGGCGATCCTGAATACAAAGACTTTTCTTTAAAATGCAATGCGTGAATTTAGTAATGAACAGCACATGTTAAAAATGCCTATGCCAGCTTGCAATAGCCTCCCTCCCAGTGAGGTGTACTGCATGCAGTGGTGTTATATAGATTGATTACTGTAGGACAGATGAGCCTGATGACACTGTCTGTATTACCAGCGAAGAAGTGTCCAGGAAACAAAACCTTGAGCTATATTCAGGCCTGGTGTAAGCACTTGCATTCTCATTTTCTTTGAAAATTTATTTTGCAGCCAAGAGCACAAACCCAATCAGAACTCCCTATCCTCACTGCTTATATAACAACTTTCTCCTCTCCCCCTCTCCTTCTGTAGGTTTCACTTTCACAAAAAAAAAAAGATATAAATATTCTTCTAAAAATGCCAGCTGTCTGAGCTTTGCTACCTGTTAAGGGATACGGGTCAGTAGGAGACTGCAATTGGAGCCATCGGCGCAAGTAAAGAGGACCTTAAGGCACGTAAGTTCTATCTGATGGCACTGTCTGTCTTTCGGCATAGTAAAATCAACATAAAATGTGTTTGGCACAGTACTTGTTGCGATTTTCTCTCCTCTTTCTTGCTATTTGGACTTGGTGCCTCTACACATCTAACTGTTTTTAAATAGCCAGTGGGTGATTTTCCACGTTTTCAGGTCTCATAGTTAGATCACTGAAGTTATTTTCCTTGGATGGGTTTCATGCATATGGACTGTTGACTACCTTCTTGATCCAGTCTCCTGCCAGTGTGAATATTTTTGTCAAGGGAGTTCACTCCTGTAGTGGTGCAGGCATTGCAGGTGCATGCTGGGAGGTGACTAATTGTCTTTTGTGAAGTAACTGGAGATGACAGGCAAAAGAAATTCAGGTTACTCCGAAAACAGCCTGCAATGTCAGCAGCAAACATGAGACAAGCTCAAATATCTGCTTTCTTGTGAAAGGGCTTAGTAAGAACATAGACATTCAGTCAGTGAGGAGTTGAGAAAGCCCCTGGTGTCAGAAAACTGGGAAAGTTTACGCAATGTGGCTCAATCACTCTTGGTCTCTCAGCATTAGAGACACAGAACTTTCAGTTTTGCAAGAATTCTGGGAGATTATGTAGTTCACAAGAAATTAAAACACCCAGTAAACTAGTCCTAACTCCTGCTTTCAGAGACTGCTTTCTTCTCCTGCTTTGTCTCTGCACTTTACAAACCCACCATGGTCAAATTTATGATTAGAGGCCCTATTCTAAATTTAGAGCCACAGAAAGCCATTTAAACCTTCAGCAGCAGAAAAACTGGCTGACAGAGTCATCATGGGTTTATAATGCAGTATCCAAGATAGCACACAAAGTATCCAGCATTTCAAATAGCTCATTCACAAAATCTATTTACTACATTCTGAAGGGAGTCAAATCCTGTTTGCCTTTTGGGAGTTGTCACACTGAAGCCAATTGGATTACTCATTTGTTTGAGGCAAGCAGGATTTAACCCTCCAAGAAACAAAATGGATTTGCTAAATGAAAGGGATTTTTTTTTATGTTATACTGTGATATCAAAAAAAACCCCAAAACGAAACAAACAAAGACAAAATGCACCTCTGCTCCCTCTCCTTTTTTGGTGCAATATGAAGCAAGAAGCAGAGCAGGACTCTTCTGTGCCCTACACATCTTAATTTTAGTTGCCAACTTCTTCACCTTGCCATGTTTAAATCAGAATGCCAATGCCAAAGGATGCTTTTCTGTATGCAGGTCATAGTGGGCTAAATTGTTTTTGGAGGGTGGAGTTGCTCTCTTGCTTTGGTGTTTGAGATAGGGTATGCTGTGTGGCCTCAAGTCCAGAGTAATTTGCAGAGGATTTAAAGTTGGGCATAGTTTCTGATTTGGCAGTGCTAGAGACTGGTGAGCCAGATGCAAGTATTTGTTGTTCTTGGGATGTGCTGGTATTGAAAATAGGCTGCTTATGGTGATGGTTCACAAGATCAAGTGTTTGACCCTTTCCTGAAAATAAAATGAAGCTTTCTTCAGGTGTTAGTCTGAGTGAGCACTGCATATGGATTCATTCAGCACAGAAGGAAACTCTCTGGGAAAAGTTAAATAGGGGACAGATCCTGTTTTACTGGAAGAAATATCATTCCCTGAACAGGCACACATGAGAGAGGAATGGTGCTATCCTATGAATGGACAGCTTCTGCATGGCTGGAGTTAAAGAAATTGCCCACACTGCACTACAGCTCTCACCTATTGTCATCCTTCCTGGACACCCAAGACTAAAGTCACCTGAGTCCTAGATTTCCATGGTCATCCTGGAAGATGCACATGCTTCCAGACGCATCCTGTTTCAAGGTCAGTGTATACTGGGCATCCACTCATGAGCTGTACTGTAGTGCTGGCAGTCCCTGAATTGAGAAGCTGGGTCTGACAGGCAGTAGGAACAAGATGCAGTCCTTCCCCTCTTTGCTTTCATGGGAGCAGGGTGTGGCAGCCCCTCCAAGGCAAACCTCGCGGGCAGGGTGATACACACAGGACCACCTTCAGGCTGAAAAGTAGTCACCAGATTGAGACAGTTGGCCTGTTAGCCTCTGTATTTATACCCTTATATGGCTCAGTAATTCCTCTTTGTTTTTGCTAGTGCTGTGCTCCATCATGAAGTTGCTTCTCTTAGCACTTACAGCCTGTTATAGAATCTTGAAACCCTGCACATAAACCTGGAGCAGGTTCTGTATCACTTATAATAGAAATTCTCTATGGGGCAGGAACAGGTCTTTACAATAATGTCAGATTTATGCTTCTTCTCAGTACAAAGGGCAGTAAGTGAGAATCTAGCAGAATTACAGGAACCCCTGGAAGATCCCACAAAGATACAGAAGTCCTTCTCTTCTGTCAATATATGTAATGAGAGTTACGCAGAGAGAGGAACAGTCTGCAGCCTTTCAGTATGTATGTTTCTGAATCTGATCAGTATGAATCTGTCATTGATTGTCATGCTACCTCTCAATTAGTTTTTACTCCTTCCTCAATTCAGAGAGACCCAACAGAGGAGTGACTTCACAGTGGACAGTCACTTCAATCAATGCTAAAAAGTTTTGGATATTTTGACAGTTCATACCAAGGCCAAGATTCAACACAAGCAGTGGCAGCATATATGGGAAAGAGATTTACATGTGCATTAGTTCTCTACATAAATCTGTCTCCCTCCTGAAAAAGAGCTGTAAGCTCCAGACTCAGGATAGTTGTAAGACAAAGAGGGTGGAAGATTTATTGCTCCTTTTAAAACTTTAGCAAATAAAACTTTTAAAACATCTGCCAAATGACAGACCTCTTGGTGGCAAGGATTTCATGTTCAACCAGACTGATATTTGAAGCAGCCTGAAAAGTTTGCAATCTGCTTTGCAAATAAGAGAAGGAGAAAAAAGTTTGCTCAGCAGCAGCTGTAGCCCATGAAGAGCAAAATAAAATCCATTCTGGCAAGGAGCTGCCCTCTGAGTCCAGCTACTACAGTATGCACAGCAGATTAAGAAACTCTAGTTCTCCCCTCCAGAAAGCTTCTGTTTTACCCATACTAGTACCAAGGAGAAGCAGAAGACATTACCTGAGAAGCAAGTGAGGTCAAAGATGGATGTTCTCAATCAGCTGAATGATCAAACTATGCTGCAAGCTAAATTCAGGTTAGTGTAATAGATCCCTCAGACTACACCACTTTTTCAGACTACACACTACTGCGCAGGCAACCAAAACCTAAGTCCTCTGTTGCTGAGGAACAGACAATGCAGGATTGCTTATACGTCTGCTGTACTAATTATTTTCCCCAGCTGCTGCAGAAAACATCTGCCTTGTGATGATAGTCCAGGTTGTCACATCATCAGGTAAGGTGTCAGGAAAAGGCATCTTTCTTCCCATCTCTAAACATGTCAGAGAGAGGTAAAGAAATTCAAGTAGGAGAAAATCTTCCATCTTGTAATGATGAGTGTAATAGTATTGGCCTATGGATTTTCCACCATTAGTGACAGGAGGCAGCAGGAAAGGCTTGTCCTTGATTCAGAGGACAAAGAAAGCATTGTGTGTGAGGGAATGCAGCAGCTGGTGGGAAGCAAGAACAGAGGCTCCATAAAACATGGAAGATTCTCTGTTCTGCTGGATGCTTTACCCAGCCCTCAGACCATTACATGAGGAGAGAGCTGTGCTCACCCACAGCCAGCGTCAAGGGTGCTTCTGGGCCAGGCTCTCGCCCAGCTGAGCACTGGCCCTCAGGCATTTGCCCCCATGCCCTTCTCTGTTCTGTTCCCCTGAGGTACAGAGGCACCCGCCACTGTACAGGCAAAGCCCTCTTCAAGATTGGCCTCATCGACATTCTAAGCCAGATGTGGGTGATGGTGCCTGGGGGTTGCATTGAAGCTGTTTACTTTTTCTCCTAGTCTATCAGAAGACTTTGCCAAGATATCTTTGAATGCAGCAGAAATGCCTATTATTCTTGGACCTTACTGGTGTCCTTAACTCCTGTCAATTACAGGAAAGGTGAGCAACACAGAGTGTGCATTATCTTCTAAAAGAGGCTTTTTATTCTTACACTGCCAAGGTAGGAGAGAGCATGAAAAGCGCAAAGCAACCAGTGACTATTATTTGAGTTGTGCTCTTCAAGGCTTGAAAACATTTTCTCTGAGCCATTGTCAAATAACCCCTGCTTTCAATGTGGCTGGTTGGCTATCCCCCTGTATGGGGCTGCTGGGCTGAATCCAGCCCTAAGCCTTTGAGAAGAGCGATGCTGCAAAGAGTGACACACAGCTTATTTTCTACATGGGAATACCAAGACAGGAGTAGTGTTTTAAAAAAATAGGTCGGAGTATTTCTACTTTAAGTACTTGTCAAGAAATGAAGAGGTGCACCTTGTTTTTTCTGGTTTGCATTTCAATATCTGTGAGGACTGTGATGGTGCCAGAGCTGAATTGGCAGCCCCAACTCCAGGGCACCCTAGATGGGGTAAGGCTGCCCAGGGCCACCCTGTGACACTTCCTGCAGCCCTGGGATCCTGTGCCTGGAGCTCCTAATTTCTGAGGAGTAACAGTGATCTTAGGAAAATGTTCGCAATAGGTAAGAAATGCTCTTACAGTCTTGGCTTTGTTGATGCTAAGTATCTGCCAGGCTGCTCTGGAATAAAATAAAGCACAGTATCAGAGCAAATTCACTAAGAGCAAAATCCTATTAACTATGCATTTTCTCACCATACAAAGGCTGGTCATGGGGTCCTCAGTAACAGTGGTCTCATTCTGCAGAGCAGATCTTATTTTACATTCCTGGGGCCAGACACTCAGTTGATATGAGCAGCTATGTCTCCAAGCTGTAGTCACCCTGATTTATACTAGCTACAATACTGACCCTCTGTTAATTGCACACACTACAATTCTCTGGAATTTGTCTTGCCACAGTCTGCTGTAAAAAAGCATTTTCTGGTGGTGAAAGGTTAGTAAACACATCTGAGATGAAACAATCTCTTTGTGATTATGGTTATTCTTTAAGAATGATTTTGTCCTTCCATAAACATAACATATGTGGTCTATCTAGGAGTTTAAGCAAAAATGCTTTTGCATAATGACTACGAATAAAACAATAAAGTAAGTTGTTTCCACTTATAAACACATTTGTTATTCCTAAGTTTAAGTCTATCTCTATGCAATTCATCCTCCTAGGAGCTGCTGATGATTACTTGCCTATTTCCTTCACTCATGGCTTATAAGACCATCCCCAGGGCAATGCCTGTTAATTTCTAATTTAGCCTGGTTTAACTAGCCCAGTTATTCAGCAATCCTTAGACAGACAGAACTAGATTTCTGGACTTGCTTTTCCTCAAGTCAGCTGCAGTCAGGCTGAAGGTGAAGAGCCTGTAATCATTTAAGTGCAGTATCAATTTACAGGCCTGTGCCTGCATCCTCCCTGGAGCGGGTGGTTTGGCAGGGAAGACCAGTCCCTGGTGGCAGGGCAGGGGCTCACAGCTGCTCCAGCTTCTATGGAACAGCTCATCTTCCCAGCCTGAACTGCTCTAGTTTTTCACAGAGCACTGTCACTATTCCAACTTCCTCTGCTGTTCCTGTGAGAAACACTGAACCAACAGTCTGGGGACCATAGACTTGTGTCTCTTGCAGCAGCAGGGCAAGCACCCCTTGCCCACCTGGTCTGGGTGATTTGTTCTGAGGACAGACAGCGTGGGTGACCCTCCATCCTGTCTGCTGTGAGGGGCTGCACAGCAGCATATGGCAGTGACAGGCAGTGCAGGAGAAGACTGGCAGTACACCTGAGCTGCTCTGAGCATCAGGATACTCTGTGCCTTCAGTGTCTCCCCTTTGCCTGCTCGGAAGGTCCCTTCCGTTTATGCCCTGTTCTCCCAGAGACACACGTGGGAGAGGCTCAGACACAGACCCTGTGACTGCCAGATACAATCCCATCTAACCCTTCATCTGCCCAACCAAGTACACACTATGATGCTATTAATATCCTGTGTTCCTTCCACCCTTCGTGCCCACACTGTTTAAGCACCAGTGCTTTTTTACACAGCTCAGAGCCTGTTCCAGACCTATGGAAGCCATGCATGCAAGTGTCTGTCAGGCAGTGTGCTATGTGATGATCTCAGGCTTTGGAGCAGGGGCTGTAATTTTACTTGACTGGAGACTGTTTCCCTTACTCTGATCTTACCAGTGAGCACAACCAGTAACCACTGAAAATTTCCTATATCCCCTCCAAGGGGGCGACAGAAGCTGACCCTCTGTAAGGCACATACACACATATTCATTAGTCTTGATATAGAAAAGAGAGTTAAAATCAGCAGCAGACATTACTGCTTAAGATTTCCTCCCTGGCTTTCTACCTTGATGGTATATAATGAAAAGCGACTTTATAAGAGAGAAGGATCCCTTCAGTTTTTGCATCTAAATTGAAGCAGATAATATAAACAAGTATTAGTCTAAGAACTCCACAGGCATCTTCAATTTCAGAAACACTTCAAATTTTGCAAATCACTGAATCTACTCTAGATTTTCGTCAGAAGTATTAGCATTGATTTCTTACTACTCAACCTCAATCTAGTTGTGTAACAGAATAAATTTAATATTCTCTTTCCCTGCTCTAGATTTTAGCCCTTCCATCATGCTGCAAAGAGGTATGATTTATTTGTCCTTGTAAGAACCCATAATTAAAGTACAGATCGATTACACAATGTCTGATATAGCTACAGACTCTATGCATTGAAAGTCAGTTTTGAACCTAGGGAGTATGACACAGCTGAGACTGCATATGGTTTGGTGTTCTATGGGAGGAATTTATGGGAGATACTTGGAAGCAGAATCAGATTAAAGGAGAGAATTATAATTTTTTGCTTGCCTAAATATGATCATAAATAAGGCTGTACATAGATTTTTCACATTAGCTGAGGAAAAGGATTATGAACACTTCCTCTAAGCAATGGCATTATTAAATATTCATTTGACATGTGAGAAGCTTTATGTGATTTAAAACACAATGACACAGTTATTAGGCCAAACTGACCTGTATAACTCAAAATGTTTGCTGCATGTACAGAAAATAAACAGAGCACAGTTGAATATGGATCATTAATTGGTATATGAATAGTTCTGATTTTCTTCTTTGGATGAAGTTTGAAAAAATACAAAAGAATGCAATCAATTTAATATCAGGACTAACCCATCAATAAAGCAGACACAGTATTTATCTAGGCACTGCAAACATATTTAAATATGGAAACTTATTTCAGCCTCAGACTTCCATGATTTCTTTACATAAGATGGGGAGAAATTTCTTTACATAGGATGGGGAAAGACCACCTTGATGGTCTTTTTATTAAGTGAAGGAGTAACTTGAATCTGATTTGTATTCAGATCTGGATTTACCTGTGTCATAAGAAATGACAGAAAGCCTTTGCTGGGAGTTATTAAAAAAATGTAGAGACTGAATTCAGTCCTTTTCCTGTCCAACACTTGCTGAGACTTTATTAGCCAGCATTGTTCACATCTGCTTACAGAGAGCACACTGAGGAGCATGTGATCCAGCTGTTGCTATGGTATCTAGTGGGATTTTCAGAGAAAAACAGAAGAAACAGTGGCAAGAACCCTTCCAGCTGACACCTGAGTTAAAGGGACATTGCCAAAAATGATGAGTTGAACACACTTAACCTTTATTTGTCAGGGATCTTTTTCTTTTCCTGAAGGAATTGATTATTTAGCACTCCAGTGAGAATTAAGAGCACCTGGAGCCTCTGGGGGCAAAGGATAACAATTGCAATAATACAGTCAAGTGATTTCTTTTAAAATGCCTTCTTACTTTAGCAGAATGACATCTGCTCTAAAAACATTCAGTAAGTTCAGTCTACCATTAGTGCCAGAGCATAGATACCTAGTTCATTACAGAAATCAATGTGTAGGTGAGTGTACAACAGCTAGCACCTTGAGCCAACCTTTCCTGGCCTCCTGCTTATTCCTGGCAGACTATAGACAGTATATAGACATCCTAACATTGTTCCCCAGATATTTTCCAAAGCAATACTGCTTACCCTGATGTCCTGTTGATGCATTACCTATACAGACTATCAGAAAAACACATGTACAGAATGAGATACATACAAAAAACTGTTTTGGGGACTGTTTTTCCATCTTCCTCTTCAGACAGAGGTTTTCCAAGAGCTGTCCAATAAGCAGTGAAATTCCAAGGAGTGTTTGTTTGGCTGAGTGCAATACTCAGCCTTCTGTGAGGCAGCCAGCAATCTGGAGCCTGCAAAGCCTCAGGAGAGTGGGCTTTCCCCTCTCTTCAGCTGGTACTTCCCTTCAGTGAGTTGGTCAGAAATGCTGGGGTTACTGTTCTGGCTCTGTTGAATGCCTGCAGCTGGACAGGCTCAGCCAGTGATAATCAGTTTTGTAAAAACAGTGTACAACACATGGAGCATCCCTTGCTCCGGGCCCTGGAAGACATCCATGGATAAGAGAACACCTATTTGAGAAGATATTATATTTGGTAACAAAGTGGTTGTGAAGCAGATGCCCTTGCTCCTGGTGAAGTTTTCAGTTTCTGCCTTCCATCCTTGAAGTCTCAGGGTTGTTTTCTATGACCTGGCATTAACTTACAGCTACCCAACCTGCTCCAAGGTGGAGGGACTCTGAGGCAAAAGCCCAAGACAGGACAGAGAAATGACCACTCAGGAAGGTCAGTCTGTGACGGCGCTCTCCCTACCTGCCTAGGGGAGACTATAAATCTCCTCACTGAACATCTGTCCTTTCCCTCTGCCATGGTGTGGCTGTGGTGGCTGTAGTAGCATCCAGGAGAGCCTAGAGAACTTGCCTCTGCACAATGCCCTGGCTGGTTCTTGGGGACCAGGGTACTGAGGGGTGCCAGTGCCCCTCCAGCTGGGAAGAGTAGAGGTTTGGGATTTCACCTAGCTGTCCATGAAGGTTCAAGTGAGGCTGATTTTGTCCCAATGCTTCCTCCATTTCTAGCATTAGCCTATATGATGATAACCTCTGAGAGCCACCGCCATGGCCCCCACTATCATGTATCTGCAGGACTACTGTGTGTTACAAAGACAAGGACCAGACATGATGCTAAAGAAAGAACAATGCACACTCTGTTGAATGAAAATGATTGAGGGCTCTGCCTTCCTGACTTGAACACAGATAGTTTGCTCTGCCAAAGGTAGGAGAGGGCTTAAAAACATATTTCTTCTTCCTGGTTCCTTTTGAATTATATAGACTTCATGAATTAATCAGGAGAATACTTATTGTAGTAGGTGGAGATATGAGAGGTTGTTTATGTTCAGCAGGAACACAAAATGCTTTGTAAAACTAATCTATAAAACAAAGACTTGCAAGAATTGTATGCACTTTAATAGCTCACTTATATAACTTGATGATAAAATATGCATAATCCAAGATTATATGGCTTTTTCTTCCCTGATAGAATATGAATAATTGAAGATTTTTTTTTCAACCACAAACCTCTTGTCATGGCCCAGTCAAATATTATGATCTTAGAAGGTATTACCCTGCAAACCAAACTAGGAGACATGGCACTCTGTATGAATAGTCCTTCTAAGCACATGTGACAGAACAGCAGGGCTGGGCTAAGGGTTTTGATAAGAAGAAGTGGGACTCATAAGCTTCCAAGATATTTCTTATAATTGGCCTTTGAAAGTCCATCTGCTAATTCCACAGCAGAGAAAGGCTCTAACTTTTAGTTACACTGAAAGAGGCACTTCATAGAAACACTCCTCAGTTCAGGAGTGCCAACAAGCCAGCTTATCAAAACACTGATAAAGAAGCAACAGAAAAGAAGTTTGGGAGCTTCTGCTAAAGGGCCATTCAGAGCCTTGGTGAGCAGAGGGAGCAGCAGGCAGGAAGCTGCAGCCTGTGAGGCTGCTGCCCAGGCCGTGTCTGCCCCTCACTCTGCCCCTAAACACTCAACTTCTCTTCCATTGTGTCTGGCACTGAATCTTTGTTTGCAAGGGTTTGGAATTGCATTGATTCCAAATCAATAATACATGTGTGTAATTTTCTTTGTTTTGATTAACTTTGGTCATCTAGGACCAAAACATGGCCTTTCTTCAGAAAAGGAGATCTTTGCCAGGGGCACTACTGGATGTGGGAGTTTGTCCCTGACATCCAGTCTTATTTTTTTTTTTCATACAGAAGTTACTCAGTTCTACTGCCTACTGGCATCACAAGTGACTATTTTCAGTCCATTTTTTCCCTTTGTCTATGTATTTATGCAGCTTTACCTTGGCTTCCTTTGCCTAAAACTTTCAACAAACAGAAGGGCTTTTCAATTAAAAAATCTATTTAAGCCATAAGAGTTTTCTCTGCCTTCTACTTCTGTAAATCCCATGGAATTCTCCTTATCTTCCCACATCCCCTACACCTTTGATTTGCCTTGCTATGCTTCTACTGCTCAGCCTGTGTAGTAGTGTGATCTCACCTCTGCTACAGTTCTTAGTCATTTCCTCCTGCCCTTTGCAATTCCATTTCCCTTCATTCCCTAGCTGCCAGCTCTCTATTTCCCTGCATATGCAGTACACTCCTGTTGCCACATATATAGTGGGAGCTTACAAATATATATATATTTAACCAGCACTTGAGTGGCTGCTCAGCTGCAGAAATCTCAGTACCTCTTTATTCCAATGGGCATGTGGAATAGAAACCTATTGACATGGGAGGATGTGAAGGTGCAGATTAGCATGAGCAAACAAATCGAAGGTGACATCATGCATGCCCTGTATGTCCCCAAATATACTGGTCTATTTTAAATTCCTACTCTTTTGGAGACCAAGGATATTACTCTCAAGAAACAATTTACTTGGAAAATACAATTTGTGTTCTTGATGACTTAGTGAACATTGCTCAATTATCCTAAATTATTTCCTTAGTTCCACTTTTATTAAGATGCCCAATGGCTTTAGTATGAGGTAGGCTCCCAAGAAATAAAGATTAACACCCCCAGCGTTTCCCTGGGGATTTCAGAACATGAAAGGGCAAATTACTGGTGTACAGAAGGCAAGCTCCTGTTATGGCAATGTGTTCACAGCTGTTATGAAGGGAGGCAAAGCCTTGCAAAGCGAGGTCAATAAACCGGGCAGTAAATCAAGTTTATGAAAGTCATGACCAGTGGAACTGCATTAAAATGTTATCTGGGAAATGCATGTCAGCCATAGATGAAATCACTTTTGTCTCAGGAAGGTGGGTGGGAGCAGATTGATTTAATCTGTTGAGAAACAAGGCAGAAACACTGAATATTGATACTTTGGGAACTGTCTATGGACTAAGTGACAGTGAGAGTCAGAGGCAAAGAATGTGTAGTGGCAACACATGCAAGTCTCTGCTTAAAAATTCATATGTGACATAAATGGAAATGAAGTTTTGCAAAGACATTTGTTCTCCTGGAGAAACCCACTTTTTTTTCCTGTGTTTTATAGTTTGTAGAGCTCATAGTGTGTTTTGTTTGCCAAATGTACCTACACATTTCCCAGTGATAAGCAACATTTTTTTCAATACAGAGTGCAGGTAATACAAAGAAATTATTCTGGCCATGGTGGCAGGGAAGGTGAATTTGTTGGATCTTTGTATTAAAGTTTACATATGTTTTTCAGAATTAGCTCCAGTGAACATATACTTCTCTTTGGAACCTAAATTTCAGTCAGTATAATTTACATTAACTAATGGTCAAATAGATAACTTATAAAGCTAGTAAGTCCTATTATTCTCTTTATAAGTAGTCAAAGCAGGCCTGAAATCTGGTAAATCACTTGCAGTGGTTTACTTGAAAAGTAAGTGGGCAGCTGGCTGGTTTATCAGAAGTAAAGGGTCCTTCCCAGTACTTGCTAACTTCCCTGGGAAGTTGTTACTGTTGCTGCTTTGAAGTGAGATAATCTGAATACAAAGCACAAAGTGTTAAATGGCTATGTTCCAAGTACAGGTGGCAGTGGCTTTGTTATGACCTAACTACGTATTATGTGAGGCAGTGTCTTTAAGGAGCTGTAATGACTTTTATTAGACTGATATAATTGGAAAATCAGGCAAGTTTTCCTCAAATCTAGAATAAAAGTAGCTACCCTCAAAGTTAACGCAGGTTGAGAAGAATCACTGTGATTTTAATTTTCAAATCCCTGTAAGATTCTTTGTTTGAAGTTCCCTTAAAATTCACAGCTCCCAAATAGAAAATTAATTTAATCTTCAAATTCGTGTGTGCACCAAATTTTTTCTGCATGTAATAGTTTTGCTGCCTGGCAGCTGTTTTAATCTGCAAGCATTAATTGTACATGTGGTGCACTGTTTTATAAAGACCCCTTATTGTACAGCACTTAAGGTATAAAATGCACTCAACTGACAAAGCAGTGCTGTGATTCCAACTCCAAAAAACTGAGGCATCTTTGAAACTTACTCCTTACAGCCTATGGCTATGAGTAAACTGTCTTTGTTCAGCTGGGTTTGAGTTCAGGCTTGTTCCCCAAGCTGTACATTATGGAAAGCTGTAGACATCTACAGAAACAAGACCAAACTGGAAGAAGCACAAATTAGAAAAGGAAAAGGAGAGATGTGCCAATGAGCTCTGTAACCTGTTTCTTCCCCGGAGGGGCCTTGAAATGCACTACCATGGAGAGTTCACTACTCTGTAAATACAGAAATTTCAAAGATGTTACACATTGCCCTCGGTTACTGGAAACTCTTTCTAAAGTAAAAGAGTCATCTATTCTAAAAGCATTAACACTGGCAGATCCAGTCCAAGGTCTTTGATCAAATAGTGACAGCCCAAAATATTACTCTGAGTGGTGCCAGTTCTACCCCGTGCTCCAAGGGAACAGCAAAGCACCATTATTCGAATTGCACATTTGGTCCTCAGGCTGCATTAAGGCCTTAGAAAAGGCACTCAAACTTCACATCGCTTAAAGTAGTGGATGTTATAAAGAGAAACATGAAGGACAGAGAAAAAGAAAGAGCTCTACCAAATGAGAAAAGCCGTATGAGACTTTGTTTCTCCTGAGAATGCTGTCTGCCAGGTTGTTATAAATGCTGGTGTTCAAACACAGATCTGCTAATTTAGAGTTCAGACTCTATGAGAGCGCTTAGCTAACAGATGTTTCTGAATGTAAAAGGACACTATTGTCTGTAGGACTTACATGCTCCAATGGTATCTAGCCATTAAAATCAAATTATAGAATCAGGGAGAACCAAATCTCATGTAGTAACATCTGTTGAATCCAGAAGTGAGGCAAGAGCCATTTATAATCATCCTGCTTGTCGTAAGTGCTGTATCATATTACACTGAGATTTTCTATAGATGCTTCAAGCACAACAAGGAAACAAGAAGCACAAAAGAGAAAGGCAGTGAAACCTTAAAGGATGTGTTCAGCAACATCTACTCTCTTACAGTTAGTATTACATACACATGCTCACTTGTCTTCCTTGTCTCTCCAGAATCAAAAACTAAAGCAGATTCAGCCAGAAGGTGGCCTAATTAGATTGCTTTTATATTCAAGGTAGCACCACCTGGAGTCATTAATACTGTAAGTTATAGTAGTTCTTTCATGACAGAGCACTACGGTGCTTGATGAATAGGAGGAGACAGAGCTGAGTGGCTTTAGAAATCAAGACAGAAGGAATCAGAAGTGTGGGAGACTTTGGGGCTCCATCTCAGTGGGTTTTATGAAACAATATTAGGTGTTACAAATAAGAGGGTGGCTTAGACAACGGAAAGCATCCACATGAATAGTGTTTCTGCTTTATGGACTCAGTTTTAGCTTTAGGCTCTAAATGTGCCTTCATTTGCAAAACAGAGCGGGGGGAAAAGGGAAAGTTTTCTCAGATAGATGATGCTTTTAATACCAAACAACACTGCTATATAGATATTGTATTAAAATGCCCTGGCACACACAATTCCTGGCTCCTCATTTCTCTAGGCAAGTTCCAGTACGATACAGCAGCAGGTCACCAACAGAGTCTTTTCTCACTATTGCTGCTCTTCAAAGGCATAGAAGCACCAAGACGTTACCCAGCAAACCCCTCACCAGGGACTGGGGTCATGGCATAGCCAACTTTAAGCTCCTTTGTGCAATCTAGTTTAAAAACACTCTGGCATTTACCATCATATGAATACAAGGCCTTGTTTTGATGCATCTCCAGGTGCACTCAGAAGTCAGGCCACTATTCAAACCCACCTTTGTCAAGAGCTTTATTCACAAAGAGCTTATGCAAAGTGCAGCTGTCAGAAGTCTGACATCTGGCAGATGTGCAGGTGAGCCACTCCATATATGAAGCAGATACAAACTGGAAAATTAAGGCCAGCATCAGGAAGAAAAAGAAAGCCACAAATACAGCATTGTGTCTGAGAATGGAGTGGAAAAAAACTAGGCAAATTTCTCTAAGTGGTATTTTATTATTAGAATGTCAACACAGCTAAAGATCAGAGACCTAATATTCCATTCACAGGTAATTATTGGCATAACTGAAGCTTCCAAATGATGGAAGTATGAGATCTTTTTTGAGATTCACAAGAACTGTGTGACCCTGCCACACCTTTCATGATGTGGCAGATCCATCATCCAGGCAGAAACAAACTTCTGTTTTTTGCAGTGTGAGAGCAGTTAGTTTGGATGCCTGGGGGAAAAAAATATTATATAATGCTTGGGAAGCACTTTCAACAGGAAGGTAACTTTCTTTCATCATGGAGATGACACTGAAGGCCAGATTCTGCAGTCTGTCTGTATCAGGACACAGTGGACAGATAAGAACAAGAACAGAATTTTTTGAGAAAAAAATTAGGCATTTTTAACATTACCAGGCTTCCCATACAGTAAATGGTGTGGTCATTTTGAAAATTGCATTTAAAGACAATGGTGCAAATTATCACTTTTGGTATTTTGATTTTTATTCCATTTCCCTTTGTGTTTCCACTGCTAAATGTTACATAGTTTGAAATAAATAATAGTCAGTTCCACTGTGTTCGCCAAAGGTATTACAAAGCACAGAAGGGTTGTCATGGAGACAGAAATTCCTAAGTGAAGCAATTGAATCCCTAAAATATTTAAGCAACACTTACTCCACAGGACAAACATGAAGTACAATACTTGCCACAAGAATCCAGCTTGGAATTTCTCATATTGAAATTGAAAAAGGAAATAAACCTAAATCCATCCTGGAAAATAAAAACAAGTGGCTGCTAGATAGGTTTAAATAAGAAAAAAATGGTGTACATCCACTTTCATGTCCACACAAGGGCATATAATTCATCACAGAAAAAGAAATAAGCACAGCTACATCTCTGGCTTTCACTCGCTTCCTGCCTAAAGTGCTGCAACATGTCTCTTCTGATGAGGAAAGCAAGTTTTTCTGGGTTGTTCAAGTCATCAAGAAGAATTACCTGTATTTTCATTTTGTCTGCCATTTCTTTCTGAGTGACTGTTTAAGCACTCGCTGTTGATGCAGCGAGTCGGGGATACACAAAGGCATAGGGGCCTTCTGAGAGGACACTAAAGGGGTAGCTCAGACTTACAGAAATCTAATTCCTACCTAGGGTTTCTTTAAGACCAAACCTTCCCAGACCTCAAACAATGCAAGCGGCAGCTGCCCAATCAACAGATTGCCTTTTCCATCACACTTAATTAAACTAGTTTTGACCCAGTAATTACATCTACAAGTAAAAGGGATGTGTTTTGTTGGACAAATATTGGATAGCCAAACTCATAGCGTATGCACCAAACCATCTGTGTCCAGTGTTGCTGGAGACATTAGGAAATTAATTTTTACCAGTTTCCAGTCTTTCCCATTATTCCTAGCCTCTACAGCTTGCTTCTCACAGATTTCTTTTCCCTTCTCTTTGTATCATCCAGTCATTTCCTCTCCTCACTTTGCACTAAACAGCAAGGGGAGAATAACAAGGAATCAGAGGAAAGGAGCAAAATACTGGCTGAAAAGAAGAAAGAAGAAATGGAAATCTGAACAGATGTCTCAAGCAAAACTCCCATGGACCTACACTGGGATATCTGCCCAAGTAAGGGAGCGTGGGGAGGGCAGGAAACAGCCTAGAGAGATCTTTAAAATATTGCAGAGCTTGTAGTTAATTCAGATCAAGTGTTCCTGGGGACAGTTTGTGGTAATGAGGAGAATGTACTGAAGGTGTAGGAGGAGCGCACAGTTTTTGCAATATCACTGCTTTCCCAGGCTCTTCCAAGTCTGTCATTTAGAGAGCTGTATGCTTTAATCCTCCTGAGGACAGTGACTGCAAATTGAAAATGTTTGGTGTGAGACAATTTATGGCAGGCCAAATACCATAAATTTATCCAGTTGGCCTTTTAATAAATTACCTACTGATCAATGCAACTTCCTAAAGTTACTCATAAGGGAGCCCTGTGTCCCCTGAAAACACTGACTGGTTAGAGGGTTGCAGCTCTGGCAGCTTTTATCTCCAGCATGCATAATGTGAGTGCCTCATCCTTTGCTCTTGCTAATCAATAGAGCAAAGGAGGGAATGGGCAGTGAGCAAAGGTTCTTCATCTGATAACTGGCCTGTCCCCACCTAAACCATTGAGAGCTGATACTTGGCATCCAGCGCATGGGAATATGGGACCCTGAACTTGTCACACCCTGGCACCCCCACACTAAGTTTGTGTCCTCTCTTAATCCTGGCTTTCTCCTTCCTCTCCCTCCTGCTTCCTCTTCCTTTTGAAGCAAGCTCCAATTTCCTCCCCTTGTTTTCATGGCTCTCAATGTTTCAAACCTTGCTCCAATTTTTCTTTTCTTATTCCTGATGGAGTTTCCTCCAAGTCTTTCAAACAACTCTCAAGTCTTTTTTAGCACCAGTGTTTACACCTACTGATAGGAACTTGCTCCTACTCTCTTCTTCCCATGGCAAACTTCTACCTCTTCCTTCTGTTTATTCTGCCTGAAACATAATCTTTGACAACGATTTACAACAATGATGCACACCTCCCCCCAGACCCCAAATACACTGAGTGGCTTACTGGCCATTCTGTTATTTTGCAGAGCGATCTTACAAAGTTGAAAATCAATGGTTATGTCACAGAGCTCAGGGAACTGACTGCCTTTTTAAAGCGCTGACTGCTGCATATGTGCAGCTAAATGCAAGGATTTGCTTCCTGAGCCATGCACAATGGGGCTTTCAGGGGAACAAGTGAGCAACTATATAGTGATTTCACCAGTGCATCACTGTTATGAGTCCTCTGGGCTACTCCAGTAGTCCAGAGCAATCAGGGTGCTTTGTGCCTTGGGTGCAAAGGCTTTCCTCTCCCACACACTCCCAATGCTGTATCCTGGGGGCTGGAGACAGCATCTGCTCTATTTTTGTATCCTGGGGGCTATAAAACAGACCAGCAGGATCACCCTGCTCACTGTCAGCCCTTGCTCTGTAAGGTCAGCCTGAGCAGTCGCTGTGAGGGTGACACAGCTCTGCTGTTGGGAGACACAGCACACACAAGCCACCACACTTGGAATCAGGGTTTGCATTTCACAACTCACATAACCATGTGTAATCCTTTCCCAGCTTTAAAACTGACGGAGCCTCTGGGTGGGGTCACACTTTGACTGAGCTGGCCTAAGCGCAAAGAGGACACTAATTAAATAGTTGTACCAATAATAAAAACTGCTAGTTAGTTTATCAGGCCTAGACAACACATGTGGCTCCCACAAAGCACTCTCTTCTCCTCTACACGTGCAAACATCCTAAATTTTGTATTATGCTGTTTAAGTAATGGAACATTCAGTAATCATTCATTAACTCATGTTAATAAATTAACACTCATGTCCAAGAACAGCATAGTATCTCATCTCTGCACCTTTACAAACCCTCTAGAGATGATTAAAAAGCCCCAAGTCCACAGAAATGTCAAAGTCCGCGTATCCCTTTGTTTTAAATGAAACTAAAGACCAATCATTTCCCTGAAGTGCTCAGCCTCTTCCAAATGCTGGTTTAAATCAAATACAGATACGCTCTATTCTTTCCTCAGAGTTGTTTGCCTGCTCAGAGACAGAGAAAAGAACATTGCAGCATAAGTACATTCACATCTCCACGTAAAACAAACCCCATACTCAGGTTGTGATCAGCTGGGTGTCCCACGGGATGAGAAGGTATTTTAGCAATGCTGCAGCTTGTTGGAAGAGAAAGAAGGGAAATGGAGAAAGCACGGAGGCACAGAAAAAAGAGAACAGATTTTTCATTTTAACCATGACATTTACAAATACCATCGCCTTTGGGTGAGGTTACATTTAGACTAGACTGCTCAAACAATATTAAATCTGAGATGAGGTTCTATTTCTGAAGTGCTTTTCTTCTTAAGAACCTGCAACACTTTCAGACAAACATGAGTTAATCTTCACAGCAGCAGCATGTATGAAGCAAGGATTATTCCCCATTTAGTAGAGGGGGAATAAAAATGAGTATAAAGATGGGTATAAAAACAAAAAGGGGTCACCTGAGTGGTTCAAGGGTGTACACAAAGCCCATGGCACAGCACAGAAATAGAATCCAGACCTCTTGACTCTTAGACTTGTACCTTAACCATGAAGTCATCCTTCTTCCCCTAAATATTCATGAAGTTGAAGTCTACGCAACATCAACAAGTCAAAAATCTGAGCGATGCTTGCCTTAGATTTTGCACCTATATATCTAAAATAGTATATGCGTAGACAGGAAAAGATAATTAATTACCTGAGGCAATACATAGTAAGTGTAGTATAAATGGCAAATTTGTTTTCTTCCTTAGTGTGCTGCTGGAGAACTCCATAACTTCATTTTTGTTTCCAGCTGGGAAAAGTTTTCAGGAAATGGAGTTGGGAGAGGACAGGTAGTGCATGTTTGTTGACCTGGACCTTTCTTAGGTCAATAAATCAGATATTCACAAGACAAATAAATAAATATACATGTGTTTTGTGTTCTGATAAAGATGATGCTACAAGAAGAAGGTAGGAGCAAAGGATGAGCTTTTTTTTTTCTGTAGTAAAAACGTCTGCACAGTTTATAGCAGATATTTAAATTGTAACAAAAGAAATTGCAAATAAGCCTGGAAAAACTGTTGCTTATTAGCATGTTTGAATGGAGGTATGGCAGCAAAGATCACCTACTTCTGAAGTGTAATTCTTCAGTATTAAACAGAAAAGGCTACTCTCAAGAAAGATCTCTAAAATGAAAAGTTGCTTGTGTTTTCACTGGTTAATGTGTAAAACCTATCCTCTGAGTTCGGTTCACCATCTTAAAGCATCATACAAAGAAGGCAATTTTAGTCAAGTCTAACCTTCCATGACTAAGGGAAAAAACATCCAGTTGTGTTTTCCAGTGTTCAATCGCTATGCAGATTTGTGTGACACTGGCTTCTTACTTTTGGTCTGAAATGGGGCCCTTCACAGAGGCTGGTATATGCCCTTCACTGAGGCATCTTTGACTTCCAAGACAGCTGCATATCCAATGCTTTTAATTTGGTTGGAAGGCATTAGTCTCAAAACCAAGGAAAGACAGAAAACATTTGCCTCCCTTAAGTGGTTACTCTTGGGTTGAGGACAACCAACAGTAAATCAAAATGAAGAGGAAAAGGAGAGACCACTTGCTTTTCTTTTCAGTTTTGTTTTGTTTTCTGGCTCTGGTATGTAAGGCCTATTAGTCTGAATGCATGTGTGTTCTGGGTCCTGATTTCTAGCCTCACTGTTTTACAGTGGGACTTTAAAAAACACATAATGGATTCCTTTCAATTGTTCAGCTCCCTTAGTGGGCAGCCTATTGCACTCAATAGTTGAAACACCAAATTAAACAGGACACCAATACCTCAAAAGGAGTGCTCCAGCTCAGAGGCATGCAGAAAACAAAAAAGCTCATTTCTTCACACAGAGGTAAAGGCCTGCTTTTTGTCTCATTCCAAAGCAAAGGAGACCTGAAGGCCAGGCTGACATGGGAGTCCAGTCCAAGAGTTTCTCCAGATGCTGGCCTTCCTCCCTACGCTGAAGCAGTTCCTGGCTTTATCTGTACAAGATAGGGATGAACAAACATGAAAGGAAGAGAATGGGCACAGGATCAAGCTACCAGAACAGCCACATCCATTACATATCTCCCCAGAGCAGGATTGCCACCCTTCATTAAGCCATGGTCATTACTTTTATTATTACTGAGTTTATATTGCTTCATTGGGGTTTTCCAGTTGTACAGGAACACAGCATCTAGGGATTTGTTGTGGGATGGGTTACATTCATTTTCAAGGCAGAACTAGTGTGGGCTAGGCAGACAGGCGGTTGCGGATATTTTATATTAAAGAGAAAATGCATACTCACATTCAGGTAGCAGACAATAAAATAAAAACTTGACTTTTGAAACTGGACACTGACTTCTAAAATTTTGCCCTTTTCCAAAGCTGTACCCTGAAACTACACTGTGTGATTTGAGGGCTGTACTCTAGTTGTGATTATTCTGTGGGATGCAGGTTAGAAGACAGTACCTCTTTGCTGCTCAAAATCATTCCTACCTTCAAGTCTGATGCTCATTACAACCCTGTGAACAAGTGAACCTCTAAGCTAGGATCTCTTGAAGTCTAATAGCAACAGAAATTACTGGATTTACTAATGAGATGTTGCAGGAAACTGAAAGCAGTTATTTGTAAGATAAATAATCTGCCCAGATAAAATAAACGTGGAGTTGATTCTTTGTGCAAAACTCATTACAAACCTTAAGCAAGCTTTATGTCATACGTTTTTAATTAGGAAAAATATGGTACAGGGTAGGTTTTCTACACATTGTGTATTTGTTTCTGTCTTACAGAAAAATTCAGTGGCTTCAAAATGCACTATAAGGAAACAAACCTGAACTGACAACAAGGAATAGACCAAAGCCTTGTGAAGAATGGTCAATGTTCACAGCATTAAAAGATATGTGCTTTGCTGTTGTGGTGCTGTGACTCAAACCACTAAGGTGTTGAAAAGTCAAGGGGACTCTTCCGCTGCAGAAGTCTGCCCTTGCACCATGACAATGATGGTATTGTAAGTGTGACACAGCAGTATACTCAACTCAGAGGTAGCATTGAATAGTGAGAAAAGGTCACACTGTATCTGATCCAAAACTGGTAGAAATTAGTACCTTCAAGTTCTCTGCTGCGCTCTGACAAGCATTCATTCCTCTGCTAAAGTTATTGCTGTTGTTTAGTGCAGTATCAAAAAGACAGGAAGAATTGCAATTGTTTCCTCGGGGATTTTAATTTTTCACCTTACTAGCACAATCCCTTTCTTTTAAAAGATTAATTAGTTTTGCAAATAAAAGCCACTGAATGACATTTTATTTATGCCTTGCAGGTTTAGGAATCATTTTCATCACATTAAAACCCAAACAACTTTTTCTTGGCATTGCGTTTGGGCAATATTGTTTCCATACAGCTTCCAAAAGTTGCAGAATCACTAAAATATATGTACAACCTATGATTATCTTGACATGCCATATTACTTGTATTGCAATCATGTCTAGGTGACCTGGCACAAACTGTGTTCCTCTGTACTGTCCAATTCTTGACACAGAAACGTCTTTGCCTGAAGTGTTATGAGAAATGGAAGACAGAGGGTGAAGAAGACCACTGAGACTTTCAAGCCCAGCCCGTCAGTGTTCCTTAGCATGAAATGACACAGCAGTGTTTTCCTCTGTTACCATGGTATTCTGCAAAAAACTCCAGCACACTAGCTAGATATTAAGTGGACAAACCTCTAGGAGTTTGGCAGTTTGAATAAACATCTGCAAGGATCTGGCTGGACTTGGGGACAGGTTGTCCTTTGCAAAAGAAACCACAGAAACTGGTAAAGATGCACCCCTTTTCTAAGGGCCTCTGCAAAGTCTAGAGGAAAGGGTATGAGGCAAATAAAATAAACATCCATAAAGGGAAAGAGATGGGGAGTGGCTGGAAAAAATGTCCTGTGGTGTATGATCCTCTACAGTGCAGAAAGTGTGGAAAGTACAGAAAGGCACAAGTGCAGAAAGGTACAAGGGAATAAGAAAACTGAGGTGAACAGAGGAGACCAAAGAGAGAGGTGGTCTCTGTGCACCAAGAAGAGCAGGATGTATTATATTGCAGGTGACCACTGCAGTCTCTTGTGTGCCACGTGACCACAGAATCACAGGCAACTTCCCAGAGAACTGCTCAGAAGGTTTCCAGGTCCATGGTCTTGGAAGAGAACAAGCTCTCCTGAATGATATTACTAGATGCAAGGGAAGCAGGGACGACAGAGCTGTAAATTGAAGATACTAATTCTGTAGTCTGGGCAAAATTTAGGAATTAATTTAGGAAAACACTGGGGACAGAAAGAAAAGAGTGAACCCTGCTAGGTCACTAATCATAAATAGCTGAGTTGTTTGGCTTTGCTAAGGTTCTTCTTGCTTCTACTCTTAAAGCTTCTTATCACAGGTTATATGAGAGTTTCAGACTTCTTCTGGGGTTGGGATGGGCATTTTTTGTTCTGAATAAACACTATGTATATTAAGACATATATCGCTTGAAGTAGTGTCTCCCTTTCGAAGAAAAAGTTCTGTACATAAAGGACACCCTGTGATCACACAGTAACAGTGAGGCGATTGGCCAACCTCTTCTCCCGGGTGACTGGGCTGAATGTGGCAGTGTCAGATGCCTTACATCTGCATGCTCCCATTCTTGTGCTATTATGTACACATCCCATCTCAGCTGACATTGCAAGCAGCAATAATACAAAAATACCACAACAACAGCTGTTTTGTTGGATTTTATGGAAGTGAAGCCCGGGAGTACAAGAAATCTTCAAATAAAGCCTTTTCCCATAAAAGAAAGTTTCAGATGCATGGGCCATGAGTGTTTGTGAACAAGCAGTGTTTGGCTAGTGAACTTGCCCTTTTGATGTCTGTCACTTGCCACTTGATTTATAGTAATACGTAATAACTTTCCAAATCCCACAGTAAGTCATGAGAACAGCAATGCATGATTTGGTGGTAAAAGTGTGAATAATTTCACTGGAGAGCCACCATCAACCTGACTGCATATTTTAACAGGGTTTCTTCCCTGGACAGATTGTTCTTGAATAAAAAATTCCAAAATGGAGAGCAGTTCTTACTAAAAATTTAAAGGGTTCAACAAGGTAGTGAACACTTGGTATGATGCTCACAACTACATGTGATGTATAATGTGTTAATTTTGCCAGTCAGTAAAGGACCCTCCTCTCACGTGAATTCCTTCAAAGAAAACCAGGTCATTTATTCCATGGCTACATTTATGATCTTGCAGTAAGATGTACAGACTTCACCTATGAAAGATTCACAAGGCTTTACAACTGCTGTATCTGCTCACTGTGATGTGTTACACACTTTCCAATGGCTAAAGAAAAAGGGGCATGAGGGGATCATGATCCAAACCAGGATTTGAACAACACCTAAAACATTCCAGATGGATGACTAACCAGTTAAAAGCCTCCAGTACTAAAGATGGAAACCTGTGGTCAGTCTGCTGCTCTGCCGAGGTACTTTTGCCTTCAGAAAGCTCTTCCTAATGCTGAAGTCTGACTAGCTGCAGTGCAATCCATCAGTACTTGCCTTGCCTACAATAGACCTGGAGAACATGTGATTTCCTTTCTCTTTGCACCAATCTTTCCCGTATTGACTTCTGTGCTTCCCCAGTCCCCTGTTCTTTGAGTGAACACACACCCTTCAATCCTTTCCAGACTTCTGACTGCACTCCTCTCAACTTCTTCCACCTGGGCACAGCTTTCTGGCTACACAGTGCCCCAAACACCACTTGCTGCTCTAGCTGAAGGCACCACTGATGCGGATCCTCACAGACCTTTTATTTCCCACTGCAGAGCTGGTACCTCACAACAGGTACCAGTTGTTCATCACTGTGTCCTTGTGCTGCAGGATGTTCCTGCATGGCTGGTTAACCTTGTTCCTCACTGGTTTTGTGCAAGACTAGTTCTACAGCTTGTTCAGTTTCTACCATTAGAATCCTATCCCCCACCACGCCTGCAGTCCCTTCCACCCAGGGCTGTGTGGAGGTTTGAAAAGCACACTCTATTCATCATCCAACCTATTAATGAAAGTAATGAACAGTGCCAGGCCAGACCAGACTCCTGTAGAACTCAGAACTGAGCAGCTTAGTTTATCCTTCTATTTTTGACAGCAAATTGTCTGTAACTACTCAGCCTTGTTGCCAATCAGTTTGAGACTCACTTTTCATCTGGCCATATTTCTCTTTCTTGCTTACATAAAGTTCTGCCAAAAGCGTATGACAATCAAGATATATGGCATTTACTGCTTCTTCCTGTCAGCGTGGTAAGGATTACCTCATCAAATGGTGAAATTAGATGGTTTGACACAGCTTGTTCTTCAGAGAGCCATGATTTTTTTCCTCTCGGTACTTATGAATAATGGCTTGAGTAATTTTTCCAGTATTTTTTTCAGGAACTGAAATAAGCTGAGCCCTATAATGGTCTGACTCTCTTTTAAAAAGAGAGAAAAAGAATTATTATGTTTGCTATATTCCCTTCTTTGATACCTCACCTTTCTTGCAAGAACCATAAATGGTTCTGACATTACATCAGGTAATTCTCCAAGTATTTTGGGCTATAATTCTTCAAGACCAGTTAATTTGAATATAGTTGGCTTCTTTATGCCCTTTCCAACCCCTTTTCTCCTTATCCTAGATGCAGGTCAGACTGCTTTGCTGTAGTGTCTGTTGTGCTGGTTACCTGTCTGCAGCTGGTTCCTGAAGCCCCCGAGTCAAAACCAGCACATGGCTTTCTAACATTTCTCCTTTCTGTTCAGTAATGAGCAAATCCTTGGGATTTGTTTTACTCTGAGTGCAACTGCAGAAGTGTTTCTTACTAGTTGTTATGCAATTTGTCCATGTTACTTCATTTTGCTCTTCCTTTTGTATTTCAATCCTATATGCTAGTGCCATGTTTGTATACTCATCTTCAGCAATACCTGTTTCTCCCTCCTAGCTGCCTTTCCCTTACATCTGCCCAGATCAGGATCTTCCCAACCAAATCTCTAAATGTTTTAAAATATGTGTACTTGAGGTCTGTATTCTTTATTTTGCTGTCTTTCTTCTCTTTCAATCTCCAAAAGTAGGCCATGGAAGCTGGAAGCACTTAGCTCCTCTGAAAATAAGACTTTGACTGTGTTATTATTCTGATCACAAGGCCAGCATTTTAACTGTACAGCAAGAAGAGCTCTAGGGCTCCTGTTTCTTCAGCACGTAGAGACATCAGACAGCACTAGTGTGCAGATGCCTCTCAAGCATTCTTATCTGTGTGTGGTATCTGATGCAAGGTGCAGAGAGTGCTTTGTGGAAGTTTTCAAAAATTGGCAGCATCTGCAGCTGCTAAAGTCTCTTGTGCTTCTAGTCGTCATCAGAGAAAACAGCCTCATATCACCAGGGTTTTCACAAATGCTACAGAGACAGCTGGCTATGTAGCCCTCAAACACATGCGGTCTTTCTGGGGGACGTACAACTCTCTCCGCAGGTTTTAGGCTACACCCATTGAAGTGCTTTTACCCAAGTATAAATCACCAATGCCAACTGCCCACAAGGTAGCACAACTGTGTCTTCCTGAAATTGTATTCCATTTAAACATATCTGCTACCTAATAACAAAGATGGTTGTGAAGATTTAGATGACAAATTGGAGAAGACTTGTGCACGTGCTCTGTCGTGAGAAGGCACATTTAGAAGGCTTTAGGCCTTATGATTTCAAGAGGCAAACTTGGCATATTTTTCAGATCCTGAATTGTTTGGATTAGAAACTGATCTCCAGCCTTTCAGCTGGTTCCTCTATCTACAGCACATGAGATGATATGTCTGAGAGTCATCAAAATTCAGCCCATATTTGTCTTACTTGAACAATTAAATGCTGACAGAACAACCAAAACCGAGTAACAAATCAACAAGCTAATCTACATCCTTCCAGCCTACTTCCTAAAATGTGATGTAACCACATAAGTATACCACAGCCTACAGTTTATATGTCTCACACAAAACCTGAGTACCTGCAAACGTTAGGGAGGGGAGACATAAAGTTTGCATCTTTACTTTAAATGAAGAACACTTATATCTCTTGTCTTGCTTTCATGTTATGTCCAGAGCTAGAAGCAGGATTAACTAGTTATGCAAGGAGAAAAAAAACCCAAACCAACAAAAAGATATAAAAGCTGCAGAATATTTCTGACTAGGATGTAATATAACAGAAACCAAATTGTCAAAATGTGGGAAAACAGTCTTCTGACATGGTCCACAGTCCAAGCTTACCAGTTTAACAGAATTCAATAGGTCAGATAATGAGTGGGTATGAAATCTTGACCCAGTTTAATCTATGGCAAAAATCCCATCGATTTTTCAGGGCCCAGGATTTCAGTCTTGTCAAACTGTATCCAAAGGCTGACCTTTTTTTAAAAATCAACAACTGTCATTCAGTGTTTTATACATTGATACATTCATATTCAGACAAACTGGAATGTTTTTGGGCAAGGAAATGTGCATGGGGGACTTTGCTGTCTGGTCAAAATGGGCTATTGTTCCACTACATACACTGTATGTGAAAGCTTAGACAAAGAAGTACACTGCAGTGGAGGCAGATAGTGGCTGAAGAAGGTGCTCTGTAGAGCTATGGATTTGGGTATGAGGGCCCATAACTCCCTACATCCATGAGAGTTATATTGTTCTCAGCAAGAGGCAATGAACTCAAATGTTGCTCAGCAACAGAAGAGGTCTCCCCGTTGTGCAGATTAACAGAGGCCAACGCTGTTTGCAGGAGCTGAGTCAGGTGTCCTGAAGCTGCTCTCTCACATCTGCTTAGCCCACAGTCCCTGTTCTTCTTCAGTGGACAGGACAGTAATAGGCATTCCTAGCATAGCTACAATCTGGGTTGTTCCTTCTGCTTTGAAGTCTACACTGCTGTCCTAAAGCAACACTTCACCACTTCAGCTGATTAGAGGTGAGCAGTGCACTCCACCTGAGGCTGCCTGTTCATGCCTGACTTGTGTAGTGTGTGCTCTTAGCACTTCCTGCCAGTGTTTACAGCCAGGCTGCAGTGAGAATGCAAGAGATCCTGTGCTGTCTCTGTCTCTCTACACATTTGTGGGTTTCTGCCTGTCCAGAACTGATGCTGGCTCTAGTGCTCGGATATCAGCTTAAGTTCAATGCATTGTTTTAAGCTAATGACCAAATGAAAACCAGTATAACCTATCCCCAGGGACAAAAGGAAGAGCCAAGGGCAAACATTGAAATATCAAAGTGATGATGTTGGTTAAACCTCCTTACAAAACAGCCAAGTGGAAAGACTGAAAAGGAAGGTTGCTCTTTTATTCCAATAAAGGTCAAAGTAAGAGCTAGCTACTTCTTCTTCTTCCCATTATCACAATACTTCTAGAGACTGGGTTTTTCAAATATTTTCCCTGATACAGTCCAAGATACTTACCTTCCTTATACAAGTTTAGTGACCTCACAATGTTAATGCCTTCTAGGCATTCAGAAAAAGAAGAATCTATTTCTACTAGCTTCATTAGTGCAGTGCAATTTTCCCAGACCTGGAGCTCGATGAATTGTTTATGGTAATAACAATTTGTTTAATTTAGTCCATTTTTTTCCTACTTGTGACTTGACCATCACATCATCCTGACTCCTATGTTTGTAGGATTAATTGTAAATATTCACCAAACAGATTATACAAATACATTTCAATTGATGAGTTGTTTGCAGACCAAAGTCTGTGAAAATACCAAAATTACTTTTTACCCCAAAGGGTATGTGGCTGGTTGCCTAATTCACACACCATCTTTTCTGACAGAAGAACTAAAACTTTTAAAATAGGAGAATATTTATGGAAGCATATCAGTTACTGAGCAGATAATAATGATTAATATTAATCTGTATTAAAAATTGTTTACAAAATATTTAGGACTCACAAACAAATTGTTAAACTAACAGTTTAAATAAACATGACCCCTGGGAACCAGGAGTGAGATGCAATCATGAGAATAGTCATGAATTTCTTTCTTCTACTTCCAAAAGCTCTGCTACTTACTAATTTATCTAGTATCCTGCCGGGCTGCTCTGTGAAAACCTCCAAGGATATTGCACATAAGACAAAATCCACATGCAACTAATCATGGAAATTTGAGTAATACTAACTAAGGGAAATTTGGCTGAACAGGCAAAATGTTATATAGAATAATTCATTTTGTAGAAAACATTTACAAAATTACTTCCAATTATGAAAAGAGTGCTGAATTAATTATTGTCTTTTTTATATGCCACATGGACACTTTGGAGGCTTTCAAAAATATTTCTTAAAAAAAAATCACGTGCAAGTAGAATGTAGAATTAGAATTAATAGAGTCATCAACAATAATCTGCTGAAGCCATAGAAAAATGACACCAGAAAACTCCAGGTTTCTAAGGCATAAAACTAAAAGCTCAGAAATTTAATCATGAACTCTAATTTTATCATAAAATCTTAATAGAATTGGCTACAAAAATGTACTTCATTTTATATAAACTCTCAGACTGTCCTGAAATCAGCAAAACCAATTGTTTTCCATTGCTTTTAATAACCTCCAAAGCTTAGTGAGATATTAAAATTTGCTTGTATTTTAATATCATCTGAAAGATTATCCAACAGCTGCAATAAGCAATATGTACCAGGACCTTTTCAGGGTCAAACTTTGTGTATAGGAAAAGACGAGATTATTCTGGTTTTATTAGGAAGGAATCTATATGCATATAAGGCAGCAGCCATGTGAAACCCAGCTTTCTAATCCTAATAGTTGCCCAGGGGCTCAGATATAAATTTCCTAGGTAGTTCTGGCACATGGTGTTTGGTTGTCAGTCAGTTTTGGGATGGTCTCTGGTTTAAGGTTTAGCTTTTAAGAGCTATACATGCAGTGTGCCATTCTGCCATGAGCCCTTCTGCATGGCCACGCTGGCCAGCCTGGGATAGCCCAGCCAAAGGACAGCAAATACCCATCCACAGGACCAGGCTGTGCGTGTGCCCCTGGTTCCTGTGGTGAAGGATGAGCCTGCGCTCTCACAGCACTGCCTGCTCTGAGGTACCAACACTGCTGGTCCCAAGTCACAAGAGACATTAGGAGAGACGTCTAAACATTCAGCACCCAGGGGGCTCCCTGATGGACTCTGTCTTGCACCAGTATCCAGAGTGGACACCTTTGAAATAAAGGATGGGAATTTTTTCTACTTCTTGTGTGGATGTGACTTCTAATAAACCATCATATGATTTTTTTTCTCCTCCTCCTCTCTAAACCAGCAGGGATTCCTATCCTCTGAACCCAACGAGGTCTTTGTAAACAGCAAAATTATTATTTCCAATTTCCTGTTTAAAGGTATAGTTTAAGGGAATGTGGACATTTTGAATAAAACAGGATTTATTTTCTAAGAAAAAATACATTATAAAATTAATAAGCACTTATCAGAATTCACATGCATGTCCAAATGAGTAAGCAGATACTTCCCACTGTGATTTGAAAAGGGCTTCCTCTTGCTTTAGGCACTTTTCACAGTTAAGAACCAGGAATGTAGGTCCTTATTTCCTATGCAGAAATATTTAAGACTCTTTCTAATGTATTTATGGCATTTTCCTATGCAGCTCTGCACAAACATTTCCAGTGTGCTATGACTCAGTACTTTTTCAAAGTAGCAGAAATACAATGAAAAGTCTGTTTCTCACAGTTTTTTGGCAGAAAACAGCTCTGTGGGTTGGCGTTGGCAACACCACAGTCTAAGAATAGGGCACTTCTCTGGCAGAAAGTTGTTGAATTTGGACATAAGCTAGGTTTGCCTAGGCCTGAAGAAGCCACTGTCTTCAGGAAAAGGAGTAATTTGGAAATGCTTATCCTACAAGCTGGAGTGCACTAGTGTCTACAAAAATAATTATTTCCTGTGAGGGTTACTCAGAGTGAAGTAATCTCAAAGAATACATTCCATTGTATGAGCGAGGTCGCTGGGCAGCCCTCTGACACTTCCTCAAAGGGGCTCTCATTGTATGGAGCACTCTATTCTAGTTTCAATTGTTCATAGACATGAGTAACACTTCCTTCCAAGTTTGTGTAAATGGGAAAAACTCACACGGTGTGGTGCAACGTCACCCATGTACCATGCTGATAGCACTACCACCATCATTATGAAGTGCAGGGCAAGACAAAAAGTGATATAACAATGAGGAAGTGAAAGAGTTACAGGTTTAAATATGAACTTGAACATGACAGCCTTAAAACTTAATATACTGAGTTGAGCCTGAGCTATCCTAGTTCTGATGAAGTCAGTGGAGGTGGAAGTGTTTTCTCTAGCTAAGGCTTTACCCATAAATACAGGCTATACAGGTTGTTCCCTACTAATAAGGGCAATGCAGGCAATTCCCTGGAAATCCCAGCTACAGCATTCCCTTACTACAGGTCATATTTGCCAAGTGACTCAAGTGTCTACACCACCAGTTTGATTTCATTCTTATTTCACCCCAGGGCTCTGGTTTCTGATCATCCATGCTATCCATGTGCTGCTTTTGGCAGCAGTAATTTTGGTCAATTATTTCTCTCCGAAAGGAAATGTTGACACCGGTGGTAGAAAAGCCAACTCCATACAGGCCATATTGGATGTGTACCTCCAGGCTTGGACTCCTGCTTTACGGGGCTGACATTCAGCACAGCCCCAAAAGCCTTTCCTCCCTCTGCAGCCCTCTACAGACGTTGCAGGACCTTCCGTGACACTCCACAGTCCCAGCAGACAGAAATATTCTTACTGATGTTTAGGGATCTGTGTAACTTCTCTGGACAGGTTGTAGACAGCCACGTCTGGAAGTTGTCTTTTCACACAAAACTGAATTTTGAATTTGTCTGCTTAAGATTTCTAGGTCTTAAGTTCTTTGAAAGATCCCCCATCTTAAAATTGCCTGTAATATTCCTGCAGTGCTTATTCATGTCTTTTGTCTTCATCAGGACAAAGGAGAGGGAAATAAATTATCTCCCACCAAAAGAATGAGGTATTCCAAATCCCTCCTATGCAGGACAGCACTGCTTTGTTGCCACATCTTCCACTGTAACATGCTGGCCTCTCCACCTTCTCTGCCCAAAAGAGGAGCAGGCAGTGCAGTAAACAGAAATCATTCTCCCTTGAACCTTAATCTGAGAACATTTAGCATATATGTATTCACCTGTGGTCTTCATTTCAGGTGTTCTAACCTAAACAAGTGGCCTCTAAGGAAGCAGCAGCCATGGGTGACAGATAATCATGCAGCTTTGAGCCATTCTCCCTCTATCCATTAATCCACCTCCTCTGAGACTTGTTCTAACAGTCCAAACCAGGAACAGGTACAGCCAGACGAAATGCTTACAACTTTGAAACTCGGATCAGATTTTTAACTTGAAAAGAGCCAGGAATGTACATGTGTGAACTTCTGCCCCTTTCCCAACAAACACTAATGAACAGCTTCCAGCTATTGGCATTAAAAATAATCAGTCTGTCATGGAAATAGTTGTTTCCCCAAATAGGGAAGGCTTCTCTCAAGCTCTCTCTCAAATTTGTACGTGTTTGATGGTAGCGCTTAGTTCCACATTAGTGACACATTTATGGGCTGCTGTCTTGAGGCTTGGAAACAAAAATATAACATCCTTCCAAAAGAGAAAGCTCTCTTTCCACTGTGACACACCTTATTAAGTTCTGACCCTGGAAGGTTCCTATGTACCAGACATCAGTTGTAACATTTTAAGTTACAGAAAACCAACTTAAAATTCCCTCTGAAGGAGTATATTGATTTCCCCTTCCAAGTGTGATGGTGGTACTTGCAGGATGAAGACACCTGGATTCACAGAGAGAAGGATGTGCAAAGACTCACAACACGTGAGAATTCATCAGTGTGCAAGGGAAATGACACTATAGAATGGAGGCTGTCAGAAAACCAATCAGAACGTGGAAGGTAGAGAGCTTACCAGGGCTACTTGAAGAGGCTCTCAGCTCTGCCACTAACCTAAGGTATGTCCTTGGGCATGTCTCTTCATCTTTCTATGATTGCATTCCCCATCTGTAAAGTAAAGGTAACAACATGTAACTTTGTGAAGTGCTTCAGATGACAAATGCAATGTAACTCCTAAGGGCCAAGCTACTGGACACAGTAGGAGGTGAATAGCATAGATCATTCCTTGTCTTCCTAGTGAAAAAGAGCATATCCATTTCTTACACATTTCTGTCACCCCACTTCTGCATCTCTACAGCAGCTAGTTAAGTCACACATTCCTTGTGAGAAAGATGTGAAAGAATCAACCTTTCATCTGTCCCAAGTATGCATGGCACTGTTCAAAACAAATCATTACTTGCAGCAGCAATGGAAGAATAAAGATATTTTAAGAATTGCAGCTGTGGGAAAGAGAGCATTTACTTCAGCAGTTGACAACACACCAGCATGCAGAACAAGCAAAATGATGCCTACCTAGACTACTCGCTCAAGGTCTGTGTCATGATTCTTTAGGGTAGGGAAAAAAAAGGAAGATTCTCTCAGACAACTGTTAAATTTAACCTTAGTATGTAGTTGCAGGATAGTCCAGGGACTTTAAAATTAATTGTCTATAGTAGTTAAAGGGAATTTTAGTAACTTGCTGTTCTCCCATTAGATTGCAGTCTTCAGAAATAAGTGAATGATAGTATATTGATGCAATTGCTCTTCTAGTATGCAAATACGCTTCTATTTGCTTGAGAACAGGAACATGTGCTGGGAACAATTATGGCACTAAAAAACTCCCAGTGATTTAAGGAAGACGTCATTTATTTTAAAATTAACTTCTAAATTATCTGCTTGTTTAATCATAACAAATCTGGAATGTCTTTCTTGACTGTAGCAGCTGAAAACTTGGCTCAGGATATGTGGGTCATTACTTTCTCATTCTTTAACATAAAGACAAACTGGCAGCCTACGTGGGATTTCTTGGGATTCTTTTAAAGATTTCCAGAAAATCCTTGAGAAACCATACCAGACCATGTCAAATTTCTCTAAAACTCAAGTCATAGCTCTTGTCAGTGCTTGTTTTTCTAATGGTAGGCACAAAAAGCTCTGATCAAATGCCCAGACAGTTGCTTTATTTACGTACTGTGATATAAAAAGCTCAAGCCCAGTCTAGATTCTTGTGTACCATGAAAACCCATTTACCAATTTTTACTTTACTTCTCTTGGACTGCAATTTCAGCCATTTTGTGATGGGATGGAAACATCCTTTTTCCCCGAACATGGCCAAATTGCATTTTTAGCTCTTCCAGTGCTCTCACATCTCTAGCTCCACTGAAATTATAATGTTAGTTGGGATTTCCATTGCTGTGACAGCAAGCAGATCCTGTCTGCACCATACAGACATACTCAACAAACTGAAATCTTAATGCAAAATGGGGTAAGAATAGAAGTCAATAGTACCTGAGTTAATGTTACTGCAGAATACCCTTAGGTAATGCTCAGGGTAAAGAGAGATACTTAGAGACGTGGAAGTATAATGAAAACATAGGAGTGAGGACATACCAAGAGGCATTTTCTCTTGCTTTTTGTCCTAGATAAACTTTTATGTGGTTTGTTCTAAGTGCAAGATGGCCTACTGAAAGCTGTAATATCCTCTTCCCATACTCTCATGACAACCGTGGTAAAAGAAAAAGACCATACACGTGATGTATCAAAATCAAGTGTGTAAGTGATTGGAAATGAACAGTTTAAATAAGAAAAAGAGCTGAAGTTTAGAGAAGGAATGGAGCCACACCCTCAGGAACACAATGATGATTTGTACCCTTTTAAAATCTTAGAAAATGAAGAAGTGCAGATGACCCAAGAGCTATTTTGGGGGAAAAAATAATAAAATAAAAGCCCTTCCTTACTGCAGGGATCAAAGGGGAAACCACTAGGCAAAACTGAAGTCATGACTGAAAAAAAGAGGCTCTGAAAAGGGCAATACTGGCACCCCTATTCATGAACACAGAGAGCTGTGACACATCAGTTTGGTCTCTAGAGCCACAGTGCGGAATTGCCCCATGGCTCCTCTTCCCCTCCTGTATTCTACCAGTACAGTCCCTGTTTGCATTCAGTGCCTTGGCCTGTCCTCACAATGGGAGAGGCACATGAGGAGTAATAAGAGAGGGAAGGGAAAAAGTGCACACTGTTCCCTCAAGGGTTTTCTTAGAGCAGAATCTCTTCCTGCACAACTGTAACCAGGTACGCCTTTACCAATGTATGCCAGTGAAACTAATGGCAGTAGCTGTCTCTCTGGGATATATTCTGCTGTTTCTTTGATGAGGGTAAAATGTACTCCTTGTGCATTTATAGTCCATATCCATATCCCATACAGAACAGATCTGACAGCCAGAATGTAGACTGTGTAAGTTGAGTTACCTGAGCCAGAAGATGTAACAACAGGGAGTTTTCATATCTGAGACAGGACAGTTCAGCAAAAAGATACTGAATTTTGTAACTTTGAGGAATTGTCATATCAAGCTAAGCTGAGACTATCTCATTGATAACTGCAGGTACACTCATGTGACTCAAAAAATGTGTCAGAACATTTATGAATAAACCAAAAAAGTGGGCTAAGAGAGAGAGAATCTGATTTTTATTATTTTTTATTTTTTAAGTACAAGGAAATTCCAAAACTTTCAGTACTGCAGGCAACTTAAAACTGATTACAAAACAAAAGAATATTGTTAAAATTCCTAGACTGAGAATGGATATACCAGCTAAAGCCGCTCTTAAATTGCTTTTGTAATTTCTGACCAAACATGGCCTAAAGACCTCAGATACTAAAGGAAATGAAAGAACAGTACATGGCTCTTCATCCCTTTCTATAACAGTATGATTTTCTTGAAAGTCTTCCTGCTAAACACCTTCCCTTTTCTCTCAAATAAATCACAGACCATGACAGGCATTGATAACATTAAATATTTCTACTTTGGTGGACCAAAATAAATAGTTAATAACCAGACCTTCTCACAGTTATAAATGCCATCAGCTGGCTCTCACAACCCTGCTCATGCAAAGGAAGAGGTGACATTGAGCTCACAAGGCAAAGAAGAGCGAGCATTTGCCCAGTAAGCTGAAGAGAAAAACTTCACATAATAAGACCTCTATGAAAGCACTGGCTGAGAAGTGTGTTTGCTGCATGCTGCCTTCACTTAGATGTTAATTGGAATACCCATTCATAACATTTTTCAAAATGTGAAGGTGTATCAGATCTCTATTTCTTGCACTATTTGCTCTGCATTCAGGCAGCAAGCAGATGCAGAAAAATGAATGCCAACAAATCACTGCCAAAATACATCAGTGTTCCCAGGGGCTGGGAAGGCAGCAGAAGCAAGCCAGCAGGCCAAGAGAGCAAGATTTCCACTCCTAGGGGTGAGGAAAGATGGAGCTTCCTAAGCATACAACTTCCTGAGGGGTCAGGTCTGGCCACTGGTGTTTGCTTCTGCCACGGTGATGGAACCAGATGGAAACAGTCTGTATTCACTCTTGGTAAAGAAAGAGCACTATGTCTCCAGGGAGGTCCATTCCTCCCTGACAGGAGCATCCTTGCAGAGCCACAAACACAAGAACATCTTGTAATACAGGGCCAGTAGTCCCTATTTTGAAAGGCAGGTTTCCATCACCTTTTAAGCATTACTGAGCTTTGCAGAGGCAACTTCCTAAGACTAAAATCATCAAACAATTGAACTTCCTGCCATTGCCGTGGTTTCACTTGGCAGTGTATCATGTGCTGCCGAGAGAGGAGGAGAGAAGTTGTGTGAGCAGCCGAGGGTGCAGGTGGGCCCCACAGGGAAGGGAGGCCAGTGGCGTGGGCCCCTGGGAGACGTGGCAGTGCCTGCAGGGGGTGGGGACAAGGCATCGGGCCCACCATTAGCACCATGCTCCTGGGGATCCTCGTGGTGCTCTGCTTCATCCCCACTGCTGATGTAACAGGTAACAAAAAAACCCCACATTTCAATCCTTTCCACTATTTTTCCTCACTTTGATCATCAAGGGGTAGAAGCTCTAGTATAGCTTTGAATTAATTTTGCACAAACTGTTCTGTGTTTGGATGACAGGGGAGAGAGAGCATGCTGCTAAGACTGCACATGGGTCAGTTTGATATAACCAACCGGGTGACCCCTTCTTCTCCTGCCACAAGTATCCCTCTGCCATAAGACCCAAGAGTTTTCTCTTAATTTAACTTCTCAATAGATCCATTTGGAAATTGCATGCATAGGTAGAGGGGGGTATATTTTACCTTCCCCCTGCGCTTTACAAGTGCTTGTAAGTGCCTTCTGGGGCAGTGGGTCTGAGCACACCTGCAGCCAGTGCCTGTCCTGGGACAGCTTCTCCACCACTCCTGAGTCTTCTGTGTGGAGCTTCAGATCCCTCCAAGGCCTGGCTCAGTGTGCTGGGCTCCAGAGCTGAGCCCACCATCACCATCCAAGGACCAGCAAATAAAAGGATCAAACGCAGAGTTGCTTACTGGGCTCAAATACAGGAGAA
Organism: Campylorhamphus procurvoides; assembly: GCA_013396655.1. Lineage (NCBI taxonomy): Eukaryota > Metazoa > Chordata > Aves > Passeriformes > Dendrocolaptidae > Campylorhamphus > Campylorhamphus procurvoides. The sequence continues at coordinate 1,926,531 of WBMV01009146.1, read as the reverse complement.
TGGAATTGCAAAGTTCCTGAGTTTTGCATTGTTAAGTGTTTTATTGATACTTACTAGATATCTAGTTTCCTTCTGAAGATTTTCAGCAAAACCAAAATCTCTATTTGTGATTTTGAAATCCTGAGTCTTAGTGAATCTTCCTGACTCTTCAGCTATTGTGGCTGAGGGTATTTCTCTTGGTGTTGTCTTGCTGATGCACCATTCATATGTTCAGAGCTAACGTGTCTTTCCAACAAGTATTTAACATGCAAAGCAAGGCAAAGCATGCTGGCTTTTGCTCGGATAATCTTGAGACAGACAATTTTTCAAGCCGCTGGCTGTGAACTATTGTTATTGGGTCTTCTCCAAATGTCAGTGCTTTGTATTTTACAGGGAAGTTACAGATACGAATAAAAATCGGTTTTCCAGTACAAAAATTTTAAGATATAGAACACCTTTTAGAAGTTGCTTTTTTCTAGTATGAGAGATGCAATTGAATCCATTTTCCCCTTATTTATGCCTTATTTTTTCATACTTCTTTTCCTCAGAGAAGGCACTGTAATTTACATGATATGGTGATCTACATTTCTGTCAGAGATCATAGGGTTTTTTTCATGCTTGTCCTTTCCCATGTTTATAATTCTGTGTTTGCAATATATAATTATTTCCATAGCAGGTCCCTGGGTTGTTAGAGAAGACACTAATTCCAGGAAGGGAAAAGTATTAGCAGTGGGTTGCTAATACATTTCCATGAGGTGTGAACAGCTCTTAAGCAAATCTTTTGAACAGCACCAAAATAAAATACAGTGGGTGGTTATCAGAAGCAGGGGTTATGCCATGACACTATAGACATTTACACACTTGCTTTGCATGAAGAACTTGAGTTTCGCCAACAGCCTCACCAAGACTGCACATAAGGTCATTTGCTTCAAAGAGAAGCACACGAGGTCATCTGCTTCTCAGGGCTCCCTCCTTCTCCCGTCTATTTTCTCCACCTCTTCTCTTTTTTTCATCAAGATGATTGATCCTTAGAATATGGAAAACATTAAGGCAGGTTAAAACCCTGCAGGATTTCCTCAAGCCACAAAGTGTATTATAGGCCTCAAGTATTTTGGTTTGGGGAAAACAACAGAATTTGTCCTGTTCTGCTGTTGTTAGACCATCCCAGTTATTGCTGCAAGTTGAGTTTGAATCATAGAAAGGGACTTAGAATATTAGTTTAATCCTTTTCCTTTTGCAGAAACAGTAGTGTTTACTAAGTTTGTCCTCCTCCTCTTTTTGTTGGCTAAATAATTACCTTGTTGTGGTCTGTCACAGAGGCAGCTAGATCAAGTGTCTGGTATTTTATGAAATACGTAATATAAGCAGGTTCCCACTGCAGTGTACCACAATTGACCTCATCTTTTTACTACCCACGTAACCTTCTGGCTTATGGTCTCTGGGGGTTAAAATCAACCTCTAACCCACTGAGGTTACCAGAATGCAGAAGATGGATGAGGCAAGGTTGGCTGAGATTAGGATGACATCAAAGAATTCTTGTATTAAAAAAAAAAAAATAGAAAAAAAATCACAAACTGCCAAGAGAAACCCCTGTGCTCACATTGGGTTTGATTAAAGCAAGAGTGTCAGCTGGGCCTTATGGAGTACTGTGCTGCCTGCAGTATTTACAGCAAAGTAGGAAAGTTTAGCAGAAAGCGAGTCTGTGATGACAGAAGGGGCAGCTCCCTCCAGCTGCACATTAGACACAGAGCTGGGTGGCCTCAAACCAAAGTAAAAGAGAAAGATCCTTGTACCTGGGCAAGAAGAGTAAATGTAATTGAACAACAGACCAGCAGCAGGAAAAGTGGAATAGCTTTGTTTATAACATGTCTCTATGCCTTTCTGTTTGTGGGTTAAACAAACTCTTCAGAGTTTTCCCTATCCCCCCAGGGAATTAAGAGGACTATTTCTTTGCTGTCCTTATAGAAATATCAACTTATCTCAGGTTCCTTGCACTGGAAAATAGCTCCTTGAAGTCAGCTGGCATTAAAAAGAAAGAAAGGAGAGTACTAAATATTTTTAGTAAAATATTTTTTTCCAATAGCTGATGATGATTCATGGAAAGTTCTGGAAAAAAAAAAACCACCAAACCAAAACACCTCAAAATAGTTATTTTCTGTACTTTGTCAACTCTATTTCACTTTCTTGGCAAATAAGAAAGAAAAAAAGAAAATTTCAATGAAGTTTTGCTTACATCAGGGGTCCATGATCAGAAATCAGTACTTTACAGATACTATATATGGATGGCATTTTCTTTCATTATGCAAAAACCCCTCATATGTGGTTATAAGAAATATCTAGTATGACAAATATCACACTAATATCACACTCAGCCTGCAAGCCAAAGCAAACAGACCAGAGTCTAAATCCAAGAGGTGGAAATAATTTAAAGTAACTTATCTTTTTAGGCAGGTGTATCAGAAGAAACTGGTTGCTAATTAGCACAACATCACTGCAGGAACATAAATAGTCCAAAGCTGTAGTTAAATAGTAGAGCTCAAGGCATGTAGTGAGGTACTAAATGTCAGGAATCCAGATTAGCTGACAGCAACAAAAGGTTGAGGTAAGTCATAGGGGTCTGCAGATGAGCCTAAATAACATCTGAAGGTAGTCCCTCAGTGCAATATTTTGAATGCTCCTTGACTTTCCTCTGGCCATAGTGAAAATCAATCAGGCTGAGCCATAAACATGCACTGGTTTTCCCTAAGGACTTGCAGAGACAACCGGTGAACACTTTTCTGAAGTGTAATGCTTCTGCAGGTGTTTGTTCTGGGACGCCTATTTGGGCTGTCAACTCTGAAACAGAAAAGGTCTCTTCTGAAGGTGTATTCAGTCCCTGTGACAATAAGGGTTCTAGTGGTGGGCAACTACTACAGCACAAATCAGAAGAATAACTCTGTCTCAAGTGAGATGCGTAGAATTCTGCTGTGCCAAAGGTAAAACAATTTTACTGCAGACTTGCAAATTGCCACTTAGGCCAAGCATCAATTTTCTGGCCAACAAAAATATGATCAAATGGCTTGTCTAACAGGGTGCAATCCAAACCTCACACCTTACTAGAATGCCTTATAAGCCTATGTGAGAGCTTTTGTCGGAAAATGCTGATTAGATGAAACTGAAATGTTTTTGCTGAAATGTCTTCATTTCAATGAAAATTTCACCACAGGCACCACCTCACGTAAAAACTTGCCTTATCTGTTCCTTCTTTGCCTCTCAGTCCCAGGATTCCAAGATCCATGTCTCTTTCTGCTGGAAACCTGGAAATGCTCATCCTTCATCCAAAGTTTCAGTGTGTTCAGGTTCTCTGCAAACATGCAGAGAGTTCTCCTTCACTCCCCATGCTAACAATGTTGAACAGAGACACAAAGAGTATGGACTACAATCTTTCTTTGATAAAGATGAGGCAGTAGAGCATTCCCTGTGTCACTTTTTTCTGCTCTAATTAGAAGCAAGGTCTAGCAAATGAGACTTTCAACAGGAAAATTAACAACTTCAGCAGTTTCATAGGTTCTGCTGGTAACTGGAAAACGTGCTAGCTGTGGGTTGTTTTTCCTGCCCACACCTTACCACTAGTCCTGGCCATCTCATAAATCTTCATGTTTACTTTACTCCCTGGACCACATTCATCCCAAAGGGGTAACCTGCTCAAGAGGCTGGGGTACTCCATATTCTTGTGTGGGCGTGAACACACTAAATGTATTCTTTTGGTCCTAAATATTGTTAAACATGGTGAAATGCTATTTTTCTGGAGATTCTGGATCTGGCCTCCTTCCCACTTCATTTCCCTTACCAGCCTTTTTGAAGTCTCACCACACAGATTAAGTAGAAAGAATATACGTTTGTAGCACATTTTGAGGACAAGAGATATGATTATCATTCTCACAGCCACAGCAACTTCCAGGGATTTATAAAAGACTATCCAGACCTCATATGAGCTGAGCTTGCATGCAGATTTATGTGGTCATACACACACACAAAAGCTTTGGCAAGTTCCTCACTTAAAAGGCAAAACTCCCTTCCTTTTTCTTAGAGGTCATCATTTGAAAAGTAAGGCCTCATTTGTACTGGATGACTTTTCTTGGAAGAAGTTTTCTTTTGCATAGTCCTTGCAGTGTTTCATTGTTTGGCAGATGGTAGCACAGAGGTCTACATGTCAGAAAACATTTCCTGTTTATGTATCAGTCTGGTCAATTCAAATTGAATTATACCTTCATGTGACACGCTTTTTTGCAGGCTGCTCAAGTGCTAAGTGCCAATGCAGTGTCAAAGTAGTCAGCTGCTGAGTCCTTAGAGAGATTAAGAATCCACTACAGCTGCTAGCTAGAGAAATCACTTATTTTACATTAAAATGATAGCAGTTCATGCTTTTCGTCTTCACTGCCCAAGATCCAAACCCTTGAAATTGCTCAGCAAATCCACCTGCAAACTCTTCAGGAGTCCTTGAATTAAAAAGCAAACGTATAAGTAATCTCTTATCTGACTGCTAAATTAAGCATTCAATTCATAGCATTTTCACTCCATTTTGTCCCCTGGGAAACTGCTTCTGTCTTAGGTGGCCTTAGACTTACACACATGCACACAGACACAGACTAGCCTTCTGAGCCCTGATGTTAAATCTTGAACACGTGGGCCACTGTCTGTGTTAGTGTTCTGACTGAACAAAAACACTCTTGACTACACAGTCTCGCCTAGAGACTATGTAATTATTTATATAGAGGTGGATTTTTGCAACAATAGCTCCTGTGAGAAACTGCTTCTGCAGTTTGGTGGTTACTTACTCCCTAGTTGGGAGTGTCAGCAGGTGAGCGGGGATATGACAAAGAGTTGCAAGGAGGATATGTGGTTCTGAAGTTTCATGTTGTATTTTATAAACAAGTGCTTTTTTCACTTTTCTCCCTCCCCTTCCAGAAAACAAGATTTTAGTGGCTCAGAGTCCTTTGCTCACTGTAGCTAACAAGACTGCAACTCTAGTTTGCAACTACACATACAATGGAACAGGGAAGGAATTTCGAGCTTCACTGCACAAAGGAACAGACAGTGCAGTTGAAGTTTGCTTTATTTCATGGAACACAACCAAAATTAGCAGTGCGTCAAATAAAGAATTCAATTGCCAGGGGGCTTATGATAAAGACAAAGTCATCTTCAATCTTTGGAACATGAGTGCCAGCCAAACTGACATCTACTTCTGCAAAATTGAGGCAATGTATCCACCCCCATATGTCAACAACGAGAAGAGCAATGGGACCGTCATCCATGTGCAAGGTAAGCAGGGAAATCTCTGTAGGCCAATATCCTCCCTATAGACACTCCCTACATAATGGCTTGAGGCAGTTTGTTTCCTTTAAAAAAAAGAGTTGGATTGCCTAGTAAAACTACATACCTGCTTCTGATGTCCTGGAGAAGACATCTTAGAATGATGATTAATACAAATGACACCTCGGAACAAGGACTAAATAAGCAGAGACTGATGTTTTTGTTTTCATGTACATAAAGTTTTCTTTGCTCTTTCCTTAAAGAGACACCCATCCAAATACAAGAGCCTCAGTCTGCAATTCCTTTGTGGATTATGGCAACAGTGACTGGAGTTCTTGCTTTCTACAGCATGCTAATAACTGCAGTTTTTATTAACTACTGGGTAAGAAACTCTATTTTCCTGTGTTCTGTAAGCTCTTTGTCCCTAGTTCCTGTCTCAGGCTATACTTGCCTGATATACTAACTCACTGATAGCCCTGCAGTTCAGGATGACAGTGTTTCTTCACTCCAGCTGTGTATACACACCCATGCTGTACACCCAGGGAACTGAAACACCAGATGCTCTCCAGGTGGGCAGTCAGGCCTCTGCCATTGAGTCCTAAAGCAAACAGTGACACAATAGCGTTGGCATTATCTTGCACACCAGCAATACTGGGACATTGTCCCTACCCTCTGCCAGTTGTCCCTGTCAGGGAAATCTAGAACTACAAGTATTTCTGGCAAAACCCTTTGAGACTATACTGACAGGAGCTCACTTACAATAAAGCAATCTTTAGGTAGACCTCAGCTGGCCCAAGACCATCTGCACCAGTGTCTTGTGCCTATCCAGAAATTCCCTTGAGTAACCGGTGTTTCTTGCAGTTCGACTGCAAGCGAATAGGAGCATCTGGATCTCAGTAGTCCCTTGTCTGTACATTAATGCTAAGAAAGCTGAGACAGACTGATGGCTCATTATTTTTGCCTTCTAATCTCTCTGGAGAGTTGGCTGACCCAAGTCACATCCAGTTCTGGATTCTGGAGTAAAGAGAGAGTGAGGCGTGATGCAGAGGCAGCAGAAGAACACCTTCCTTCACAAGCCTTAGGACTGGCATCTCCAGATCCAATTTACACTACACAGTCCATGTGAGAAAGACTTGAACATAGAGAACTCTATTCCTTGTACTCTTGACTTTCCCTTCTATGTTGTTAAATCACTATTTTCAGCACATTATGAGGTAGCCTGTATAAAGGATCCAGAGTGCCTCACAGGTTAAATGTTGCATGTATACAGAAAGCCGCTGTCACTGCTAGCTGAAGCCTGAGATCTGTTACATTTCACAAAAATACACTTTCCTAATCTATGGCTATTTCTAATGGAAAACAATCCAAGGGGTCATTGCTGGAGCAAGTTATAAAGGCGGGTTAAGTGGTCCTTCTTTGTGCCCTACTGTAGAGGCTGATTCCGAGGAGAGCTGAGAGGATTACAGCGAACAGCTGCTGGTGTTACAGTGCTGTGCTGCTGTGGCTGTGCCTGATGAGATAGTATAGCTTCAAATCCATCATTTACCATCTGAACCATTTTCTCTGTGCTATATTCATTTCGTACCTAATGGCTACACACTTTTGCTATTAACATGTCTGCCCCCAACAAGAATGACAAGGCTGCACTGCCATGTGTGTTGTTTGTTGCATCAGTTTTCACTTGCTGTTATTACTGCTGGTCTTATTCTTTGGATGACATGTACTCTGACTGTGGATGTATTTAGAGTGCTGCTGAATGTAAACACAGCTGCCTAGAAGACATTGTGAACAGTAAAAAAAGGTCCTAAATGTGATACTCAACAGACATGGCAAGCCTGAAAGCAGCTAAAGATTTATCTATTTTCACACAGTTCTGCCTTCTCTGAAGGAAAACTGCTTCCTCCAAAAGTAGCAGTCTTTGATCCTGTAACAGCCCAACATTCTCTCATGCTAGTAAAATGTCTTTCTCCAATGCAAAATTACCTCTTATGTGAATTAAAAAACCTGTATTATGGAGATGAACACAAACAGATAAGGCTTTTCTATCTAATGCTTTTCATTCATTGTCTGCATCACATGGCTTAAGTGGTATGTAACTTACATTCAATAGTTTGCATGTGTATACTATTAGTATAAAAAAGCATACAATATTTCATAGTAACTGCCTCACTCTGCAAATACAACATAATTCAGCCATCAGATTTCCTAATGCAAGCTTCCTCCAATTCCACAGCATCACACATATACTGTAGCATATTCAACTATTTCTGTACATAGGAAGGAAATTTCAGTAACAGGAGATTGCAAAAGAAGGTATGATCAGTATTAAGGAAAAAGCATGGAAGCACTTTACCTACCCCTGATCAATAAAGCCTTAAGCTATGTAAAAAACACCAACCTTGTGCACAGCCTGCAGCAGTCAGGGGCTGAAATGCTGCTGTAGCCACAAACTTCCTCTGTGATTTTAAGCAAATTATTTCACCTGTCTTCTGTTACTCTTATTTCTGAAAGAGCTGATGCTTCCCTTATCTCACAGGGGCATTATAAGCAGGAATTTAATAGTAGAAATGAGATCTTTGAGGTCCAGATAGGGAGACATACATGATTAATATCAACTCTGATTCTTTCGCCCCTTGAAGAAGGGTTTAGAACAGCATATGCATTGTGTTACTGCTGCAAATGGTAGGCAAACCACTGTACACACAGTATGGACTGATTTTTCCTGTTCTTACTCTGTTTGAGTTAAGCTAATTTCTCTTTTCCTCCCAATAAATGGGGACAGCCTTCGCAGCTCAAACTATTGTTTCTGCTGAATCATTCCACAGAGGAGAAGTGATGGTGAAAGGCACCAGTTTATATCCTTGGTTTGTAGCATTCCTTTACCTGGGGAACTAACACTGTAAATCTCTTAGCAGATAAGATGGAGACCTACATTCAGGTTGGGCAAATTCCACAGATTATTTTATGAGAACATGTGTTCTAATTCTTTTATAAGTGTATCTAAACCTGAAGCTGGCTTATAAATATGTCTGCTTCCCTGAATGAGGACCTAGGGCCAGAACTGTCAACAGTTAGGATGAGAGTTTTTACAATTCTCTTCACCCTTCTCCCACAGCAAAAGTCCAAAAAGAATCTGTACCATCAGAGCGACTACATGAACATGACCCCCCGGCACCCACCATACCAGAAGAACAAGGGTTACCCATCCTATGCCCCAACACGAGACTACACTGCGTATCGGTCCTGGCAACCGTGAGACCCATCACCCATCCCACAGTAGCCTTGTGTGCTTCTAGGCAGCAACTTGCTCTGGGACATGGAAGGACAGCCTCTCATCTTCTCATCCTGTTTGTTTCTATTGATCAGGATACCTACACCATAGCAAGTATTGCCTAAACCTTAATATAATACACTGAAAGAAAAAAACAAACCAACAAACAAACATAAAAGGGGGGGGGGTGGTAAAAAAAGAATTGTTCTCCCTGATGGCTGAAAATGAGATCCAGGCTGTGTTGAGGGTTGCCAGTGGGTAAGATGAAAACATGGCATCAGACCTCGGAGCTGGTTTCTTCCTAACACTTGCAGTTTTGCTCAGCTGTTAGTAGAAGTGGAAGTTCTGATCTTTTCCAATAACTGCTGCCAAAGATTTCACCCTTAATTTACTTTCCTGTGTGTCTAGTCCTCAGAAACCCTTGTTGCAGTTAAATGCAGCAAAATGTAAAAAATACTCTTTTCTTCTCTACAAGACCAGAGCAGTTTGAAGTTCAGAACACATGCTTAAAAGAAAGAGGGAAAGGTCAGTCAGAAGGCATCCAAGCTATTCAACTATGGCATAAATGATCCACCAGGACAAATCAAGCTGATAGAAAACTAGTAAACCTTCGACATGTGAGTCCTTAGATTGGACACCTTGTAAATGTTCACAAGGCCATCTGCAGTCATGACCAAGCAACTTCACAGAGTGAGAGAGCAATCAAACTGAACAACAAATCAAGACAAGCAGTAGAGGAGGTAGATCTGTCTTTGCCATGAAGAACCCCATTTTTGGATTTTTGCCTTTTATAGCAAAGGAACAAAAAGTTATATGTGAAGTATTAGAAGACAGAGGTCAGATTTTGAGATTTTTACTTTCCTTTTTGAATTTTTTGTTTCTACCCAAAAGATGTCTTACTGAGTCCTTCTGAAAATTCATGCACATCTGCTGGCACTTGGGTTGTATCAGAGCTCTTTCAAAAATCTGGGTCCACTTATGAGCAGCTAAAGATCACTTGAATTTTTTTTCCCCATAAGCACCCAATTTTTGTGGTATTAGAAGATTCTTCACTCCCAGTATTGTGAATTTGACCAAGAGTGCTCAGCCACTTGCAGGGGCTGCTCTGGGCACTTCAAGGAACTTTATGTTATCTGGAGGTTGAATTTCTGTCTAAAGAAGTTCTTCAGGACTGTTCCATGCTGGAGTAGGATGAAGTCTTCAGTAAAACCCGATTCATTCTTTCAATTTAGCATCTTTACAGTAACAGGACATCCTAAATTGTAATTAGCATTGTTTTGGCATAAAATCCCTTTTCATATGGAGGAGACAAAGTTTGTTTTATAGAGACTGCTCAATAAACAATTAAAAGAAAAAAAAATCCATATTCCCTGCTTGAAATAAAATTGCGATTGTACAACATTTCATTTCCTCCAAATCAGGATAAGATTCTTTTTCTCTTTGAAGGGAGAGGATAAAAGTAGACATGTGGAAATATGCCAGCAATCTGCTTTTATGTCTTAATCTAAGAAAGAACTTTGCCTCTTCCAAACTGAAAATTTTATTTGAGTTTGCTGACTGGGCCCCAAACCTTTCATTCTGAGTCCTACCACCATGAGCCATGTTCCTGGAGGGTGCTGTGCCACCTCTGAGCAGTAGTGAGGTGCCTGCTGGGGGCTGCAGCTCTGGGGTAGGGCCCCCAATGGCAGTGGCAAGTGAGGTCCAAGAGATCCAAGCAGCAGTGCTTTTTTTTCATTTGGCATGGCAGTGCAGTCATGGACCCAGCAGGCCTTGAGAGCCTTGCTCTGGCTCAGTTCAGCAAACCCAAAAGCTTATGGCTGAAGAAATTCAAAATGAAATCTTATTTATTTCTTCTCCTTTCTCCTCACTACATGCACAAACAGCCCAAGTCTGACATTTTCCCATATACAATTTTTATATTTTCCTGAAAGCCCCTCACTGCATCTTTGTACTGCAGCTGAGGCAGTAAGGAACAGGTGCAGGGGGGAAAGAGTCAGGTAGGACACATGGCAGTCCCTGCATGGTCCCAGCCTGGCCCTCCTTGCTGGTACTGACTGGGGGGACACTGAGGCCTTGTCACCTCCCTGCTTACTTGGAGGGGAAACATGAATGATCCTGTGCTGGGGCACTCAGTCCCTCCCAGAAGAGAGCATCAGGCTGAACTCATTCCGTCTCAGGGTATGGTGCTCTCTTGCTGTGCTCTGCAGTTCTCATTGTATGACACAACGTTAACAAGTGCTCCAATTACAATGCGCTGTGAAAAATCACATCTTCCAGTGCAGATATAGGGTGAGATGGCAAATGTGTATCAAAAGCACAAAACAGAATAAACATTCTTTGTAAACTGCATATATATTTTTAGATACAGATATATCTATTTCATTATACCTAGATTCCTTAGAGTTTTATTATGCCTTTTGCAATCTCTTTTTAAAATTATTAAATAGATACAGTAAATTAACGCTTGAATAAATGTATTAGGCCTGAAGCTGGTCAGAGGAGAGTATTACTTTCTAAAGCAAATGTTGGTATAATTTGCTTTCTTTCCCCTAACACTTTCGTACTTTCCATATTTAAAACATACTGATAGCTCCCAGGATATGATACTGGAAAGTAAGTCCTGGAACATCTGGAACAAGTATTAATTCATTTGACTGATCAAAAAGGAAGGAAGATACAGAGAAACATCGTAAACATAAAATGAAAAAATGAGGGCAAGCAGGACAGGAGAGGCCCCAGCACTCTATTAACATGATCATTGCCCTTCTATTAAAGCTCTGTAGGGACATGAATTGCAGACTGATGGAGATGGGATGCCAATAAATACCTTTCATCCACCACTGTAAAAGACTAAAACAAAGTGCTTGCAGAGAAGCAAGCTGGTTAGTCCTGGAGTCTGGCTCTTCATATGTGGATTAGCATATTTGACAAACAGCAATTCTAATTTATTCCATCTGGTTTTAGGCCTGACATAACATGCCAGGACAGCCCTGGCCCTCTGTGGCCCTGCCTTTGGGGTCTATATGCTGTTTATGGGATGATGTAAAGAGAAACCTCCCTCTGCTGCTGCTCTGAACTTGGAAACTGGCTCTTATGGACAGCAGAAGATCAGTAGGGTTTTCTGTCTTACACACAGGTTTTAATTCAAATGCAAATATAATCCTGCTGAAGAGTGATGTAATTTTTCATCAGGCTTTCTCCCACTTTTGGATCTCAGTGTCAAGTGAACATCTGATCTGCAGTCATCATATCTGAACAACAATCAACATATGTTGCAAGGGGTCAACTATGGGTTGTGCAGCTCCAGCCCCCTGCATGCAGATTCCTGTTGTGCATGTCTCCAGCACAGAATGAAACTACAGCCTGGCTCTTCTGATTTTCCAGGAACCAAGCCCCTGGAGACAAATGCTGAGGAGGTAGCCTGTTTTATCTTTGCAGTGTCTTGGCTACTCAGGGTCGTCAGGTTTACTAAAGCCAAGAGTCTTGGATGTTTCTTCTAGTTTGAATATCCCAAGTTCCAATATACTTCTCCCTTATCACGTTTTTTTCAAAATACCTCTGATTTCTTCTGCAGCTACAAATGTGAACCCTGCATCTCTGCCAAACAATATCATATCTTACTTTTTTTGCTTTTTTTACTCATCTTTTCCCTTTTGCTTCAGTACCAGACTCAGCAGCTCAGGAACCCCTCCTGTTTGTTAATCTCTAACACCACTGCGCAGCCTTCCACGTGTGCCCATGCCTGACCAGTTATTTGCTTCACAAAGACTGCCTTGTATGCCGCATTCCTCCTCAGTTTGGGGCAAGGAGTTGCCAATAGGAGATTGAAGCCATGTGGTGATTGGATAGGTACTGGTTTTCTGTTTGAAGGACTTGGGGTCTTTCATCCCTTTGATTTTTCCTGTCATCTTCAGATTTTCCATTGGGCCAAACAGCCACATGGGAATCCCACGCACCACGTGCTTCCAACTGTGCATTTAATTTCTGTACATTTCGTTTCCTGTGCATAGCAGGCTTTTGGCTATTGCCAAGTTCATTATGACTGCAGACATGCCCTGACAGCAGAAGCAACTTTGGCTACTGATGGTGTGTTTGAGTTATAAAAACATGGTACCGAAAAGCTTGAGTTTTAGGAGCACACAGGCAAAGGCTTCAGTGCTAAAGATCAAATCTTTCCATTTTCAGCAAGGCTTTTGCTGTGTGACTGGAAAATGCATTATTCAAGATGAATCACAGACCAAGACATAATTTTCTTAGTCGCTCCTACTAACCAGAAAACAGGCCTGGTTGATGAGTACAGCGTCAATTTTGTTAAGGTCCAGTAAAGAGGGAGAGGCTGAAAACAGCACTACGCAATAATTTGTAGCCCAAGTCAGTGTCTTTAAGTGGCTGTGAGAGGGAAACTAGCTGCTTATCTTGATGCAAATGATTGTTCTTCACAATTAGGTGCTTTTGTTAGAGCATCACATTACAGTATGTTACTATTCCGGCCTCAAGGGCATGCGGATAGTCTGATGTGGCCAATTTGGCTGACAAAGTATTAGGAGGCTGCCAATTTCACATGAACCGATTTGCAAAGGAATAGAAAGTTGAATGGTCTCAAATTCGTGGTGAGTTTTTTGTTTGCCTTTTTAATTATTATTATTTTTTAAACTGGATCTCCAGGATCAAGGCTGGTTCTTACTTTGTCCTGCCACGTCCCCCCATCACCCCTTTTAAAAAGAAATGTTAAATGTAACTTTATTTTCAGGTCCCATAAACTTACCAGGAGCTCTTCACTTTTGGGGGGCTGACTATTCATCTGACCATTAAAATTCTGAGGAATTTTCAAATGCCACAGTTTTCCTAGACATTATGTCATTATGTGGCCACATCATTCCTTTTCCTCACTGGCTTTTTATTCCTTCAAGGGGACTCTTCTGGATTAGGTTGAAATGTTTTCATGGGTTGGAACAACTCTAGTTTTTCAGACAGGAAAGATTACTAAGTAAGTAGCAAAATCAAAGATGCAAACAAGCAATTAGTAACAGTACAGTTCTGTGGAAATTAGAGTAGTGGTTTCAATCTGGTAGGAGGATCAAATGGCCTTTTTACAATATCCTTTTTCTCTAAAATAAAGAAGCTTAAGAAATTATATACTAAAGTACCTTAAAAGACCAGAGATCAGGTTGCAAAATTAAGAAATCAAAGGCAGGAAATGCCAGAAGGAACTTTCCTATGCAGCCTCCCTTCTGCCCCCTTGTGTGACCGGGGTGGCTCTTTAATGACAGTCGCGTTTCCCGTTCCAGTGGGAGCCCCCGCTGCGAGATGCCTGCCCTGCTCCGAGCGCAGCGCTGCGGGAACACTTCGGGCACGGCCGGGCCGGCGCTCGGCTGGCTGCACTGCAGCTACAGATCCCCAGTGACAGCTCCAGCCCCTCACGGAGAGGGCTGCAGCAGGACACAACCAGCAATCAGGCTGTCTTAGATAACAGCAAAATTAATGCTCGATAGCCTTGTCAGTGCCCCATTAAATTAGATCACTCTGTCTTGAGTCAGAACGAACACATTTTCCAGCTATGCTCGCTGCCTTTGACAGCCCTTGGGCTACTTTAATCTTCAAACACCAGTGGTCAAGATGAGAGCTGATTCACTTTTTTTTCCTCATGAATATGATGAAGTAGGTTGCTCGCATTTCTTCCTGGGCTTCTCAACCTCACCCAGACAAATCAAAACTGGCTACAGAAAGGAAATTGTTTCTCTGTTTGCATAGCTCATCAGCTCTTGATATGCAGGGACAGGGGCTGAAGTCCAGAGCGGAACGTCACCTTTTGGGAGCATTATCCCTTATAGCTCTTTCTCTCAGCAGAATGTTGAAGTAATACCAATGTTTAATCTTAACAACCACAAAAAAAGTACAAGGCTGTGAAGATACAGACTTGGACAGCAGGGGAATAAACTCTCTCTCCTGCAGACATACAATTGACGCTACTTTTATGTCCAGCTCTGTGAAGGAGCAATCCACCAGTAAAGATGGGAGAAGCAAAAAGGGTTAAAGGAGAATCCATTCTGAAACCACTTCAGTGAAGCTCTGGAACAGTCCCTCAGGGAATGAAAATGAACAAACCAGCTGCAGGATTCACTACACAGCCCGGAATTCTGGCTCTCCCTAGCCAACTACCAGAAACAACTATTAAAAACATCCTAGCCCTTTGTGCCTCAAGAAGTACTTTTAACTGCTTAGGCTGTTCTGCATTAGGCCCTGTGTGTAGATGTAGATGCACTGTTGACTCCCAAGAAACCCTTGAGATGAAAGCACAAATTATATTCAAAGGGCAATGGACAAGCAAACTGGCTGGAAAGGCAGGATGGATGAATGGCTGACTGCGGGAAAAGTGGAGTTAATCACCTCTGTAGCTTTTCTCCAGCAACTAGAGAAATGCATTATTCTGAACTGCAGCTCCAGTTAATTTCCTCCAATAAAAGCAGCTCTTGGAAGGGGGAAGGTTCTGTGGTTATTTAATAAGATTTTAAGTAAAAATAACCATACATATTCCAAAAAGATTTTAAAATAGCCTTATTTTTCTTTTTCTCCTTTCTGTATTATAGGATTACTTACTTACAAATCCTACATTTAACCTGCAGTATAAGGTTTTTAAAATCAGTGTTTCTTTGTTGCTACACTCTCTTTTTTATTTTTAATTTTTATTAAGTTATTTATGTTGTAGTTTTGAAATCTGATTTCAAACTACCGAGGCAAGATGAGGACTGGGGTATAGGCAGAGAATATGTACTGCAGCTCAGCACTGCATGGCAGTACCCACGCACTGTGAAAGACAGCAGGTACAAAGGGAAGTTCAAAGAGTCCACAGGTTACATGAGCAGCCTGGTGAAAAAATGTCAGTTAGAAATGAGCAGCAGAAACCAGCTCTGTTTTCCTACTGCTGCGGCTTTGCTTGGCGATGATGACATACAAAGATTAAGCCTAACTGCATGAGCTCCAGTTGTTTATCTCCTTTTTTATCATCGCCAGTAAGTGAAGGAGACGTGTGGGTGTCACCTGCAAAAAATAAGTTGCATTTCTGTGAGAAAAACATCTGCAGGTCAGAAAAGACAAATGGTCTTGTTTAATTCATGCATATCCAGTTTCCTTCCTGTCACTAATCTGCAGCACTGAACTTAGTCTCCTGGATTTCCTCAGCTTTATTACGTTGAGAGAGAATGCAAGAGAGGGGGAGACAGAGAGACTTGAGCAATATTAAGTGCCCAGAATGACTGTAATCACTGAGGTCATTTCGTAAATCACCGAGATAGCCTGGCTCCCAGGGCATGGAGTTTGATTTTCCCTTCCCCCTCCTTCTATTTGCTGAACTATGGAGATTTACAATAAGAAAAGCTATCTGCTATGCAATCAATTCTCAGAATAACATTTTGTTTAGGCTTCTGTTGAGGGAGGCTGGCAGAAACTGGAAGTCCTGGATCACCAATCAGGACACAAGTGCTAGTGTCCTGTAGATGTAGAAGATGTGGTTTTTCTGTCATTGCATGTTTGTGTCTGTGACAGAATGAATCTCTGCACACAGTTAAACATTGCATGCTGCACACATTCCATAGAGATCACTAGTTAAAAAAAGATTTAAAGGCATCTCCTGCACTGGAAATACTGAGGGATACGATATGTAAGGATGTGTGAACAACGGTACAAACATAGACACAAGCTTTGGTCTTTCCTCGCCATCATTCTGTATCTATGCAAAAATAAAATAAAACAGAAAAAAAGCGTATGTCTTGGGTTGCACAACAAGTACAGTATGCTCATTTCATCTAAGGTATTTTTAGATTAATGATATCTGATGTGGTTGTGTGCTGACTTGTCTGAGTCAATTTACCAGCCACTGCAATATAAGAATTTTAAAGTCAGACTCTCTGTATTTAAAAGTAAGACTTTCCTTCACCTCCAAATTTGCTGTAATTTCCTGTTCTTAAGATATATTCGTAAGACTTTTATCCCTAAGCCCAGTGAGAACACTAATGACCATCCATTTTTGACTGTAGATCAGAGAGTGGATTTCCTGTGGCTCTGATATAGCTGTTCAATGAAGAGTGCTTGTTGCAATCACCTTGTGCCCCAGCTACAAGCCCAGGCAAACCAAGGACCTGACTAACCCTTCTTGCCCAAGTGCAAAATATGACATTCACCTTCCCCACTAAACAGACCTCTTTACAAAAATTAAACTCACTTGTTCTCGATAGCTGCCATAATGAATGCTTGGTCAAGAAAGATTAACTCCTTGTTCTTGCAAACAACAAGTTCTTATGTCCGTTTACTGAGGGGAAGAATCCAGTTGGTGTATCATTAGTTGTGTGAGGAAGTTGCACATCTGTGCAGCTTGCTGTGGGAGTGTCTTCTTCCCTCATGTGAATACTGGGCTGCAGTCTGGGCCAACAAACTAATGTTTAGCACTTTCAACTACTGAAGAGCACAAGAAAAATATCAGAAGCAAAAATCTGTGAAATCTGAGGGACTGATCAACCCAGTGCTGCCTCTTGTTGAACAACATGAGCACTAGCAGCTGAGTAGCAGTCTCAGATCAGTTAGGACTGAATTCACACTGTAATCTCTCCAAGTTTAGCATCTCATATACACATATAGATTGCAATGAGGCAGCAAAATCCTAAAGGATCCCAGACGGGGGAAATACAGAGAAACAAAAGATTTTACTTACTAAATGCAAACTGTTTTTGTGCTGGGAACAGGAAACCAAGAGACAGTGCAAAGGATGTTGCAGGTGTTGGAAGAGCCACCACTATAGTTACTGTGTACACCTGGGTGACTCATCATCACTGTGACAATAGCTTGCACTCAAATGTCCCTCCCTCCCCAGCTGAAGCCAGCAGGCTCATCCTGCCTGGCCTCTCTATGTTTCTTGTCTGCTAGGGTATCATCTGGGAAGCACTTGGGCTGGCACTATGATGGGCTAGACATTGTACTTGTGACATACACAGAATACACATGTGACACACACGGGAGTGATGTGCCAGCCCCTGCTTGAGGAGACAAAAAATGAAAAAAGGAAGAAAAGGGAGGAGCAGAGGCAAGGTGCTCACACACACGTATGAAGCTCAGCAGTTTTGAGGGCAGAAAGCACAACTAGGCCATTCTTCACCTTGCTTGTAATCTCTACCCACTGCAGACACCACGAGTGCATGTGCATCTTGTGGGGGACGCTGCTCTGGAGGAACTAGAGCAGCTAGTGGCCGATCACTTGAAAGCTTTGGGATTGTTTTGGGGGTTTTGTAATGATTTTTCCTGTGGTCACAGAGTTGCCCACCTCTCACAGGCTTTCAATAACTCAAGATGTCCCCTAGCACTTGTGGACAGAGGATGACAACCTTTGGTTATCAGAAGACAGTGTTGGGAAATACATGTCCATTTGGAAAGGAGTCAGCCCACCTGCTGCTGTGGGAGTCAAGTGGCATGGCAGTACATTGTAGCAATGGAGTATGGTAAACTGAAGGCAGCAGAAAGTCAAAGATCTGTGTCAGAACTTGCCTGTGTCACTAGGCTGGAGCCTTGTGAAGGTCATCTGTCCCGTTGCTCCTCAGGAAAGATCAGGAATGTACCTCATTACACAGCAAGAAGGCAAGTGGAGGTGATGTGTCTGACTTGGGAGCAAGAGGTTCAGATTGACTCACATTCCCTGTGCAAACTGTGGAACTTGCTTTGCATACCAAGGTTAAATTAGTCTACAATTCATTCTTGCACAGATTGTGAGCATATTCATGTACAGCAAGAATAAAGATGGAAGTCTATCCCTTCATCTATTCCTACAGATGTCCTGAAGCTCTGGGTATCTGCTGTTCCTACAACTCAACAATTTTGTGGCCGAGATCAACTGGGCTGAGAGGTCATCAGGAAGATTTGGCATAAGTTGTGCAATATAGAGATTACATTACAAGTTCTCTGACCCAGAGAAGCAGATAAATAAGCTTCATTGTCAGCACTGCCTCTGAGATTTCATTGGCATTTCCTGTGCATATTCTGTACAGAGATTCCAAGCTTTTAGGGCTCTTTTTACTATTGACTACATTTCTGTACAGTACTTGGGACCTCAAGTCTTAGTCAAAGTCCTCATGTTGCAGTACAAATGACAGTGATAACTTTAGAAGGTGTTATAGCAGATCCTCATCCCTTCTTCAGCAAATGTCATCACTAAAAGCCACGGAGGTGGAAGTATTACAAAAGCAAACCTGCAAAGTTTCAGGGATTGGGACAGAAACACATAAATAATCTTTTTTTTTTGGTGTCCTTCTACACATTTCACTTCTGTTCTGGCATGCTTCTTATTTACCATTTGGAAGACATCTGGCCATCAGAGCTGTGATCCTTCCAGAGCTTATTTTTTCACTTTATCACTTATTTATGTGGCTACACGTGTCATCATCAAAAGGAAACCAAGAAAACAATATCAACAGAGAGCTCTGTAAGCATTCTCATTTCACAACCCAGAAACCACAGGTGATCCCATCACACTGAATTCAAGCACAGCACTGCTCGGAAGCAGTTCCAGGGAGGGGGAGAATGGCCGATGCTCGCCCCGCAAAAAATTTGCAACATTACCCTACTGGGGGCGGTACAAGGAGGAAGAAGGGAGTGCATTTCAAGTACACATACACAAGCCAGAAGACAAATGGTGTTTTTCAAAGGGTAGAAGGAAGCTCTATACCTACCTAGCACCCCCTCTGCCCCCCTCGCTCCTACCTCCTTCCCCCACCATTAGAACATGCTGAAAATGCTTTATCCCACATGAAACATGTATATGGTTGAAAGGGGGTAAACATTTACACAGATAATGAGTTCTACAACAATACAATGTTTCTATTGCAGTTACGCCAGCATGGTTTTCTATTCCTCCAGCTCTGCTCAGTATAAGGCCCTCTCACACAAACGATCCATACTGCTACGTGACTACTGATTGCCCTCTTCTCTGGTTGGCAGTGTGGTCCTTTCTATTGGCAAAAATATGCCTGAAGAAACTTGCTATTCAAATGCATCATTGGTCCTCTTGCGAACTAGATCATACTATCTCTCTTGCCTCCTCCTGGGGGACCCAGAACTCATGAGGCTTTTTGCACCAGAACATAAACACACAGACCCATGCTCCATCTGGCAATGGTGCCCTGTTTCCAACAAACAAGCTGCTCCAGTGGAAGATATTAAGCCTTCATAATAGCCTGCTTGCTGTGAAAAAAATATGTTTCTATCATTAGCTAGCAATCATCTCGTGGCCTTTAACAGGAGCTTTGAGAAATAATATGATTTCCATTCTATGCAATTGTAATCATTGTGATCACAAATATGCATTTATATTACAGTAATAATCAAAGACCTATTTTTTTCCATGCTGTACAAGCTGAAAAGTGATATTCCATGCCCTGAAGAGTTTAGAGGGTAAAGGCAAAACAGATGAGAGCTGATTGACTGGGAAACAGAATACAAGAAAATGCAAGGAATTGTAATGTGATTGGCATGTGTGGCTGCTTGCCTTTAAATTGGGTGTATAAGGAATGAAAAGAGAGGAATATATATTACTTTCAGGCTCTGTTGGCTTTGTTTTCAGTCAAGCACCAATTCTAAAGCTTGAGAAGAGGAACAAAATCTACATCTCTGTGCTACACAACAGTGAACTGTCAGCAGTGACCATTTGGGATTTATACTGGTGCAAGAGCGTGAAATTTGGAACTGGAGCCACTTTTTTTTTTTTTTTTGTCATAACAGCACATATAACCTGCCACAGGAAGCAATCTGCAAAGCAGTTATCTGCAGTTTCTGACTAATTGCTTAAATCAACTCTGCCTTCTTGGGCTGACGCCTTCATTAACGTCACCTCTGCTACCATGTATCATTCCTGGAGAGTTTTGGTAGGATGCTGTCAGATACACGTGAGGGAGAGATTTCTTTGCACTGGAAGGCTAAGCGGATCCCATTTTCCTTTCCTGATAAACTATGGTGCGTTCTCCTGCCAGCATGTGACTCTGGCAGAGCTGGCTCTCTATTTTACGCCTCACCTTGCCCTTGACTGCAGCATTGTATTCATTTCATTCATTAATTGCTACAGTCCTCTTTACTGCAAGCTGTAAGAGGGGAGTAATAAACCTAATGGTATTATGTAGACTCCAGCTCATATTGTTATTCATTCTCTCACAGCAGACACTGCTCAGGAGAAGAGATTGTTGCTTAATTAACCTCCTTATGCATCAAGGAAACTTTGGCAATTGGGTCATGTTAATTTAGATTTCAACACCAATGACTTTAATTTCAAAAGAACCCTCCATTCCTTGGATCAAAGCAAATTTGTCATCTACAACCCATTGGCCTCCAGGTTCCAGCTGCACTTGCAAATATTAACTGGCAGGGTAGGGAAATTGGTTACAGTGGTGCTGAATGAAAGCACAAGCATTGTGCCCTCTTTGCAATGTCAGCATATCCTGGTACTTTTTTAGCAAATACTGAATCTCACTGATGACATCAACTGGAGGAAGAGGCATCTCTACATTATAGCAAGAATCTTGTACCCTGGGGAAATAGTGTGGCAACATATAGGTTGAAGAAGTAACATAAAAATATAAAAAGGCAATCTAATGGTCCTTTTGCCCACAAATTTGAGGTCTCTGCTACTGAAGCAGAGCCCTCTTGTTGTGGCTTAGCAAGTCCTCTGCTCAGAGAGGACAGCTACATGTGGAAGCATTTCTTCAAAACCTCAGAAGAAATTTAGTCATCCACTCACTGGGCAACAGCCTGGATTCTGAGAAGGTGAAGTCTCACTGTGAAGAGTGAGACAAAGAAGAGCTGCACATTCAGAACAACTTCTTGTTATTAGAAGGGAAAGAAGGACAGACAGAAGCTCTTCAAGGAATCAGATACTCTGAAGGAACAATATCACAAATGGATGTAAGATCTCTATTCCCGGTGGACAAGAACCTGAAAGCAGTTTAAATAAATCAGGAACTCATGATCCACCAGAGGTACAGAAATAATTTCAGGCAGTACAAGGCTTAACTATGCGTGCCACCTAAGTAATCCATTAAGTTTTTAGTACATGGATTCTTTTAAAAGCCTTTGAGTTCTCCATACAGTTGGAATAAGTCAAAATGTTAGATCTTATTTTTTCCATGGTGAATAAAGCAAATTATTTTGCAAAACTTTTGCAGATGGTCTTACTGAAAAACTATTTCAGGAGACAGTTTGAATCTTAAATCTAAATGAGGGGCCTGATTGTCAACTTTTTTTCTTTCACATGGCAAGAAGGATGGAGAGAAAGTGGAAATTGCTCCATTATCTCAAAATTAAAATTGCAACCCTTACCTGTCTAAATTCTGTTTCCTTTTCTATTGAGATGTTTTAGGTTTTGAAGGATTAAATCACTGGTATGGAGCAACTCCAATGCTGCAGAAAAAAACCCCATCAGAACTTTTTTTTATGTCTCTACAGTGTGATGTGTCTGCAAACCATACTGAATTATCTGATTAGAAAATGAGAAAAAACAAAGGCAGCCTGCAGTGAGAAAATGAGACCCTGTGCATAATCCATCTGCAAGCAAAGCAATTAGAAAGATGGACTTCTTAGAATAGCAGTGACTGTCATTTGTGTAAGACACTCAGTGGGGTATAATTCACTCGGATAATACTCATGCATTGCAGCACCTGAATACCGTGTGATGATCACTATGTAGCCCACTACATTTTTAGTACTTAGCACTAGTTTAATCCTGAACTAAGCCATTTAGCAAGTGTGAGAGCGAATTGTCTTTTCACAAAGAGAATGGGACAGAAAGACTTGTTTGTTTGGTTTTTATTTCCTGTAAATGTGTTTCTCAGAAGGTTTGTGGATATGTATCTCCCTCCTCTGGTGCAGAATAAAGTAACACCCTGGTGGAAGATTTGAGAGATTTCATGTGGAAGGAAAAAAAAAAGAAGAAAATTGGGAAAGAGCACTCAGTAAAGGAGCTCAAACACTTAATAAAACTCATGGGAGAGAATGTATTTCCTTTGTTTCTCAGTTTCATTATACTATTATCATACAACATAATAGCTGTCTTCTACACCTGAGAACTTTGTGTTCATGAATAGTTTCTCTAGAAATAGTTCTGCCCTGATTTGATGTGAAATCTCCATGAAGGTCAAGAAAGTGCATACTGGTCCGCTGCCCCCCTCTCACCTCCAATAAGTAAGTCTGGCAAGCTGGTAACAATGGATGAGGAGAAGGCTGAGGAACTCAACAGCTTTTATTGCCTCAGTCTTCACTGAAAACCCCTTTTCCTACACGCCTTGAGTGGATAGACTGCATGGCAGGGAGACTGGGGGAGCAAAGAGAAGATAAGGTTCGTGACCATCTATGGGACCTGATAGGATGCTTTCCAGTCCTGAGGGAATTGGCTGAGGTAGTTTTCAGACCACTCTCCATGATATTTGAAAAGACATGCAGTCAGGTGAAGTCTCAGGTGACTGAAAAAAGGGAAATATTACACTCACTTTTAAGAAGTGCAGAAAGGAGGACCCTGTAAACTACTAACTTGTCAGATGCATCTCTGTGCCAGGGAATATAATGGAACAAATTGACCCAGACAACCTAGTATCCTTCTATGATGAACTGGCTACATCAATGGACAAGGGTTAGGGTTAGGGTTAGGGACAAGGAAAGAACTACAGATGTTGTCTATCTGAACTTTTGTAAGGCCTTTGATATGGTCCCCCAGCATCTTTCTCTCTAAATTGGAGAGAGCTGGGGACATTCAATCTCAAGAAGACGAGGCTCCAGGGAGACTTTATTGCAGCCTTTCAGTACTTAAAGGGGGTGTATGTGAAAGATGGGGACAGATATTTCAGCAGAGCCCGATGCAACAGGACAAGTGGAAATGGTTTTAAACTAAATAGATTTAGACTAGATATATGGAAGAAATTTTTTACAATGACTGTGGTGAGACACTGGAACAGGCTCTCCAGAGAGGTGGGACATGGAAACATCCCTGGAAACATACAAGGTAAGGTTGGACAGGACTCTGAGCAACCTGTTGTAGCTGAAGATGTCCCTGCTTATTGCAGGAGGGTTGGGCTTGAGACCTTTAAAGGTATCTTCCAATCCAAACTATTTGAAGATTCTGCAATCTTGTCTGAACTCAGTTCTATTATTCCTATCAGGTTGATCCTGTTTCCTGTCAGGACTATGCAAAGACCTATTTCTCCATTTTCCTAGTAACTTTGTTTACTCACAAAAATGGCATGACTACAAATTGGTAGACCACATGGTTAAAATGACCTCTATTTCAGTCATTTTAGGTAGTTCCATACTTGACACTAAAGTGAATCAACTCATGGCCAGTGACAGAGCCTAAAGAAGCAGGGTTCATCTCATCTAACATCTGTAATTAGTGAAAAGATGATTTTTCTCTGCTGATCTGATGGGTCTCTAGAGAACTACCTCAGATGCAGACACCTACACTGGCTATCAGCCTGCCTTAGGCAGTTCTCAGAAAAAAATTTCTCTCTCCTGTGCTCCACTCTACCTTCTGTTTGGTTCATCTTCTCTTTGAGCTGGGTACTTTGTCAGAAATCCTAAGAGAATAACAATTTTGGCCTACTTCACAGTATCAACTGGAAAGGAAAAGTGATCTGGGAAGGGAGTAGCAAGATATCACTGCTGATATCCCTCTGTAGAAGAGAAGATGTTCCTTTACAGGTGGGTAGAAAATTGCTTGCTGCTCCTTCAAGCTGGTGCAGAAAATTCAGATTAGAAGAGAAATCCCTCATGTGGAGATTTCTTTATTCTTTGACATAGTTAAGGGAATTTAAGAAGAAAAATTCTGTAGGCTTGAGTGCTTGCTAGGAGAAAAAGAACTAAAAGGTTTTGTAGTGTCCAGAGCTCCACAGAAGCAGACAGCTGCCAAAGAGCTACTTAGCTCAAGTGACCTCACAAAACTCTGTGTGTCTCTGCACCGTGACTGCTCAGCAAACCATGTCAGTGGTACAGTAACTCTTACATGGTAATTTGGGGGATGGGAGTACACTGCTCATCCAAGCCCAGCCATCCTCTAAGAGCTACAACACACAAATGGGCCTGAGGTGTTGCCTGAAATAATCATGTCTCACAGTGAGAAAGGCACAAGCAACAGCTCTATTTGCTCTTACAATTTTTACTTGGTTGCATAGAAATTCAGCTTTTCCCCTTGAACACATGGGCAGCTTTTGAGATAGACAGATAAATAAAAAAGAAGGAAATAAATGAATCAAAAATTAAAAGGATTATCTAATATCAAAAAAGGAAATGTGGAAATACAGAATATGATCCTGAAATTTAATGCTCACCTATTCCTTTACTGCTTTTAGAATAAAATGACAACAATCATAATATTAAATAGACTACTGTGTGTGCCCAACACTTGGAAATTCAATTGCTTTACTAACTAAGTGCGCAAGGCAGAGTGATTTTAAATAATTGAAATTCTGCAAACCCTGCCTTTAAATTCCCCTGCCTTTAAATTCCCCTGCCTTTTAACTTGTAGCATTTGTACAGTGCATAGTGCTGCCTCTGGACAAAATAAAATAGTAATAAAAAAAGGCTACATTCTCCAAGCTCTCCAGCAGACGGATTCAGCATGGCTCCTATTTGCTGTAAGTCTGCTTGTGGGTGTGCTGATGGAAAAGCACTGGCCCTCAGCAGCACCCACAATTTCCAGAAGGCTGCATGCACGCTGTCATCTCCTGTTCCCGTGCTGGTCTCAGCAAGTGCCAGCAGGCTGAGGGATGCGCTGCCCCAAGCTCGCACTCGCCCAGTCCCGCATTCCTGCTGTCCCAGCACACAGCGCACTCCCCTCCCCGCCCGTCATTCCGTCTACGCGGGCACAACGTTCCCGCAGTGGTGCCTGTTTTGGGCCGAAGGGAAGCAAAGGGTAGGAAGGTGCGGGAGCCCTGCGGTGGTGTCTGCCGGCGGCGATGGCATCGAACTGCACCGCCCCTCATCCCCGCCCTGCATCCCCGTCCCGTATCCCTGCTCCTCATCTCCCCTCCGCATCCCCGACCAGCATCCCCGCAGACCCGCCCCGCATCCCCGCGGCCCGGCGTCCCGCACGCCCCCCCGCGGCCGCCGCCGCCCGAGTCCCCTCCCGCCTCTCCCGGCGCCAGGCCCTCTGGAGAAAGCAGTGAGATGCTCTCATGCACCAAGTGCCCGCAAACCGCCGGCACGCAGCTTCCCCCGTGCGCAGCCGAGGGCTGCTTTCTGGCTCTCCTCATATTCACACTGATCCACAGCCCTTCTGCCACAAGCACTTGGGGACAGGCGGGCAGCTAGGAAAGGGGGCAGTTCCTGGCATCTCAAGGAAGAGTTTCTCTACTTACTGATCCATCTGGACCAAAATTCTCCTTCTGCCTTTAAAGGCCTAGGGGGAACTAACTATCAACACCCCACAGATTTTGGGATGTGCTTTGCCTCAGCTTTGCATGTATCTGACTGCACTGCTGCAAGCAGAAGAGTCTAAATTAGGTAGCTGGAGGCAAAGCTGTGTGCTCCTTCTGGGAAACCACCTACTGCAATGGGCTGCTGCACACAAGGGGCTGCAGCCCTATGTTCAATATGGGTAGTTTGTGAGTTGAGCTGAGGAAAACTGCATGTGGGAAAAGGAGCTTGGCGGTGCTTCTTCTGCTGAGATCCCATTCAGCCTCTCCCCAGAGTCCAGAGGAATTTGATGCATTTCCGAAAGCAACAAATGTTCTCGAAAGTGGTGACATTCAGTGCTAAGTACCAGAGGTCTCCCAGGACAGGCCTGGACAGTTCCCACATGAGAGGATGTGAGGAGAGGAGAAAGAGGTCAGGGGTCTGCTTGCTGGTTCTTTCAGCAGATGAAAAGCCAAATGAGGAAGCTGGAGGCTCCAGAAGGTTCACCACAGTTCTCACAACTCAGTTCACTTCATAGCACTCACTTGGTAAACAAAGCCTGATAGTACAAACCCAGAAATAAACTTTACTTGATTTAGTCAACTATTCCAGGTTTAAGCTTGTGCTTCCCCATTTAAACTTGTGTAAGACAAAGTATGACTCCGACCTAGAATGCCAGGAAATATTCCCTACATATCCCATGAGCTCCCAAACTACTGATAAACTTTGGGCTTCTCGCCTTGCATCCCCATGCAGTGGTACTCCTTCAGCAGCACTGAAAACCGCAGCACTGAGCAAAGCACAGTGATGATGAAACGTTCGCTGGCAGGAGAATTGGGTTCTGTACAAACTTGGTCAAAAGACTTTCACTGTTTTTTTCCTGTGTGGTGCTCCCACCAGAACAACTGCCAGGATGCCACAGCTGTAATGGCTCACCTGCTGACTTGGCAATGGTGTAGTGACTGGGCAGTGAGAAATGAACTTGAAGGATTTGATTTGTTCAAGCCTTGGCCTGTACCCCTGTGATACTGATAGTGCCTTTTCCTATCTCATGCACCACCTGCCAAAATGGGCCTTGTGGCTCTTGTCTGGGGCCATGTGAATCTCTGCAATTGGACCTCAGTACAAATAGTCTGTCACCTGCAGAAGGACACTGAGCTTTCAGCTGCGGTCTGCCCAGCATGATTGTGAGCAACACTGAGTAGAAAAAGCAGGTGGCACATTCTCATCTTGAGGACATCTGAGAGGGGAACCCAGCTAGACAGCTATTCTGCTTTAAAACAAAGACCAGAGGTGCTGAGAAAGATACAAAAGGAAGGACTCGCTGCCTCACTTGTGTTTCATGGTTACTTCAGTATTTTGTCATTCCTGCCAAGGGCACGGTATTGCTGGTTCTGAGAATACAGCATGTCAAGTGACATTTGGCTGTGGTAGACCTATTTTACAAAGACGCTTCATACCAACCCACAGCTCTCAAACTGAAAAAAGGGGAAGGCTTGCAAGAAATGAATTCCTCAGGAAGGTATGGCAGATGCTTTTCTAAGAATATACTGCATGATAACACATAACATTTGCCAAAGCGGAAAGGCCAAAGGATGTATATTGCCCTGCCCATTTTTCAAGGAGGTCTGATAAAAACATTACTGCATACTCACCTCATTTTTTTACTTCTTTTTAAGTTACTTTTTTCATTATTTATTTACACCAGAGTCATTACCTAGTTGGCTATGTTTATATATTTTGGAGGGATGCTAAATTTAGAGAAATTAAACTGAGATTTCCTCCTCATCTCTTTTTATCTTCCCCTTTTTTGGGTGGCTTCCAAGTTACAGTGGTCAGCAGCTGTCATTTCTTCTTACAATGACAATCACAACCCCATTTATAAGGATGAGATACAAGATTACAAAATCTGACCCTAAGGTGAGGATTACCACACTACAGATGTGAAGCACGTATATCACAGAATCACAGAATATCCTGAGTTGGAAGGGACTCAGAAGGATTATCAAAGTCCAGCTTCTGGCCCTGCACAGGACAACCCAAAATATCATGTTATGTGCCTGAGAGTGTTGTCCAAATGCTTCTTGAAGATGTGGGTGTATTTTAGGGCAGAGGAGGAGGAAAACTAACAATGCTTTTAAGATTTGAGGCCGACTCATTAATGTAAAAGGTAGGTTCTTCCTAGAAGGGGGGAACGTTGTGAGTTACTTATAAAGCCTCAGGGTGCCAACCCCTAGAGTTACAGGAACTTCGTCTCAGAAAGCTTGCAAAAAGTTTCCTTTGCACCATTTTCTTGCGGCTAAATCTTGCTTTGGACTGTATGACTTGTGTCTATTAGTAAATCAAATGGGTGCAAGGACACTACTGAGAAAACCTCTCAGCCTCCAAAGCCAGGTGGCTGCACCCAAACTGCTTATCTGGAGAGGGTCCTGGAACATCCTCCCTCCAGATGTGTGGGGGTCCTTCAGTGATGGCACCTACTGGCTGCCCTGGGGTAAGGGCTGGCTGTTCTCCTGCCAGCACCAAGAACTGGTAACTAACAACTGATCTTTGAGTTAAAACACCTTACAACACTCAGGCACAGTTGCTGGAGAACAGTGTGGCAGCAGCCAGAGTATTGCTGAAGCCCAGAGCCATTCATTCCAGAAGGAAGCACCCTATGGCAGACACCCAAAGCAACATCTTACACAGACACATATCAGGGTTCGTCACATCTCCATCATTCCTATGTCTATGGCTGATCCAACAGGATTTACCTTATAAACACGGAGAACTGCAGCAAAATTCTGGGCACCCAGAACTCCTTTTCTCTGAGCTCCCTCTTGAGGTTCCTAACATGTCCAGATACGCCTTATCCTTTGGAGGGAGAGCTCAGCCCTGCTTTAACCCCTTCACATTCACTTACCATGTCTGTCAGTCTCTGGAGTGGTGTGTTTTGGGAAGACATTCCCCTCTGAAATTAAATATCTTGTATTTCTCACAGCCGTCGTTCAAATCAGCCCCTCCTTCAGCCCTTTCTATCAGAGCAAAAGTACCATTTTCATAGACTTTACTCCTGCAGTTATTGCTTAGGGTGCCTTCAGGTCGAAGGTGAGAAAATCTGAAGTGCCTTACCACGAAACTATGCAGAAATAAATTTCAATTTCAAAGATTCATTTAACTGTTTTATTCCCTGATCTGACACCACTCACAAGCTCAGCCATATCACAGATCTCACATTTAGAATTTAATTATCTTCACTGTATACTAGATGTACTATATATGGTCTACTGGAGAGTCAAGACTCAGAAGGATATAAACAGATCAGAATGCATGTAGTTGAGGAGAAATCCTTGAGGAATTCTCCAGTCCTGTCTTGATTGTCAGGAGTGCTTTGTACCAGGTGGTATTTTAGGACATGTTTTCATGATCTGCATTACCTGATCTCAGTCAGCATTGTCAAGAAAAGACATCACCATCCAGATTGCCCCTTTGGCCTCCAGCTACACCACCCCACCCTGTTGTTGTGGCACTGGTATTATTTTGGCTATAGGATGAACTGGAGCAAAGATAAGATTTATGTTGCACGGCTGCACAAGGGCTAGTGCCACTACAAGGAAGAGACAGCCACTGGGCTAAGGATTTGTAGGACAGGGAATGATCCTGCCCATTTCGTAGAAGTTGCTCTTTGATGGGGTCAGGCTGTTGGTGAAATCACACTCACAGGACAGGGGCCTTTCCTTCTTCTCTGTGTGATGAGACAATTCAGGTATTGTGCAATGTCTTCGCACTTGGATCACAGTAATTTATACAGTAAACTCCCACCAGTTTAACCATTAAAAGGTGGCGGTTTTGGCCTGCCTGCAGGAAATGCTGAGGTGGGAGGGTGACAGTTGCTTCAGCTTAAGAGGTAAGAGCTGATACCTGGCAGTAGCACACACCTAACTGCAAACCAGTCCTCCCTAGGTGGGGAAGCCTTAGTGTTGCCTTGTGTAAGGTTGCTGTCACAAGAGGAATGTTTTAGCAGCTCAAAAGCAGCACAACAGAGCCCACAGTGTAACAGCAAAGGTGTCCCAGTTTGTTGGTAAACCATGCTGCTCCCTGAGGAGAAATTCCCCTTGAAGGTTGATGATTGCCAATGCAAGGTAGAGCTGCCTGCAGCCTGCAGTTTTAAGAGCACACTGACAAACTTTTTGTCATGTCTTCACCAGAAGTCAAGACATATGAAACATGATCTGCCACTGAAATGTGTTGATTGTCTGGGCTTCACAATGTTTCTGGAATGAGCACAAGCAGCTTAGAAGATAAGGTGCCATCAGCTAAGGCCAGCTCTTACCCAGTCTTCAAGGACTGGAGCTCTTGGTGGCATTCGGATTAAAGAACCAATCTGTCCTTGAGCACAAAATACCTTGGCATCTGCCTTCCTTTTCCTGCGAAATGAATGATGATTGCTGTAGGCACACACTCTTGTGGAAAATTTTCAGCTATCAAGAGGAAAAAATGTCCAGCTACTACACGGACAACTGTAGCAAGCAGTTACACAGTTTGGAGTGTACAAACTAGCTGTGGCCTTTATGACATTTGCCATTAAAATAACTGACCAAAAGCCTTGAAGAACTGTGGACACTTAATCAAGTGCACTCCAATAACAGCTAATGTAGGTAATTTCTGAAAGTGCAGAGCAAATGAATTACCATGCACATGGTATGCACGGTTCTGCTGTCCTTTTCAGTGCAAAGGGAAGTACCAGTGCTCATCTGGAGCACCCAGGATACCACTCCAGGGCCCACTGGCCCCAGGCATGAGCAAAAAGTGCAGGAAAGAGAACATTTCTTGTGCAAAAATCGCAAGCAATAATACTAAAAGCAAGAGTCAGGTGTGTTCCTCTTTAAGGTCAGCTGAAGTCTGGTAATATGTAGGTGAATGAGGCTGGGGTCCTGCTTCAGAGAGGCTGCTGGGGAGGGACTGATTGTGATTCACTTCAAGAGAGTACTGGCTGATGGTGAGGAGGAGGCTGGCAGCCCATGCTTCCCACCACACTCACTTGTGCAGTGGCTGCAGTCACAGGGCACAGAGAAGGGGGAAATGAAGATATGAGGGTGGCTGCAAGAGGAGAGGGAGATGAAAGCTTCTTCTTTTCCCTCCTCTGCTTCTGGTTCCTCGGTTTGCACTTCTGTGTCTTCTTTCTGTTGTGTTTCTTGGTGTTTATTTTCCCCAGAGGTTCACCTGCAAGGGGAGACCTCTGTGAAGAGAATCCCCTCTGCGCTGTGCCAAACAAGAACCCCCGCTCTGCTAGAGATCCTGAGCAACAGCAGCTGGCAGGCTAGGCCTGCTATCCCTGCTATCCTTGCTATCCCTGCCATCCCTGCTGTCCCTCTACCTGGAGCAGGGGCAGGTGGCTGCTGCTCGCCCTTTCTGCTGACACCATCAGAGTAGCAACAAGTTTTACAACTTCATGAGCCAAGTCATGTAACCATTTCTGTCCTCCCAGCTGCATTTGCCTCACAGGATGGCAGCATTTTATATCTCAAAAGATAAAGAATATTTTGTTGTAAGCAAAGGTAAAACTAGAGAAAATTCATGGTGGTATTGGGAGTGTGGGGGATAATGAGCTCAAAGCCATAGACAAGGCAAAAGTCTGAAAAATCAGATGAGTGAGGAAGGTTATAGTGTGCAAGTGAAGAGGCATTGAGTCACATTGCAAGCTTGTACCATCAAATGATCTCTTACTATTTCCCAGAAGGTGATTAGTTTGCATAATTCAGAAGTTTTATGAAGGGTGTTCATTGGAACTCAATGAATAGTTATATTTCTGTGTTTCATTGGCAAATTTGGAAAGTCAAGAGAACTCATTTCAGTCAGACTGAAAGGAAAAGGAATGGGGTTTTTTTGTGAATTGAGAAGTAAAACAAATAATAATTTGGAGGCTTCAAATCAGACATTTGTTCCTAAAAAATGTAATGCTGGATTTTGATGGTGACTATTTAAATATTATTTGAATATTTAAAAATACATGATTTTTGAAGAAAAAAAATTCTCTTAAAAGAAAAAGCATGTAATTTATTTTGAAAAAACATTGAGAACTATTTCATTGGAAATTCTGAGGGGTTTTTTTTCTTGATGCTAAAGAATATGATTGTACTGGCCGAGCTCCTGAAATGTATTACTATCTCCTGCCCTGAACTTTTGGCTGCAGAAGTTAATTTCAAAAACAAAAGCCTCATTTCAAGGCTCAACCATTTATGATGCAAATCCAGATTTCTCAAGACTCCAGAGCCTGCAGGTCCATCTGTTTCCAGCTCCCCAGTGGCCCAGGGACTCTAACAAAAAATTAACCAGTCACTGCAAAGTCACAGAGAGAAATTATAGCTGCACTCTCTCCAGAGCCTGCATTTGCCAGCTCAGTGTATTATCATCTCACACACACAGTCTACCATTACATAGCTTGGAAATGAAATTACTGCTTCAGGAGGCAGTATTAAAAGAGCAACAACAAAAGTGCTCAAGTCAGGAATGGGTGGTGCTGTAGTTTAGTAGCTATTGAAGGAATGGAGGAATGGCAATGAAGAGAGACCAAGTGCTGCTTAACCCCTCTAGCCCAAAGACCTTGGTACAGAGATACCATGTATTTTTATTGACTCTTGACCACTGGCAATAACTCAACACAGGCTGATAATCAGGCAGGTAGTATTGCAGCAATACCACTTACAAGGCCATAGCAGCAAAATTTGTTGATGCAATTAGGTCTTTAGAGTAATGAGAAGAAGGCAGCCTGCTTTATACTACTTCTTTTAAAAGACATGAGTTAGTCACTGATATTTGAAAATCATAAAAAGTGGGTTAATACAATGGCCATTTAAATGAGCAAACATAGCAAAAAACTTAAGGAAGTGAAACTTTCTCAAGAAAGTTTTGCTTAACTGCAGTTAGTCTAGTTGCAAAAGGTTTCCTTCACCTTTTTCTCATTTCATCCACTGTTTGCAGAGAGAAAAAAGACAAAATTATGTTTTGCAAGTGTGTAAGACACCATTGGGCCTTGTTTTGCAAAAGAGCTAATGATTTAAAAAGGAAAAAATGTTGTTGGGGACTTGAAAAAGGTTTTAGGAAAATATGTACATGCATTTTCTCAAAAATTTCCCCCTTTCCTTCAACATTTCATCAAAATTGTAAAATTCAAAACATTTCCTCCCATTTTGCATAGAGCTTGATTTTTATTGGACCACATCCAACACATTTGGTTTTTTTGTATGTACCAGATATTATCTGACTGATATGTAAAAGAAAAATTCCCCAAGTAGTGTGCTACCCACAAGCCTGTCCTCCTTTTTATAACCCCTCTTACTGATTCTGTAGCCTTATTTCATAATCTTTTTTCCCTCTAGAAATACATTTGCAAACTTTGATTCTCCCCTTCATCCCTAGTATACAGGCCAATCAAACTGTTCACTGTCATACTTTTTAGTATCTGATATCCCTGTGGCCAAAACATTAAGAATTCTTTTGGAGGATGGATCTGAATTTTAAAATGCTGGATTTCCTAGCTGGGTTTTCAGGTGATGACAGTGGAAGGAGCCAGCTGGAGTTGTGAAGAAGCACTTTAGTTGGATGCTCACTGCAGTCAGAGGCTTTATAGCAGACATTAATCAGTGCTTAACTTAAATAACCAGGAGAGCAAACTGGCCAAACTTACACATTCAACTTAATACTCTTAGAGTTGCTATAGATGCAACCATCTAAGACTGTGGGAAAGATAAAGCATTAATATCTGTTAGCAAACAGGTATAGTAAGAAAGAGTTTCCAAGCAGAGAGGTAGAGCCTTGTCAGCTTTTTCAAGCTGTCATTTTGGCTAGTGAAAAACTTCAGCTCCTTCTTGCACATCTGGCCTTTCTGACATTTCAGGGTTTTCTTTTCATATTTAGCCCTGGTAAGCACTTTGGGAAAGGGGAATTGCTGAGTCCTAAAAATGTGGTTTCAAATACTTTGTAAACTAGGGAAGACAAAGGAAGTTTGAGTTATCACTAATGCAAGGGTAAGGCTTTGTACATGAGATCAGATTCTGTGGTGAAGAGTGGGCTGAACAACAAATCCTGCAGCTGAAACATTTTGGAAGGTAAAGGCCCTGCTTTTAGTTTGCTGACTCACAAGATGCCAGCCACAAACCCCGTGCTTGGCTATAGTATCCCATTTGCACGGAGGTCTGCTTTATGGAGTGACAATTTTTCTGCAACTGCTACACTTTCAAAAACAGAAAGATTCTTGCAAAGTCTGGGATTTATTCTACAGTCCTCTGCTAGAAATTCCTTATCATTGTTTTCCAGAGCCCCTAGCCTATGATTTAATGCATATTCTAATGGAAACTCACAATCCTTGCATAGATCACTGTAAACTTCTAGTAACACATGATAGCACATACCAAAGGCAAACAGATTGAGCATATAACTTCCTTATATCAGGACATCAACGCTGCAGATCTGAGACATAATTCCCAGGAACAGATAATCTGACAAGCCCTGAATGAACAATCTGTGATAAAGCCACTATGTATTCTATGTTTTTTGTATATAAAACTGCAGGGAAAGAGTCAAGACGAAGGTGTGGGAAACAGAAAAGTGAGGCGAGGTTATGACAAGGTGGGATTCTGAAGTGGTCCCCATTCCTCAAGACTGTGTTTCCATACCACCTTGCTCTGTCATACAAAATTTAAAGAGCATTACTGACAGCGATGCAGGTGGTGCATTATCTGGTTTTCAATAAAATGTTTTTTTCATTCATAAGAGGCTTCTGGGCAGGTTTTATCTGGAAATATACTTCACTCACAGCCTAACACTGACATCTGAAAGCACTGAGAAGCTACATATAACTTCCACTGATCCAGCCACTCATATTTCTTCCCAGTCATCTGAACATCCTTCAGGGTATTCTCATTTCCCTAGCTCCATCTCATCACAAGCCCTCTGAGGTTTTCACACAGAAGTTGCTTCCCCAAGATGTCCAAGGCTTGTAGCTTGTGTTCCCAAATTCAGTGTGCTCCTGAGAAGAGATACATACCTGTGCTCTAGTTCTGAGATCTAGTCCCTACAAAGGCAAATCAGACCAAATATGGATGTGGCTGAATGTAGCAAAATACCTTTGGAAGCCTTAGCCCATGGTTGCTATTCACCTCGACTGCTGAAACATTCTCTTTGCTGGCCTTGATAAATGGTGGCTCACCATTCTGTATTCATAACGCTAGTGTGAATCTGTCAGTTTGAACACCTTGTCATTCTTTCTGGTGACCTCCCTCCTCTGCTATATTACTGTTTCCTTCCTTCCGTCATTTAATTTAATTTCATTTCCCAGTCCATCCCATTCTATCAGCTCAAATTCACTCTTCAGAAATGGCCTCCAGACTTCAGTGAACAAAGCTGATCTTTATTACTCACTTGTTATCAATTAAAAGAGATACTTTAGAATATGCTCTGTGCCTTTCCTTGGATGAACTTCCCACTGTGAGCTTAGGAAAATGCCTTTCCTTGTCAGGTCTCCTGTCTTTCAAATATTTGCATTCTCTGTATGTCTATTGAGCTGGAGCATTATCTTCTTTATGTAAACCTCATTGAGTCCTTTGCTTTGTAAAGGTTTAATTCTAGGTTTTCTAGGAGTCCTGCTTTGATCTTACAGTTTGAAATGCCTTTTTTTTTAAAATCAGGCACTAAATTAGCCCTGTGTAAACTGGAAGTAGGCTCTTAACTATGCTCTTCATCTGTAGCCTTTAAAAACATTTCTTACACAGCTCATTTTTGCTTAGAACATCACTCCTCACATGTTTTCAGCAAAGTTTCATGTTTTATTCTTGTGTCCCTCATGAAATGCAAACTGCTGTATTGTCATATCCAGGGAGTCTAAGAAATACAGTTATCTTTTGTTGTTTTTCTCTTTTGCAGTGCTTTAAGAAATAAAAGAAAGTGGAAGTAAAACATTTCTCCAGTATTTCTCCAGTCACAGTGTATACTTGACTATTTAATTGTAGACTTGGGGGGGAATTCCTTTGATTCTTTTTTGCTTATTAATAAAAACAGACCAGCTTTCAGTATTCACTCTGGGGTGAACATGTCTGCTTTATTCTGTGTCCACTCACAAGTGGTTGGTCTAGGAACTCTACTTTGGAAAGCTCCTTCTAGTACAGGAAGGGTCTTAAACATCTGCTAATATACTTCAGGGTCTCTGTTCAAATTCCTCCTAAAATCTCTCCCTTGCCACAACCCTCTATATGAAACCGAAGAAGAGTAAGGAAATCAGTGTGTATAGACCTTTGTCTGCGTTGCTTCTCAGCCCTATTTTCTCCTACTTCTGTCTGTATCTCTTACCATACCCCTGAGGTCTTGTATTTTGACTGTAAGCTGCATGGGGTTGGGGCAATACAGTCACAAGGGCAGGGTTCTACTGGAGCACATAGGGACTATGACAAATAACATGGAGCCAACCCAGCCATGTAAGGGCTACAATGCAGACCTTCAAGGCTAATTTAGAACCGGTAGCCTGAAAAGCTGAGAGGCAATTTGCCCTCCGTGTTAGATAACTATGGATGCCCTGAATATCAGGAAAGCTTGTTGGATATAATTGGCTTTACAGCAGGGGAAACAAAGCCTACATTCTAAAAAGAAATGCCAACAATTGTAGCACGAGGAAAGCTCACCCATCCACCCACACATCAAATCCTTCTGGACAATGTGCTGGTCAGCAGAACTGCACAAGAAGTGTGCCCTGAGAAGTAGTGAAAGGAGAATTCCTCAGCTACTGCTATCCTCACCTCTGTTGAGGCTGGACTGAGGGCACGGGCTTAGGACTGAAGAGAAGCATCTACAAAACCAGGTTAGAAGCTGATAAAAGGGCAACATTTCTGAGAGACAAAAATCAGTGGTTTTGTGATATGAATTGAGGTCTCTTCAGGAACTAAAACTGATCCACCAAACTTGGTTATATCTTGGCCTTTACTTACACTAATCAGGTTTTAGTCCTTTAATGGTAATGAAATGATATTTTTCCAGTCACTGTGTTATTTGCTTTTCTCTTTACCTATTGTTTTGTAGAAAAGACTTTTTCAGCCATGATACTTAGAGGTCTGGATTTTTTTTCAAATGACAGTGCATTTCAAGACCCCAATAGGTTTGTGGCAAACTAACGTGGTAAAAACGTGAACTGTTTAACATAGTAAGACATGATCTCACATTTTGAGTTTGACAAAATATCCTGAAACCAGATACTTATGCAAATTATAAGAATCTCTTCTCTCCATTACATCTCAAGCAATTCACTAAGTAAGTTCCTGTCACGGAAGAAAAAAACGTGGGCAGCATGAGACAGGCTTTAAAGTGTGAAAATAATTTTGTGAATAATAACATTTTACAGTGGGAATTCTGTCAGCAGGAAGATTTGTCCTAACAAGCATTCAACGAAGAAAAGCAAATCACTAGAATGCAAGTGACTAACCCCAAAGGAGAAAGAAACTTGCATGAGAAATCTAGTTATTTAACTTACTAGCAATCTGACTAATCATAGGAGGGTAGTCCAGTGTTCAGTGTAAATTGCATGTCCCTGCCTCAGCTAAGTTCAAAGAGGCCATGAGACCTAAACCACTCCTCAGCTGATCCCTCCACTGAAGGCTCTGCAGCTTAGCTCTGCAAGGCCATTTCTCTCCCTGCTCTGACCCTTTGCTATGGTAGCATATGGAGAGCATAAAGGTTTCCTGTGGCCTGGGAATTAATGTCACCCCTAAGGAAAAAGAGTACTCTAGTATAAGGATGTGCATTAAGGAAAATACGTACCTTATACTGAGCTTATGTGCATTAAGGAAAATATGTACCTTATACTGAGCTTTCAGACACAGCAAGTGTAAAGCACAGGCCATTTGAAACAGCCTGAGGAATAACCTGAATCTCAAAAGTAGGCTCTTCTTTCATCCATTCCCTTGCCCAGGCCCTAGGCCATGTGCAAAGTTCCATTTTTGGGAAAAGGTGAAAGAAAAAGAGTTCTCAAGATAAGATAGTCACAGCAGGAATATACCAGACTATACAGATAAGAAGGTGCAGTAAGTATGCAAAACAGATCCTATGGCTGTAACCAACAAAGCATGGCCGTGATATATAGGGAAGGTGGATCAAGCAGAAGTCCAGAGAGCCTTGATCAGCTGAAGAGTAGTTAGCAGAGGGGCACAGCAGAGAGAAAAGGTGTCCCCAGCAACTCTTGCAGAGTTTAATTTAGGGAGGAACTCATTCAGTTACCAATACCCTGTTCCATGCTACAACAGCTGGGAAGGATGGGAACAGTGAAGGTGAGATCTTTTACTGCATCATTCATCTGCTGCCTGCATATATTAACTTAAGATCCAAAGTCTGATTAGCAAGGATAGATGGCACCATAGCGAGGTGATCTCTAATCATGAGAAGGGATAACCCATGGCAACCTGGGCTCACCTCAGGCTGCCCTGGCTGTGAAGACAGAGACGACTTGAAGATACTCCACAGAAAAACATCCTGTGCTTTACTTAAAACAGCAATTATCATAATACTAGACTTTTAAGGAGGAACAAAGGTAAAAAGTAAAAAGTCATGGATCTGAAAAGACGCCCCAAGAACAAAACAGCCAGGAAACAAGATGAGTACCACTGGAAACAATGCTCACCAAAGCAGCCTCAAATACCAGAGAGAGAGGAGTGCCAGAGCACTCTCACTCTAGGTGTATAAGATCCTGTGATTATGTGGGTCATGAGACCTGAGTTCTGCATGGCAATCCTTTGCCAGTGTTTAGTGGCCTATTGCACCATCAATTTGCAGTCTCAATCAATTATCAGGTGACAGTACAGTTGACAAGGGTCAAATGCATCATTTGTTTAACTGCATACAAAATCCAAGCCCAAAACATATAAAGGACAGATAATTTAGTTACTACTCTGGATATGAAAATGGCAGGCATAACCTGGTAATTTCATGCCATAAATCTCACAGATATTCTGGTATATGATGTTGCAATAGCATTTATTTATGATTTCATTTAATATTAAAATTGATTTAAGCTTGTCTAACCAGCAATACAATATGTGCCTGACTTATTATTAGGGTGCAGTTTTTCATTTTCCCATAGCAGTATTTTTATTTACCATCAGTTCTGGTTTGAATGCTGATTAAGATTAAACTGTGAAGCTGTCATTACAGACAATTGTTGCATCACCTAAGTATGCAGTAAACTTACTTACATCATTAGGTATTTATATTATTTCAAGATCAAGTATTTATCCTGGATCTTTGGATTGAGCAGGCTGCTACTGTTCAAGAACTAAGCTGTTATTTTTTTTAGGTCACAGTCCAAAAGCAGGTCTCTGCAATCTAGTAGATCTACAGATATAAATGATGAAGCAACTTCTAAAAGAACTTCTCAAAGTGTATCTAAAAAAAAGAATGCTGACCTTCAGTGTAACTGAAGTGAACCATTTTTATGGAATTCTTTAGACAATGATTCACGGATATGACGGTCTAGCACATAAAGAAAGCAAAATGATTTTCAGACCTTACATGACTTTTTAAAGGCCCATAAGTGAAAACTGTTTCACTGAGATTTGAAATGACACAGGTGCTCTAAGCAGAGATAGCAATAATCAAAGCTCCTGCAGTGTTTTTCATCCTTGATGTCAAGGTAGTTAGACAGTGAAGTCTGTAGGTAGGGAAAGTTCTGTACAGATGTGGAAGTCATTATTCCTAAACCTAGATAATTTTTTCTTGGAAACAGGAAAGCTAAAGGAGGTTTAACCCTTATGATTCAAGTCACATTGCTGATATGAAAAGACAAAGTAATTGCAAATGCAATCAGTACTCTGGAGGGGGCAGCAATTTTTTAACATCAAAAGCACTAACATTAAAACAAGCAAACAAATTGGGGGTGGAGGCAAATCCTCCACAAAAAACACTAGCTTGCAGTGATTCACTGTGCCACATTAGGCAGTAGATCTCTATGTGTTGTCCTAGAAAGAAATATGTGATTATTGCTAAAATATTAAGTGCTATGATTCTGCAAGCTGGCAGCACCAAAGGGCTGAGCTGCTCTAATGGATGATTACCTTTCCTCCCACAATTCTTCAAGCAGAATGGACGGCAGTTTCAGATTGAATATATATTTTCCATTTGCTGAATAGTTGTTTTTGTTCATGCTGTTTGAGGTTAACTGTGCACGTACTAATCAAACCCACTACTTCCTTTCTCGTAAAACCAAAACAAAGCTTCATACTACTTTCAGGTACAGCATCTTGGATCAAAGCTATATATACACACTGACTCTGTGTGGGTTCAAACATTTCGAAGATTCAGGATCCTGAAAGGTGTCACCTCTTTTCCAGTCCTGCGAGTTCCAGTTTGTCTTAAAGTCTGAAGGCATCAAATACCTTCAGCCCCTTCAGCATCTGTCCCAGCACAGGAATGCTCTCGCTATTGGTCACCGTGGGCTTTCTCTGCACAGCCACTGCCAGTGCTGAAGGTGGGTAGATGAAGGAGGCAAGGTATCTGGGGGTGTCTGCTTTTTTCCAGTTTCATGTCTTTGAAGGAGATGGACTTGGTACATCAGGGAGAGGTGGCACAGAACCAGATGGGAGCAAGGTCTTGGGGCACTGCAAGGCATCTGGAAAACCAGACACAGACTTTAGAGCAGTCCCACCTGCAAGGACACTGGGCAGGATTCAGAGTAGCTCAAGAAGGAAGAAAGATTTTGACAAACCAGGCACTGCAAGTGAAGTTGTGGCAGCTGACAACATGAGTATAGAGGTTTGAATGGATGGGAAAATTCTACTCTTCTTCATCTCAAATCTTGCACTGTAGAATTGAAGAAGATAAGCCCTGACCCAATATGGACTGATATAAAATGAAATTTAACAAATAATACCAATTCTTCACAGCTTATTAAAACAAAAGTCAGTGTCTTCTCATTGTGTAACAGCATAGAGTACAGAAGTTATAAAAAGATGTCAGTGAGGATGTACATGGCACACTAATTTCCCCTTAAGATTTGTAATGATATTTTTGTATTATGTTTGTCAGGCTTTGCTGTGCATTCCTATATTGTGGTTTGCGGTATATACTGCTGCTGTACTGTGGTTTGGGAATAGCTGGTTAGATATAAGGAGAAAAAAGATCAGAAACAAAAATATGCAAACAGGTTTCCCATTCAGTTTTAGTGTTATTCTAATGGTTGTGTTCCTTGTTCCATATAGGATGTCAACCTTTTTGTTTCTAAATATGAACATGCTTACTTCTACTAGGCAGAAACTGTGGTTTAAATGCCTGATTTTAAATTTCAGATTTCAGTTTTGTCATCTGAAGTCTATTTCTTTTGTTTGTTTCCTTATGTATATTAAAAGTTTGTGTTGAGGGAAACTGAAGCATGCAGGTCATTCATTGCTCCAATAAGTGGGCCAAACAACTTAGTATTTAAATAACAAGTAATTGCTGAGATTTACAATATAATTTTTAGTAATCAAAGAATTTCTTGAGCTTTTTAAAGAATATTAAATACAATGTTAATGTGATTTGTGGTCTTGGAGTCCTTTTGAAAGCAGCATTTCTCGGAATAACCCATGGATAATAGGACGTGGTAGGACTCCCTTCCTATTGTGCAGGTTTCAAGTAAATGACTGCAGGTCATTTCTTGACAGTTCACTTACTGCCATGCTCTTTACTTTCTTACAGTAATGGAAGTGACTCAGCCAGCAATGGTGCTGGCCAACAGGCAAGGAGTCGCCAGCTTGATGTGTAAATACAAACACATTGGGAATGCAAAGGAAATTCGAGTGACACTGCTCAAACAGACGGGTGACCGGTTCACTGAAATCTGTGCTTCAACCTACACCACGGAGTTTAAAACATTCAGTGTGGAAGAGGTCATTCAGTGCCATGTCAGCCCTGGCCAAAACAATGTGACGCTCACGCTCGCTGGCCTGCAGGTTAATGACACTGGTCTGTACATTTGCAAGATGGAGCGGATGTACCCCCCTCCCTACTTCATGAACAAGGGCAATGGGACACATCTCTACGTCATTGGTAAGCCAAGCAGCTTTGCAGTACTGTGGTATTTCCAAGTTAAGGGACTTGCTATTATGTCTCAAAGGTCTTTAGAGTTTTGCTTGTAAGACGTGAGCGCAAATACTGATTGGAGCTCTGAAAATCATGATTAGCTCTTATTCCTTTCAGGTCTCCCTGCACACACCTAATGCAAGCATAGTCATAGCCATGAAATGTATTTAGCAACTTAGAGATGTTTGACAGCATAAGCAACACCACGTATGTCTAGACAGTTAGATAGAGAAGTGAAGAAATAGCAGAGTAAGATGTATGCTCTTCTAAAGATAAAGCCAATTTAATTTGGAGGTTGAGTGGGCAGGGACTCAGAAGTCAGTCCTGGTAGCCTCCTGGAATAGTACATACTAGAAACAAACAGCATGAAGGCTGACTTACTGACTCTAGGGCCATCCTCAGGAGACTCATTTGTGACATGACTTGTGTGATATCCTGTGTTTTAGATCCAGAACCTTGTCCAGACACTGCCATATATCTCTGGGTATTAGGAGCTACGGCCTCAGGATTTTTTCTTTACAGTATCATCATCTCAGCCGTTCTTGTGGGCAAAGCGGTAAGTCTCATCAATCCAGCCCCAGTCCGCTAATAATACTCTTTGTGTGATGAGGACAAGGAGAAAGAAATGAGAACACCGGGAACAAACACACTGGGATGCTCCATTTTGCTAGTGCAATGCTATTACAATAATGTAAAATAAGAGAACTTGCTGGACCTGCCACTTACATTTGTTTATGGCTCATTTGTGTTGCCAGAGTACTAGAAAGCACTCAGCTTCCATCAGCTGGACTGGCTGATGGATACTTAGGTTTGGATACTTAGATCAGAGTCCTGGATGCTTCTGGGATCAAAGGCAACAGTCTTCACATGTACTCTGGTTTCACAACTGATTCACACAGAATCCCAGGATCTGACTTTTCCTTTTCTCACCATTCAGCTCTGTGCAAAGTAAATTTAAGGAGGGTTCTCCTTGGATAGGGGCGAATCATAACTTAAAGAATTTTTAGCTTCACAATTAGAAATGCCTGCATAAAGGTATGTAAGGCTGTGTTGCCTCTTTCCATGGGAATCTGCAGTACTCACAGTCTATTAGAAATGAACCTGA
This sequence comes from Campylorhamphus procurvoides, assembly GCA_013396655.1. NCBI lineage: Eukaryota > Metazoa > Chordata > Aves > Passeriformes > Dendrocolaptidae > Campylorhamphus > Campylorhamphus procurvoides. The sequence goes on along the minus strand of WBMV01009146.1, from coordinate 1,883,407 downwards.
TGGCAAAGCTTAAAACCAAACAGTACCTCTGTCCCATATTTTTCAATCAGTCCTTGTCCCCAGAGACTGAGTGAAGATGTCTGGTGAGAATACTCCTAATTTTGAAGCAACACGGAACTCTGAAGGAGCACCTTCAAAGGGCTAAATGAATGGCAGAACTCTTATATATATATATATATTTATATATATATATATATATGTAAATAGCCTCTATACATCCTGATCCTCCTTCAAATGGTCTCAATGGATCTCCTATAAAGAGGCATGTCAGGGAAAGATGTCTAGAATACCTTCTACTCAGTAAAGACAGAACATCCATCAGTTTTCTCTAAAATGTGCTGGTCAATGATTATGCCATGATCACTTGTTTATTTTGTCTTCTCATATTTTACAGATAAAGAGAAGACAATGTCTCACTACTGGAGTCTATGTGAAAATGCCTTCTGAAAAGCTAGAGAAAAAAGTGATTCCATTCCACATCACTGGTAACTGTAACAAGGAAGGAGAGAAAACATTTCCTAGCTGGGATGGGGGGTCTGCTAATTCACTTAAGTTAAAGAAATAAAATTGTCTTATTACAAAGGTGTATGGGAAGAAGAGAATATTCCTTGTAACTTCTGCAGTTTGGAGGAGAATAAATAGTATATGCATTAGTATTCCTAAATTAACCCTGTCACATAAAAATGGCTATATTAGGCCATTGAATCTTTGAGATGTATTGTACCAATATGTAATATATATATATATCTATAGCATTAAGAGCTATTGCTGTCGTAGTTGAGCATCTTACTGTCAAATTTCATCATGTCTACTGATCAACTGAAATCCAAACACTATTATAACAGAGGCTTGTGTGTCATTGCAAGGCTGATCCTACAAGTCTGGGGGGCAGAGGCAGAAGAGCACACTAATGTACAAAGGCATGTTGACTTGTTTCCCTGCATTGATATTTATTGGTTCCATTTCTGGCATTAGTGCTCTGTACTTCCACAGAGGCATCACCATAGGCTGGCACTGATGACACTGCTGCTCTAAAAGCCTGATCTTAGCTCCCTTCACTGGCATTGTATTCCAGCAGCGCCATGCTGGAGCTGACATTGATGATATCTGAGCCACTGCTGACAATTTGGGTGGAAAGGAGGCTCCAGCAGGAACCCTCTTGTGCTGTGCTGGGAGGATGTTTCAGCTCTACTGGGGCCTTGTGTTTTACAAATGCTAAATTAGCATCTATCCAAAAGGCAGAAATATGTTGCTGTTGTTTAACTGACTCTATTTTCCATGAAAATACTGAGAGTGTATAATCTTGTTTATTAGTTATGTACTGGTCAATAAAAACCTTGAAGCTTTGCCCAAATTCAAGTTCATTTCTTATTCACTGTTCTCAGAAGAAACAGGAAGTGGCTACATATTAGAAAGCAGTGAGGACAACATGAACCTTTCCCCACTGACCCTGCATTTTGCCCTCCAGAAACAGCCTGTGTGCTCTCCCTCCTCAACCAGCCACCACTACAATCTGCCAATTCTTCTATTTGTCTAGTTAGAGCAGCTGTGAAGCTGTTCAGAGACACTACCAATCACCCTTTCACTTCCAGCAGTTATTTACTTGCAGAAGGTAGCTGTAACGACTTTGACGGCATCTCCCGTACATGCTTAAAAAAAACACGAGTTCTAGTTTCAAATCCTGTTTCCTTTGCACCACTTTGACACTCTCACTCACTAAATGCTAGTCAACACAAAAAGCTGCTGGAGGTTAAAACTATTTCAGCATTCTCAGCTTCTACCTACTACTTTGACTCTTTGCTATCAATATTTTACCTTGTAACTCAAAAACCTGGCAGCATGTGGTCTCTGTTTCACAGCTGTGAATCCATCTTCTTGGCTACACAGGAGTGAAGTCAAACCCCACAGCCCTTTATTCCATGTTCCTGCAGTGGCAGCAGCTCCCAGAACACTAAATTTCATAGCTTTTATAGTTAGCTTTTCCCCTCTTGCCCATTCTTCTGGTACTACCTCCAAATGTGCAAAGAAACATTCCCATTTTCAATTTGCTAATGTCTGCAGGTGACAACTGCTCTCTGTTGATCTACAATTGTACTACAGTAAGTAAAAGTAGCATCTGATGACATATCCTTTTTTTGAAGGTGTTTTTAGTATTCTGACATCTGTCTGGGATTTTTCTCCTAATTTTTCACTACTTGGCCTTTTGGGGATAAAAAAATGGTCAAAGATCATATCTGGTGTCACTGTAAAATGATTAAGTTTCTGCCCATCAAGTGCAGTCTGACCAGAGAAATGTGTTCCATGATGAAAAATAGATTTGACCCACATACCCACTTGTACAAACTGTACAAAGCCTGAATGATCATGCAGGGCAAGTTTTTCCACTGCAACAAGTAGTAGTTCAGATATCCTGTGAACCATGTGTCTGACTCCTAATCAGGAATCAGTGGTTTCTTCTTTTTCCTTTCCCTGACAATTCCTATATACTGAGACCAAAAGCTTACTTTTCTTATGCAATCTAAACGCAGTTCAAGTAAATTATTCTCTTAGTTTAACTCTTCTGGGTGAAGAGGTGCTTTGGACCTGTATCCACAACCTCATGACCCCTGGCTACAGTTGGCTGTGAATCTGTGTCATTGTAGAAACTGTATATTCCAACTCACTTCCCTTCCTGGCAGCTAGGTTGACCATAGTTAGGCCCTCTGCATCCACCTGGACTATTTCCTCTTAGCATATGAGCATTTTCTTGAGACATTCAGCCTGTAATGACCAGTCCAGAATTCCGCCATAAATAAGCAGCAGATTGCTAAAATAGCTGAATAGTGAATTGTGGGAGAGCAAAGCAGAAATGAACATCTCATATATAAAAATAGCAGTATTTTGTGTTTGCTCCTCCTCTTAAATAATTCTTCGTATCATGTTTATTCATTATCCTATTGGAAATTGCTTTGCCCAAATTATCTGGCTGTTCTGAACTTCTCTTCATTCTCAGTAATTGCTTTTTCATACCTTCTTTACTTCTGCAGTGCTTCATTTTCTCTGTCTTTCCTTACCAATGTAACAGCCTTTCCTGAGCTAAATGTTACATAAGTAGGCTTTGTCAATTTTTGTTCTAAGCCAGGTTCTGCTTGTGAGTTTTCTGGCAGGGTAATACGTGCATTCAAATCATCAGATGTAGTAGTGAAGACCAAGGTGAGATTTCAGTTCGGATTTTACTGACAATTATTTCTGGTGATTTATATCTGGCACTACAGAGAAAAGTGGAGCCTAAATGCCTGCAGAGATTATATTTATACCTGTCTCCATATGGTGCATATAGCAGATAGTTCTAATGTGTGCAGAGCCCAGACCTCAGGGAATTTGCATTGTCCTGTGCTGCCCTCCAGAACCTTGAGGTCTGTGTTTTTCCCTGATACTTGGAGTGTCTTTTATCAGCACTCCAAAAAATTTTGCACAACCAAGTCAACTGTAGTGTTGACAGCAACACCAGAATGAAAGATGCAAACTCTAGATCAGTGTACATCCCAGAAAATGCAGTAAAGAGGAAATCGTGCCGCTTTCTGGGAAGAATGTGAAAAGCAGAGGCAAAAGATTTTGGCCTTGGAACTCTGCTCATTAGACTGAGGAGTTTAAAAACATAACTGAGTATGTTACCTTGACAGCCAAATTATGAGACCATACTGCTTGATGAGGTTCAGGAAGAGTCTCTTTTGATATGCTCTTCACCCAGTCAGAAGATCTGGCAGCCTGTTTTTGAAACAGAGATCATGAGTTTCTGACTGCACGAGTTGACATTCACAGGTTCACTTGTCTGCATCAAAGACAATGGTAAATGCATATATCACACCCATTCCCCCAAATATTCTGCTTTCACTTTCAACCAATTTTTGTAATCGGAACTACTTTTTCCTTGTAATTTTCAATTACGAGAGTCCTATCTGATACAAAAAAACCCTATGACAGAAGTCTCCCACATGGCTACTCTATAAGAAGGCAATGAATACTTTATCATTTTAGCATTAGAGATTGCCCATTCTTTGGAGGAATATGTGAATCTGAAGTTACTACTCAGTCAGCCCTTGAAGGAAACCCATTCTTTCTGTTTTACAAACTAAAAACCCCAAAATAATCAAGGACTCCTAGGCTCTTCAAGTGCAGACATTTTGGACTTATTGCTATCCTTCCTAACCTCCTGACTTTTGCTCAAGATTCCCTTGGGCCTAATTTCTTGCTTTTCAGTAACCAACATTTGCATTGCTGAGGTGTCTCCTAATGGTTTTGATACAATTCCTGCCTGAGAACTGGCTTCAAGGTTTGCAGGTCCAAAGGGCATGAATATGTGTGTGAGGGGCTGAGATGAGATTCAGAGGCAAAGTACATAGGAAGGTAAGATACAACTGGCTTCTTCCCCTCACTAGACAAAAGCTGAGGATGTGATGAGGAGGATATGGAGTCAGTATTAAAAAATAAACCATAAAATGCACCGGTTTTCCTTGTGATGGGAACATTCTGAACCATGAGTAAAGAGCTTTACCTCTAGAACAGGCATAAACAGGGATCAGATGATGTATGCAAGAGTTGTAACATAAAATCCAAACCAAAGCAGATGGATTTATGCATAACTAAAACAAATTTACTGTTGTCATTTGCAAACCGCATGCTTGCTTCATTGTGTAAAAGATACTTTGAGGTATCTTCTGTCACAGCTAGGCTATAGGGTCTCTGCACTCCCTGCAAGGTTAATGTATATTTTGAATGTAGGTTTATGTCTGGGAGAGAGGTGTGGTGTAGAGGTGAAATTCAGGAAATTTTTGAGCTGCAGAGAATGACAAAATAATTACAAATATACAGCACCATGCTCTGCTGATCCTGCAGATTCCTGAGCATCACTTGGGCACTTCCACACACAGATGCTCAGCACTTACATGACTTTGTTACCATTTTATGTGAATGTTTTTTGTGACTGATAAAAGAACAGTCTTATTTGAGGGCACTTTTATATTCTATAGGAAAAAGGAATGCTGAGGAACTGTGGTATGTTTCAGCAAATAACAGCAAGATCCTAGAGGGGTGGGGTGGGGAGCTGTGTAAAAATTGTCGCTGAAGCTAGTTTAAAAATTTTTGTTGTTTACTGGAGGGACAAACCAAAGAAGAGCTTAAGTAAGGAACAAAACTTCATTGGGAATCATTAGTAATTGTTGCTGAGGTGACATGACAGATGCCGTCATGAAGTAAGACATTATTAACTACTCAAAATTTCACTATTCTTTTCTTTTTCAGTTTTTCTAATGTAGTTTTCTTTCTATTTCCATAGTGAACTGTCTTAAGCACAGTCATGTTTTTGTATTTTAATGAACATTTTTTAGTGGATGTGAAGTTACATAGAAAGTTCTCAGTTTCTTCATTGGTGGCTTTTCTTCTTCATTCTTTTCTGACTTCCGTTTAACCTGCTTCATTAAACAAAAAGCAAGACATTGCTATTAAGGAAAATGGAACTCATCACACAATGATATGATTCCAGTTGATGGTGCTTTTAGATGACCAGTTCCTGTAATGGGATATGTAACACATCTGGGAAACTTGAAACACTGGGCAACGCCTGGCTTGACAGTGCTGTGTTCTGGGTGGAAGTTACCAACATTCATGCTCTACCGTGTGATGCAGCAGCTTGTGCTGAAAGCTGGAATAAGCAGCAGGATGCTTTGCTCTTCCTAGGCAGGATCAGTGCCTGGGATGTGGGTTTTCTCCAGGCAGTGAACATTAAGGTTTGGACCAACATTGCCATTGATATGAAAAATGTAGGATTGCTGGTTTTATATTAAAAAAATCCACCTACACCGAGCAAATAGTCCATGTTTCTTTAAAACTAGAAACTGAGTAGCCAGACCCTGAAGACTCCTAGAGTTCAGTACAGACAGGCAATAAATGAATCCTGCTCTAAATGGGTTATTATTAACTTACTACACCTTAGTCCTGTTTTTACAGTTTCTTCTTGGGAATTTGTATCTTCCTTGAACTAGTGATGAAAGGGGCCAGCAGAAGTACTGCTTACTTTTGTTCAAACCAGAAAATCTTCCCTCTGCGAACTTAGAAAGTGTGAGGGGTCAGTGTGTTAGCTTCCACAGTACTTAGTGCTGGGCACTTGCAGCATCATCAGCTGGAAGAAGTATCTCAACTCCCTTGCTCCCTGTGAAAATTCTCATTGGAAACTGCTCTTTGTTGGCCTTCAGCCGAACTCCAGAGACCTCTTTCCATGTGCTAGCATGTGGGGAAAGCTGATGTGATTGGAGTTCTGTAGAAATTGTGATAAGACTTCTTTTCATCTTATATGCTTTCAGAGTTGGCGTTTTAACCTGCTAGATGGAGCTGCTAGTTCTTGCTATTGTCATCTTTTTACTTTGCTTGAACCCAAACAAATATAACAAATAGATGATTAAAAATACGCCTTCTTTGTCCTGTGCTACAAAGGGTATTAGGCAGTATTATGGTCTAATTGATTTGTATCATGCAGATTGAAAATGTAGATGCAATGAGCTGGATAAAAATTGTAAAAATACTTGGAGGGGGGAACAAGAACCAAAAATGATGCACATTTGAAACTGTCACAAAACATGGTACGTTAGCACTACTTAATCTAGATCAGAAAGCAAAACAGTTCATTTCTCTGTAAGTTATCAAATCCTTCTGGTAAGTGACACTCTGGAAACATTTAACAGCTTCATAACTGGCTGACTTAATGTTTTACACTCAGGAAAGATGGCTAGAACAGCAGTAATCAGCAGAATAAGTTGGTTTCATAGTTGAGCTTTGTTGAGGTGTTATATTGTGTGGGTAGCATTTATAAAAGCTTTCTCACTTTTAATTCTGTAGCAAAGATGACTGTCTGCTTCACAAATTAATAATATTTTCCTTTCTCATATGACAAACTAATTCATTATATCATACTTTATTATATGACTATTTGTCTAGTCTTCTTTTTATAGCACTCTCTCACTAAGATGAAGCATCTCAAGTTCTTTCTTCATCTCTCTGCAGTAATGTAATAACATCATAATTTTTCCAATAGGTTCCAAATTGGTTCCAAACTTAAGTTATTCCTCCTTCCATATGTAAGCCACAGGCACACATCTGGTGTAAAAATTCCTCTCATTAATGTCATAATTTATACTGTCATTTTCAGCTTAAACTTCCATTATTGTTTCTCATGTTTTTACTTCATATTTTATGACTTTCAAAGACCAGACTTCCATATACTTCCATCAAATACAGCAATTGCTCTGCTGCCACCAATCACAAGGAAGGTGTTTTTCTTTCATGGGAGTGGATAAGACACTTCACCCTTATATTTCAGAAGCCTCAGTCAGAAATACACCTTATGTATTCCTTTATGGTTCCCGGAAGGAGGGCAGTCATGCTGCCAACTGTGTACATGTATTCTCTCAGTTTGTTTTTCAATGCTGGATGCTCCATAGGACCTGATTGCTTGTGTCTCATCCAATAAATATGGGAAATAATTTGAAGGCAAAGCAGGCTGTATCTTATTCTGTAGGTGGATGACCTGCAGGGGAGGGTAACAACATGCACAGCACCTGAATGGAAGTCAGGTGGCAAAAGGAGGAGTCTGGAGGAGGTGAGAGGAAGTCAGCCTGTCTGCACACTGTGTGAATGTCAGCTCTAAATGTGGTGCCTTTCAAAATGGTTTTCCCTAAAAAAGTCGGTTTAGATGCGGTAACACAGATGCTTTTGCTTTACTTTTGAACATGCAGAACATGAAACACTCAGCACCTAGGTCTGCTCACTTGAACTTAGTGTCCTCTTCCACTAAACATGTCTATATTTATTTTGGCAAACTTCTGTGTATAGAAAGATTATGAAAAAAGGAAATCTGTTGGTATTTCTAAATTAAATACTTGGGCTGCTTTAAAATAGTGTTTAACTTTAAAATTTAACTCTATCAAATTTATAACAAAAAAGCTCCTTTTTGCCAACAGAAAATTACTTTTTTCTCAACTTCCTAGTTTGTCAAAATTTCAAATTTTCAGTTTAGGCAGTGAATTTGAAGCTATTTATTTTCATAAATCTAGTCTTTGCAAAAGAACAGAAATTATGGATGTGAGCGCCAAACCTGTAAAGAAAAAAGATAACGAAGCTTTAATAACCAAAAATCCACATGGCCAAATGCGGTGTAAACTATTATTTTGATCTTCCTTTCTCACAATAAAACCAGAAGTGCTCTGTGGTTTTTGTGACATTTGAGCGGCTAATGAAGGTCCAATTATTTTTCAATAACTAGTCAGCCTTTTGGTTTTTCTGATTATGCTATAGGTAGTTACTATTATGTAATTCCAAGTTCAGTTGATTATTATAACAAACAGAACTTTAGATACTGCCAGTTGGACCCATCTGGGTCTTTCCAGCTTCCTTTTAACTTAATCTTTTCTTTACTTTCTTAACTTAATTGTCATGGAGGCCAGTATATGGATCAAAAGCATTGACAGTTGTAGCTAACTAATCAGACTCACACCACGAGCTTGTTCATGTGGCTTTAAGCCATGTGATTTTAAGTCACAAAATCTTACTCACCACATAATAGTCACAATAGGGTAACATTTAGTAAAATGTTTAGGTGTTCCAGAAAGCTGTCCCTGCAACAGAACTGGAAGAGAAGCTGAAAATAGCTTGTTGCATGTGAAGCAGATAGAGTGTGGGAAAGTAGATTGAGGATTTAAATCTATTAAACATATACAAGGAAAGATAGTAATATAAAATGATGCAGATGAAATATGCATTGCTGTATATTGAGCATGCCTGAAGGCTTTCCATGCTACCTAAACCCACACTTTATTATAATAAAGCTCTTGACAAAACCTGTCACTTAGTCAGTAATACATTGTCTTGACTTTGTTCTGAGATAAAACCTATAAATTATCAGAAAATAGAAGTGTTGCCAGTTTCTGTCTTGTTGCTAGAAAATATTTCCATTTTTTGCTGAAGTGCTGTTTTCAGTTCTTTCAGCATGAAACTGATGCACTGATGATATGTGATCACCAGAGATAGCATGCCACTTTTATAATAAAGTGTTTAAAGAGAACGCCTCAGCAAAATCTCAAATCAAGAGATTTTGCAGAGTTCATTTAGTTCCTAGGCTAATTTGTTCACTTGGGTAAGAACAAGTGTAAGGCTAACACTTTCCAGTGGTGGGTGAGTTGATCCAATTAGTCACCTTCACTTAACTAGAATTGTCCGGAAAGTTCACACAGAGAACACTCATTTATTGAAAAAGCCTCTGACATGTGTGCATGTGCACGAATGCAGCAATTAAACCATGTTTGACAAAACTTTCCTAGGGTCAAAGTAACATTTCATCTTCAGTATCAGAGACAGGAATGCGGGCCTGAAGGCTGTGGTACTCAGCTGGGAAGTGAAACAACAGATGACTGCTGCCTGATCTCACACCAGGCAGGAGCATGCCTAGGTCACCAACAATCCTCCCTCTCTGCACTTTCAGCGGAAACTTTTGAAGGCTGGCAGGCCTTCTTGATTCCTACTGCAAATCTGTGAAAGGTGGCAGTTTTGCATTGATAAAGATTCGGAAATTCTTATCTTGAAACTTTGCAAGTCTAACAGCAACCATCGTACCGATTTATTTGTTTGTTGCATTAAAACTCTTGGAGACTGCAAAAGAGGATATGCCATTACCAACACTGCCCTGTTACAGCATGGATCAGCAGCAGATTTAGTAATGAGTACTGTGAATCTATGTATTGAAACAGAACTAGAAATCACTGCTTTCAACAATTTCCAGATACCTAAACATCCTTTACTGAGCAGATTGTTATGACAGAAGGAACAGGTTGTATAAGGTTCAAAACCAATAAGTATCATTCTTTGATATGCAAGAAAGATCTCTGATATGAAAAACTCATCTGTAACTCTTACCAACGATTTAGGTGCTGCCACCTACCAAGGATTAGTCCTTCGAATCCGTCTCTGGCTGGAGTTTTATCTGTGCTAGTAATACTGTGTTTAATTTTAATTTTCCTTTCCAAGTCGCACACATATTGCAGTCATGCATCTTGTTTGTACTGTTTGTAGGTATTTAAGCATGAGGTATCATAGCTCATCTTTTTGAGACTGGTAAACTACACAGGAGACTGTTCTTGGCTCAGAGCCCTGCTGCAGTCACTGTCACCTCACTGGCTGTGGGAGCACCCAAAGACACTCAGTTCTGCAACAGAAAAACACAGTGGCAGCAACTCTTTGTTTTATATGTAATAATATTATTACTCACAATAATCAAGAAGAGTACCACATAAATGAGTACTAATTAAACAGTATCTGCTTTCCAGTGTCTGCAGGCATCATTCAAGACCAGAGCAGGCAGAGGAAAAAAGGTAGAAATGATGGTAAAAGACAGAGTAGCAGCTGTCCACTTACCAACAGTGACCAAGAGCAGATGTCAAGAAAAGTATGCTATGAAACCTCAGGAGCTTCAGAGGGCAGTGTCTTTGTATTTAGCAACCTCAAAGGGTTTCTCTTCCATGGATTTTTCTTGTCACCTTTTGAAAACCTGTGGACTTTTAGTACAGATAAAAAACGATGATCAGCTGTTACATATTACAGAAGAAAAGGAAGAATTCAAACCAACACAAACAGCCTTGAAAACGGTGGAAAAACCTAGAGAGACCAAAGGGGATATCTGGGGTAGTTTTCAAGGTTTGGAAACAATGAAATGTTTCTTTTCAGAGTGGAAAATTAGTTATGTTTCCATGTCAGCTAGAATAATTTGTAGCTGTATGACATAAAGCTAATAATAAAATCACCATTTGCTCTTCTGTAAACCACTGACACTAATCACCTAGTTACAAAAACCTAAGTAGAAGGAAAGATGCAAATTGCCAAATTAATTTTTTCCCCTTCGGCTATGTTTTTTCTTTGAGCAAAAGAAGCACCAAAACAGTCCATCACGCAAGCACTACAGAGCTTCACTGATGTCACTTAAAACACAGTGCAACCACAGCAACCCAATGAGAAGCAGAGTGGCATGACTGGCTTCCTTTTTAAATTTTTTTTTTTGTTACAGCTTTTTTCTATCCTAACAGAGAAGGGAAGAAACCAATGGCCTGCATAAATCAATATAAATCAATGATGCGGTAACCATGGAGTCCTATATTGTTGATTACATGTGCAGCAAGACACCCAGGCTAAGGAGCAATACCTTTGTACCCTCCGCACCATACTGTGAACATCAACAAAACAAACAGCACTTACAAATTCCTAGGTGACAATACACACCTCTCAACATCAGGCGCAGAGATAAGTCTTAAAAACATCTGGCATAACCAATGGGAATATAATCACTTCCAGCAGCATCTCTGAAGAGTTACCTGAGGGTCACTTTTGTCAAAAGAAGGCTGGTTCAGCTAACAAAAAAAGCATCAGCTGTGACATTGACCTCTATGGTATGTACTGAGCACAACTTCATAGCTGATGGCTTGGCAAGGGCCATACCTTGTCTCAGCTGCTCACACAATATAGCAGGCAGACAGAGGATAAAGAATCTGAGCAACCAAACAGGGCAAGCAACAAGAGATGACTTTGAATTTAAGAGAGACAGGACATATGCATGTGGCTTTTCAGTGGACACCTGAAACAGTGGAATAAGCAGTTAATCTATAAACAGATCTACAGAGAGAAAACTGAGATTTATTACACCATATTTTCCAGGGCCATCTGATGAGACATAGCTCCATTCCTGGCATGGTAGCAAATCAAGGCAGCTTCCAGCCAGAAGGGAACTCCTGAGTGATTTTGAAGTTAGGTTCAGAAACAGTGCTATCATTAGCCCCAGATGCTAACTTAATGTTTGGCAGCATGTCAACACAGGGCAAACACAGAAACAGCAACTTTCACCTTTTCTAACAGTCATCTCAATTCATGAGAGTGTAAATATAAGAACTGTACCAGATGAAAAGAAAAAAATTATAGGTCGAGTATCTTGCCTCACAGATAAGTACCCAACAGTGGGTCCTTAGTGAGGAATGCAACAAAGGGAAAAAAAACATGGTAATGCTCTCCTGAAAGACTCTCATAACCTACAAAAATTTGCAAGTTGAGGACTTGTCTTTGTAACCCAGTTGACTCTAGCAAGGAGACAGAAAATCCAGGATTCTGTAGTATCTATACAAACAATACAGACACCTCTGTTTCCTCAGCTTCACTATGCTGAAGCAGGCTGCAGCAGGCTGCTTGACTTCTCCTCTGGATATGGGTGTGCTTTGCTGTGGTTCAGTCAGGATCACATGAGGCTACAGACCCAAAGCGAAGTAGCAGTGTGGCTAGGAGAACAAAAGCCCCCTTAGCAAACACTCACTTTTAATTACTAGAAACCACAGACCTGAGATCAAAGAGACGAAGCATGTAAAGCTCGTTCTTTTTCAGTCAGTCATGGGCAAACAGGCAACTGCACATTCCTATAGAATATATATACATCTGCCCTGACCAACTTAATTGTAGCTGGGCAGAACTTACTGAGGTTTTATTCTGAGCACAAGGGTGTATTAACTACTGTGGAGCTTGCCTGAAGGTAACTAGATACTTCCTGCATTTCAGCTGACACTGTGATCTAGTTAAGAGCTGACTTGGATACGTTCGCCCTGAACTGTATTAAGAGTGCACTGGAGACACACAGGACAGCTAACCAAGACTGACACGGGGCAGCTGCAGAGCTAGTTCCTTTTGCTTGAGTGCCGTGTTTCCGAGGAGCACAAAGGTGTGTGGACAGAGGCTGGGAACGTCAGTGAGGAAATCTGGAGTCTTGACATGACAAAGGTCCATTCACCAGAATACCCTATGGTGATCTATAATGGGATCAGTGTGGTTAAAGTGATGGCTTAGAGTAGTCATTGCAATCACATGTTCTCTAGGGAATATAGATATCTGATTTCTATTTTTTGCTCATTGTCACTCTAATTATTACTGCAAATTCTTTTTCCTGTGGTGACAGCGTACAAGCTGGCTGTAAGAAGTGTGTCTAGACACCTCCCTTATAGAGGGATTGCTTTGACAGAACTAATTTTGCTCTGAATTTCTTTTGTGTCCTGGACTTGGTATCAACTCCAGAAAAAGGTATAAGCATGATACACTTTCTCATTCTCTTGAAGTTGTGATGTGTGCCCTCATGTGACAGATTTGTTCTCTTTTCCACTTTAACACATGCAGGCCAGTACCACATTTAACATGGTTTGAATGATAGGTGTTTCCAGACCCCACAAGCTGTGCTGATCATAAGTCTATATTTCACCTTTTCTATAAACTGGTCCATTTTCAACAAGTTCACCAGTATAACTAAACTCAAAATTGTTATTGATTGTATAGTAAGGGAGACCTTCCTGCCTGAAGACTCTCTGCTCTGATACGTGTAATCACAGTTTTACTAACAAGCCAACCTGGGGTTTGCCTGGAACCAGCAATCCTCACCCACTCCCCTGAGGAAGGGGTGCTGCTACCACAATGAAACACTGACACAAAAAAGTGACTTCTATTCAAACTCCAGTACCTCTTGGTCTTTCCTGGCCGGCTGGAAGGACTGTTTTTACAGCTTGCTCTTTCTCAAGAACAGATGAACAGTGTTAAACACCTGCACAGAAAAACAAAGCTCCCTTTCGGGCTGTGGCACTTTCAAAACCTATTGAGCCCTAAGAAACCTGCTCTGTCCCTCCAAGCGGAGACACAGACATTGCACTGCTCTCTGCTTTTCTTTCTGATGAGAGAGAACCCTTTTAAAACATAAAGCCACGTGCAGAGACTGGTGTGGGATCCCAGGAAACCACAGGGAGCAGCCACACCTTCGCGAGGGCCAGGGCCGGGCGGTGCTGGGTCACCCTTCAGGGCTGCCCTGCCAGCCAGGAGGGAGGGAGACACCAGAAACACCTCCTCAAACACACGCAGCCGCGCAGCCCGGGGAGCGGCCCGGCCGGCCCTCACGGCTCCTCTGCGGTCACGGCTCCTCCGCCCTCAGGGACCCCCTCTCATCAGGGACCCCTCACGGCCCCCCTGCTCTCAGCTCTCTCTTCAGTGCCCCACTCTCCTCACGGCCCCGCTCCACTCATGGCTCCCCGCTCCCCTAGCGCTCCCCTCAGTGCCCCGCTCCCCTCACGGCTCCCCTCAGATTCCCNCCCCTCCATGTCCCATCAGTGTCCCCTCAGTGCCCGCTCCCCTCAATGTCCCCTCAGTGTCCCTCAGTGCCCGCTCCCCTCCATGTCCCATCAGTGTCCCCTCAATGTCCCCTCAGTGCCCGCTCCCCTCAGTGTCCCCTCACGGCCGCCCCGCCCTCTGCGGGCCCCGCTCAGCTCTCCCGGGCCGGCAGCGCCCCCGTGCGGCCGCAGCGCGGGGCCGGGGCAGTCCCGCGGTGCGCGGGCGGCTCCTCTGGGCAGCATCTCCGGCGGAAGGCGAAACAAATCCCTCAGGAGCCCCTGCCGTGGGAGCCCCGGGGTGGCACGGCCCGGCAGCCCGGCCTGGCCGTCTCTGCTCTGACACCCGTCAGCGCAGTGCGGCTGGACCCTCGCAGGGGGGAGCACTGCCCTCGGTAGCCTTGGCCTGAGTGCACAAAGCAGTCTGCTCTCAAGGCAGTAACCTGTGAAATTCTGAATTAAAGGCTCAAAACAGAGGAGACAGCTCACCAAGGCCTCAGCCGTCTAAGCCTAGCTCCGGTTAACCACTGACAACAGTGAAGCCTGGCTTGAAAACACTTGAGAAACAGGGTTTACAAAAGCACTTAAAGTCGGCTGGGAGCAGACAGTAGCACGTGTGTGTCCTCAGTCGCTTCAGCGTTTCTGGAAGTCCAGCCAGGGTTGTCCTCCTTCACCTGTCCTTGCAATTTTCAGCATAACTTTTGTTTTACCTGCAAGAATCCGTCACAACTTTGGGGACTTTTTCTATTGGAGAAAGTTCTTTGTTATACTGTCAACACAATGGTAGTGAGAGTTTACCTTTAAAAAGTAATCACAACAATGCTGAGATAAAAATCACACCACAAACCCCAAATAGCACCACAGAATGTGGCTCTTTCTGTCCCAACTTCTTCAAGGCTGCTGACCAGATAACCACATAACAGGAGTCCCCACCCTACTACAAGCTTTGAAAGAGCTGGGGTGCGAAAATTTTGCAAAATGTGTATAATTCATTGTTGTCACACCTAAAAGACAGTCAAATTCACATCCGGGAGCAGAATAACTTTCATGGTCACCCAGCTCATCAGAATGTATCTGTCATGCACTGCTCTCCACGTGACAGACAATAACAGTCTGGGTCCCCAGGTTTGCACTTCATTTGGGTTTTGCATGTCTACTATCCATTCTGAAAGACCTCCTGTACAAACCTAAATATAAGTGGCCCTGTAACCAAGTCCCACACAGCATCATGTTGGCTGTAGGGAACTGCAATTGCTTCAGAAGGTATGCTCCTCCTTCTGGAACACTTCCCACTAACCCAGGCCACCTACAACCCTTGCATTCTCCTAAACACCTGCACCCTCAGGCATATGCCAGTGGAAAATACCTACCAATCACAGCCCTCTTCCTAGTACACCTTGAGGGGCAGGAACACGGTTGTTACCTTTGTTGTTGCTATTCAGGACAGTAAACTTTCCACAGCCACCCCACGGGTCTGCAGTCCATACCACACCACCAGCATATGCATGTGAGCTTCACTGGGCCCTTTCTGTCGACACCCCACGTCCTGGAGAAGTGGTTCAGTACCTCTTTTAGGTAACTGTGTTGCAGGAGGCACAGGGGCTGGATATGCAGAGGCAGCTCCTGATATCAGATGGAGACAGACTTTTGCTACGTGGCTCTCAGTTGCCTTGAGCCAGCTAGTCCAAAACATTAGTCCAGATCTGAAGTGGCATTTTATAGAACAGTTTGGGTCGGAAGGGACCCCTAAACACCACCTAGCTCAAGCCCCTGCAGTACACAGGGACATCTTCAGCTAGGTCAGGCTGTTTCTAGGGATGGGGCACCCACTGCTTCTCTGGGCAACCTGTTTAGACTTCACTGAATTTGTAGGTCAATACCCTTGCAAGCCTTAGATCTAGGCTAAACTCCTTAACATATTTCTTTTTTTTTTTTCTTCTTTTAGGGAAGTCTATGACAATGAAATATTCTCAAGCATTATCCAAACAAAAAACCAAAAAAAAAGTGATTCATGGGGTACCTGGGCTTGTACCAAGGAGCAAAGCCACACACACTCCCACCCCAAAAGGGAGCATCTCATTAGATCTGCTCTGCAGGGAGGTTCTTCCTTCTGCTGAGCTGAGCCCCAGTAATCTCCACTGGCATGCTGATGGAGAGAATATTACAGCATGCCGCAGGGGCCTGCAGCAGAGATCAGGCTGATATATCAGTAAGGGAATCAGAACAAATGAGGGAGCACATGAGCTGCATTTCAGGCTGAAATCTCGACATCCTGAATGACTGCAACTTGTTTACACACCTAATGGGGAGTGGTGCAGATGGGAAGTGGGGTTTAAAACCATCACAGAACCTTAAAAATAGCACAGTGAAAGTCATTGTTCCTCTACTCAATTAGGAGGACAGGAAATGAAAATGCATGAGTGTATAGGCTTTCTGCTCCAGCCCTCAGGGAATGACCCAGAGTCATGAGAATATAGGCCAGATATTGAAGCAAAGAATGAGAAGCAGCAGGAGACAACAGAATATAATTTGTGTGGAGAGACTGTAGCAGCCTCTGCAGAAAGGATCACAAAACATTCTATTGAGATAATATTTTATATTGCTGTGGGCAACTGCTCACCATCCACAAGCAGAAGTGGAAAACTGTTGGTGAGACAAAATAAAACACTTCAATGCACCTTGGTTTCACAGCAGTCCTTGCAGTATCATTTTGCTAACATGGACCTTGTTTAGGGTGATAGCAGTAAGTATGAATAAGAGTTATGTGATTAAACAGAGCAAAGAAAAATACATATCATACACACAGGGAAAATCTTTGCTGTGTCTTTAGGGAAAGTGCAGAAGTGTTGTTCTCCATGTTACTTGGAGTAAGAAGGGAGAAGCACTGAAGATTATGTGGTAAAGAACACTGGTGTATGGGCTAAGAGATGAGTAAGCCCTTTCCTCTTTGGAACATGGTGTATCGCTGAATGCATTTTTAAAGACATAAAAATTCACGTAAGGATTTTTCAGGCTGTAAATAGTTGGTGATGGCAATTCAGAAGTGAGATGATAGTGAAAAAAGGAGATTATCACTATAGGGTAGTGTTGTGGGTAGGACATGTAGAAAGAATAGGGCTTGGAGGGAAGGAGAAGCTACATTCCAGACAGGAGTTACTGCACATGGTGAAGGGCAGCCTCTCCTTGAGAAGAAGGGTAGTCAGGGATTGGGGGACAGTCAGGTCAGAGGACGAGAGAAGCCAGTTCTGAGAGGTGTGTGTGGATGGGAGAGTGAAAACCAAGACACAGAGAAGAGAAATGAATGAGAATGGAAAAAGGAAACACGTGTTTGTGAGCAAAAATAGTTGCAGTTGTAGGAAATGTGTTGTGGAAACAGACTGCTTGTCCCAGGTGGTTAACTGTAACCAACTGTAGTATTTACAGGAAACATTTCCAAATTGCAGTAATGATGTTTTCATGAAGTAGGTAAGTGTTGACAGAGGAGGGAGGCAAAGACAGAAGAATTGAAAGGCCATGGAGGAGTCTGTTGGTGCAGGACTAGAAGGTGAGCATCCCTCACACTGGGCCCTGAGCTAGACTTTTGTCTCCTCACTTGTAAACACATACTATGAGAGCCGCAGGCTCCACTGGCTCATCATCAAATACACTTGAAATCACTGTTGAGATCAAACTTCAGAGCGCTGCCAAAGGTACCCCAAAGTGTACTCCAGGCTGGACCCTTTTGAAACAAAGGGATCAGTGTGTCCTAGCAATCCCAAGTGCCAGGAAGCAGAAAAGAGAAGGTGGAATTCCAGACTGCAGGAAAGAGAGAGGACATAACATACAAAAACTGTTTACTGGCTTCAATTGTTGTAGTGAGATCTATGCCAACGAAGCTATGCTGGTAGCTACTCTTACCCCAGATGTGAAGTAGATGTGTATTGATCATCTATGTGGTGGTATAACTGATATTGTCACAGAGAGAGGGAAAGAGCAAGTTGCTCCAAAATAACTATCTTGGTTAAAAAATTTAAAAAATCTTCTTTATCAAAATTACTTTCCTAAAAAAATATTTAAATTTTTTAAGAAAGACATCAAAATTTCGAACCCAAACAATACTGATTTGCTTTGAAGCTTGTTTTCATAAAAAATATAGATAAACCTTTACTCTAAGGAATATATTCCCCTCCACCTTTATTGTGTTCCCAGCATGTGGTAGGCTTTGTAGGGACTCAGTTTTTGGTGTGTTGTCAGCATGCTCTCCCAAAGATGTGGCTAAGGGTACTTGACACGGTTCTCTTCCACTTTTAATTTGGCAGCAGCAGCAGTTCTTTTTACTACAAGGTTTTCTGTCTGCCTCTCTTATGCTTACTTGGGGGACAATAAAGGTCCTGTGCCAGGAGAAGGCTGCTGTGATCTTTCAGCATTTCCCATGGGTTTTGTGGGGGATGGAAAAGATGATCCTACCTGGAACCTCAGTAGATTCCAACATGGGTCATAACTTCACAGGCAAAGTTCAGGAGGCAGATGTATTTTTTGCAGCTTTATCACGATTTGGACCTCCATATATTACTTTTGAGTTTCAGAATTAAAAGCATACTGCAGAAACTTTCTCTAGTTAGAGTTACTTACATTTGGCTCCAGAGACTTGAGCTGAAAATTTAGATCAAATCCTGACTTGACCCAGGCTTAGCTCTGATTTTAATTTTTTAAAAGGCAAAGACTTGCAGGGCTTTTAAAAGACCTGAAGAAAGTAAAACTTGCTGCCAATGTCCATATAAACAGATCTTTAGCAGCAGTAGTGAAAGATACTAAATCACTTTTTGAGGAAGGGTAAACCAGCATGTGAGGATTTATTCACACAGTATAAAATAGTGAATTTGTAACACATTCCTGTTGTTCACCAAGTACTTGGTACCACTACATGACCATTAGAAGGACTCAACCCTAGGAGTACCTGTCAGGCACCATTATTATTGTGATAGATGGATTTTAATTTGCCAAAATCAAACAACTCAAGTATTGTTTTATTTTTATTTTTGTATTTTGCTGAATGTAGGAATTATATTTGATAGAAACTTTAGAATAGTTTTTAACTGTTAAGCTTTAAAATGCACCCAGTCTGTGGCTGTGAGGAACTGATAATCATCCTTTCCTTTGAGATGTAAGTAGCTGACGCCTCTTCTATCAGAAAAACTGGTATTCCCGGTTCCTTATCTTTTCCTGCAGTCGGTGTGGAGACAGAACCATCACTCCTCATTAATATGTAAGAACTGGCCTTTTTGTTAGAAACTGGTTTTTCCAGACCAAGTCCACCCTTCTTTTATCTTCCAAACCGAGGATGGACATTGATTCTCAATCCCCAATTCCTGACGAATGCCAGGGCAAAGTTATTTAGTTAAAAAGTTTTCTTTCTTTAAGAAAAAGAAAGAAAGAAAAAGCAGCACCAAAGCCAAAACTCTTTTTTTTCCGGCAACTCCAGACACCCTCCCCCTTCCCCCCCTGCGCTGGCTGGCTGGGACCCCCTCCTGTCCCCAAAAGCCTCCACACACTCCCCCAGTTTTCAGCGAAATAAACCAATTCCCAACCGAAATTTTTTTTTCTCTTTAGCAAGCCTCAGGGGGTAGCTAGGACAGGAGCCGCGGTCCCCTGTTCCCCCACAAAGGCTAAGCAGCACACCCCGAGAATTTCTTAGCAGCCCGAAAACCTTGCAAGAAAAAGCTTTCTTTAAAGATGCTTGGGGACAGTAAAGTGACTCCTTTCTTTCTTAGTGCAGCTAAAAACCATGCGGCCGGGTGCCATGCCTCTTCCCCTCCCACAAAACACACAGCACATTTTTAAAGTTTCTTCTCTTTCTTAACACAGTACAAACACCGACAAAACACTCCAGAGCCCCCCCCCAAAAGGAACCCACAGCCCTGAAACCAGTAAAAACACCCCAAACCCTTAGTTGTTGCCAGCTTCCAGTTCCAAAAATCCAAATTCCTGCCAGCACCCTAGATCCCTCTGTCCCGTTCAGGAGCACATACTAACTGCAGCCCTAGTTCATCTTGATCTACAGGCGGCAAGAAAAGCACAATGCCAGCAGCCTCTGTACAGTGTTAAAAGCAGCAAGAGCACTCGGCACCTTTGAACTATCATCTTAAAGGGAACACAGCGTGGAGAGGACATATGCTGCTTCTATAAAGACTCCAACACCAGATGAGACCTCCATAATCACTCCAAAAGCGAGAAAACCCCGAGATCATGATGCCCCCCCTCTTAATTAATTCAGTCGGACCTAGTTGAGAACTTAACTATAATTTCGCAAGGAGGATGATGCAACAGCTGGACGCTACGGAGCATGCTCAGATGGGCGTGGCTTACACAGCCAGAACTGGATAAAAGGAGCGCCTTGGCACTCAGCCAGTGCGAGTGTGGATCGGGTCAGGTCACCTCGTCCAGCCTCAGGGCTGTCACCTCAGGGCAAGTGTGTGTCAGCGGGGACTGGCCACACATCGCCCAGCCCTAGGGCTGTTGCCTATTGGGCTTACCCTCCAAAAGAGCTGGCGTTGGAGCTGAGAATCACAGAGCTAAAATCACCCTAATAAAGATCACTAATTTTTTTATTTTTTTCCATTTACTTTAATAAATGAAATCACTAATTGTTTTATATCAATAAATAAAATTAATTGCTGAAATCACTCATCGCTTCACGCCTATTACATTAGTCTTCTGTGTTTTCATTTTTGCAATCAGAAATGCTAACTGCCTCTAATATATTAAACATGACTTAGAAGCTACTTTTCTTGCATGTTATCTGCACTAAAATTAGTATTATAGACATAAAATAAATAGCCAGGACTAAATGATTGCAGAACATGCTATCACAAAGCATTCTAAAACATTCCTGAAATACAGATGGGTAACAGGTCAGAATAGAGTGTGCTGCAAAAAGCAAGGAAGATGGAAAGAGAGAAACTTTTGACCTGAGGCCCCAGAGCACTGGATCTGACTTCCTCCTCTCACGGAGCCACATGAAGTTTCTCATGAAACTTCAGGCAAAGCAAGCCTGACCTCCAGGTTGGATGTCACATTGGAGCAAACCTTTAGGAAGCCACAGGGTTGAAGGGATCTTTCTACAATCTGGTCATGTTCTTTCAATGAATTTCAGGACCAGGACACACAGCAGACTCCTACCTTACTAATGAATGGTTTCCACATAGAGCAAGACGATTAGTTACATAAGGCTGGTTGTATTCTAAATTAGTTAAAGGAACAAGTTGCTGACCACCTGCAGACATGTACTGTAGATGACTGTAGCCTCTATTGTGATAGACTTGACCAGAAATAAGTCTTTGCAGAAGTGACCATCAAAACTAATGTCAGAAAATCTTTCATTTTCCTGTCTGTGTCAGCAAGCCATGAGGTAGGAAAAAAACCAAACCATTAAACTCCACAGGTGTGTGCAACAGCTAATGCTGACATAGCTATAACATAGTCAGGGGTTAAATTAAAAGCCATTCTGAAAATCTTGCATTTCCCCCTGTGCCCACAAACCACTTCCTTTTCTACTTGTGCATTCTTGCCCATCTTCACGGCACACAGAAGGTTGGTGCCTCTCTGTCAGGCAGGCATGAAGTCAGTTGCTGTAACTTTCTGTGTCCTCTGCTTTCATTTTGAAGCCCTGTATGGTGAGTAGAATTTTGGATTATTCTCCTTGCAGTAGATGTCTCTATGAAATATAACTAGGCCAATGATGGGAGACAGTAAATGGGGCATGATAGTAAGGGGCTGGAGGAAAAAGGTAATTAGGGGAAACAGCTGCAAAAAGACTGCTCTCAACTCTAATCTCACTAGAGTTGGTGGGAAGGGAATTCCTACCATCACAGGGCATTTGCTGTGAAACTAAAACCTATGAGTTTTAATTATCTTCCTCAGCTCATCTGCTCAGTTTTACTCTTTGGCTTTTTGGACTGTAGTGCTTCAGCCAGCTTCGCTTGCTGGGTATAAGATCTTATAGCAGCATGATTGTGAATGACTTAATAAAGAGAGGCCAAGTTATTAATATTAAACCTGCTGTTGTCTGGGGGGGGAATTTTTATACAATGAAAGATGTATATGGCATGGATGAGTGGATGAGATTGGTTTGGTTCAGGCTTGAAACACAGATAGACTTAAAAAGAAGTGTAGCATTCCTGTGCTGTGTTTGAGAATGTGCACAGTGACAGCACCATGGCGGTAACCACGGATGTAGCATTTAAAAGGATTCAGTGTTTTATCCCATCTACACAGAGTAAAATACCACAGCTCATATTTGTCTTCAGTCTCTCTGAAACACACATATTGATGGGCCAGAATGGAAATACCTGATTAAGACGATTTTTTTTATACATATTCTGTCCGAGGATTTAGTATGATGTAATATAAGTAAGACCTGAGATTTAGCGTGTGAAGTTATTAAGCGTGATCTAAATATGCTCCTTTGAAGGTCATGCCAAGGGCTATTAATATGCTTGCTTCTGAAATTCTAGTGATAAAGGATAGGTTTCAAGACCTCCTGTAGAATTTAAGTACTTCTGAGGTTTCATTAAGAACTTAAGCTTTCATATAAGTAAAGACTAGTTTTCATCTCTTTTGGCAATGCAGATAGCCTGTTTGAAGGCTAACTAATGTGTGGATAGTATACTGAATTTTCAGACAGAATGAAAAAAGGGATGAAGTCACAGGAAAGGACAACTGTAATCAGTATCACTAAAGGGGCAGAGCAGCCCTTTTTCTTCTTGAGAAGTTATTCTTAAATCTATTAATAAAATACCCTTTCAGTTTGGTTACATATCTCTCGCCTAGTCAGTTTACTTGACCAGCATGCTTTTACACGTGGCTGGAGCTACCTAAAAGGCCATTCCTTGTGGGCGGAAATTTTCAGGGTGCAAATAATTGTTCTATCTGATATGAACATTTCTCCCTTCCTTCATATATGGAAGTTAGGATTTAGGAAGGGGACTGGGGAGAGAAGACAGAAGAAAGAGACAGACTGTAATTAGAAATGGCATCTCTCATGGGTTTGTTTGGGTTTTCTTTTGTCTTACAATGTTCTCAGCATGAAAAGTACTAGTTACTACCACTCTTGTTAAAAAGAAAAGTTCAACTTGACATAAGACACATTAGCATGATACTCTTACTTAGAGAACGAGCTATCTCTCCAGAGAGTGCTGCCCAACATTGTGCAAATTTTTTGGAGTAAAAGCAGAGTAACTGTTGAGATTTTGGTGTGGGGGATGTTTGTTTCGTTTTTTTAACTTGGCTATTAGCAAGCCCTACTTAGCAAACCCTAAACTACCTATGGATAGGGGTTTTTTTCAATGTTAAAAGGTCACAGATGGATATATGTATGTGTAATATGTGTATTATGATTTGATAACTCAATTGTTTGTAAGAGCACAGAGCCTCTCTGGTGCCTGTAGGGAAACACAGGCAGTGGGATTTTGAAGTACAGAGCTGTAAGTAGGATTCTGTAGCACTTGAGGCCCTTGCTATGAAACATGAGATTTGCATGCCAACGTTTGCAAAGCATTATCACTCTTCACCCACAGATCTCCTGTT
Source organism: Campylorhamphus procurvoides (assembly GCA_013396655.1). Lineage (NCBI taxonomy): Eukaryota > Metazoa > Chordata > Aves > Passeriformes > Dendrocolaptidae > Campylorhamphus > Campylorhamphus procurvoides. The sequence continues at coordinate 1,859,651 of WBMV01009146.1, read as the reverse complement.
GTCAATGCAGGAGGAAATGATGGTCATTTCTTAGAAGGGTTTCTGAAATATTATCAACAGGGGCTGTTGTGTTAGTCATATATTTTATCAGAGTTTTGGTATTTCTCTAAGTAAGTTGTATCATAGAAATAATTCAGATTTTAGCTTCCTGAAGTAATTGTGGCCATTACTTTATTTGTCCAGAAGCATTCTTTCATTTCTTAATCCTTGATTCTTGAAAGATAGGAACATGTTAGTTTTAGGCATATGACTAATGCCACTGAATTGACAGTGTCATCTTTCAGAGTGCCTTGACAAGTCAAAGCTATAGCAACTTAAAAAAGTATGTGGCTTCATTATGCACTTAGTGTTAAACAAAGAATGTGTTTTGTTTAAAGACAAGGTCTGCAATCTCCTTGCTCATCTTCAGAGGCAAAAACGTACAAATGAAATTATACTTATTCGTTTTATCAACTAGTTAGTTTTCTGAGAGCCAAGGCAAATGATACAAACAGCAAAAAAACCCCATGCATGATGTTCTATTCTCCTAGAATAAACCCCAAGCTTGAAAAATGATTGAAAGTGGTTTATAGACCTCTGTTAGGACCAAAATGTGTAAGAGAATGGTGATGCTTTCAAATAATACTGGATGTACCAAAGAGCAACTAGAAAGATCAAAACCTCAATTCCATTAAGATGAAAATAACGCACCTTCCATTGACCTCAGCATCCAAGCACACCACCATAGAAATTCCCAAACCTCTGCCAAAGGGGTTTCCTGCTGCAGGAATGATAGAATCAAGACTGAAATGGACAGAATTGTAGATAAACATATACATAAATGTACATACACATTTTTTCATAGTTTAATATAGCAAGATGTTACTTTCATACATGTTCATCTCTTGGACTTCTGTATGATAATATTTATCTTGACACTCTGCCTCACATCAAGTGACTCAGGAACAACTCCATGCAACTCGACAATGTGACACTGCTAGGAAATGAATTAAAAATTTGTTTCCTCTTGTCTCAAAACCTTCATATGCAATTGAATTATCTCTTTTTTGAAAAATAATGAAAAGGAACCTTATGGCCAAATCCAAGCATGTTTAGATTTTAAGCATACTGAACCAGTGAGATTCCTCTGTTCATTTTCAACAGTGCCATGATGTAATCTTTTATTCACATATTTATGAGGTAGTATTAGGCAGATTTGGTCAGTGAATCTCTCAACATTATTGGGTGTTTAAACACCAGTTTCCTATCTCACAGCCCACCAAATGTACATTCATTCTGACTGGAGCTTGGCAAATGACACCCCAAATGTGTCTGGCCATTGAGCACAGAGCATTACAGGTCCATACAATTACCCTAGGAATGAACAGGTACAAACGGGCACAGGACAACAGCAATCAGGCACAGGGGCAAGGTGACACCTGTCAGTATTCTGTGAGTGCATACACATTAGGAACTGATGAAGAATACCTACTGAATACCTACTTGGAAATTGATATCAGATCTCACCCATTGTGGTCATCTCTGGAGACAATTTTGTGTTTTAATCTCAGGCACTGTTAATTTAATTTCAAAATGTGCTGCCTTATCCTATGCTAAGCACACTCATCTGTATGGGCACTTGTTTCAGAGGAATATTAATTGCATCACATTTACCAAAATGCTCATTCAGAGAAATACATTAGTGAGTCTTCCTTGAAAACAGGCAGTTTAGGCTTCTGGGTCTGAGAGGATACAAAATGATCTTTCAGCTTGACAGAAGGTCACATGAACTACATGCTTAATGACCTCCCTCTGCCCTTTTCCATTAAAAACAAGGATTAAAACCACAATTTCTGACAAACATTTTAAACCACCCTGTATGAAAGGGCCATTTCATTAGTTAACAGCCAAATTGAACTATTCTCAGGGGCAGAGAAAACAAAGTTGTTGCGTTAGTGCTCAGAGGAGGGTAGTGCCATGCTCTTCCAGGACACCGAGGGAACACGGCACCACTTGGCGCTGTAGCTGCCCCAACAGGGTCAGCATCTGCCTCTGCTCTCAGATATCAGTAACAAATGTAGAGGTCTCAGCTACAACTGGGTGCTTCTCAAAACTATCAGATTATCTTATGTATTCATCATGCTCTCTAATTTCTGCTGTACCAACATTTATTTTTTATTTCCCTTCCCTAAGTAATTTCTCTCCAGTTTAGTCTAACTTTAAAGGTGTGTGTTACCAAACTACAGAGCATTTTAAATGATCTTTATTTCACATGCTGTTCTCATAAGAGCTCTTTAGTTTTTTCATCATGCAAAATTCAAGTCATCAAGAACTGTTGCTTTATTAGACCTTTGCTTTCAGCTTTTCACACTATACAACATTTTAAGGGCTTGCACTTTCTCTGTGCCTTCAGTGGTTCTAGAGTTCTATTTCACTGTGCGTAAGAGACTTGTGTGTTTTGTCTGTCTTATCTTCACACCAGTGGTACAAGATGCCAAATATCTTGCCTGTTGTCATGCACTTAAGTAACAGTCTTGAGAGGTACAGGTATTAAAACTGTGGCTGAACTAGTTAAGGGTGCTGACTGTGCACAGTAAACCAAGAAGAATGTGATAACTAGGAAGATGGTAAATCAATTAAAAAGGGATAACAGTTTCTATTGCTTTCCAGCTGAGCATTGCAGAGTCTTCCAGAAGTCCAATGGCTTTTGTGGCACACTAAAAATATTTCAAATTAGTATCATTCATTGCAATGCCCTTGCCAGTGGGAGTAATTGGTGAGCAAGGATTCAAAGAAGGAAAATGCATGGACACTAGAAGATTGCCTTTGTCTGGAAAGGGTTGAGATCATACAAAGGTACCCAAAAGAGAATAATCCTGTGTTCCTGTGCATATGCAGGCCAGAAGTCCACGATAACAAGTGCCGTGGGGAAAAGATTATTTCTACTGTGCAGTCAGTGCAATACCTGGCACAGATGGGGACCCACTCTGAGTGGATTTAGACCATCATGATAACAAAAAGAATATAATCAAAGGCTTTAAGTATTTGCCCTGTAACTCCTTAGCATCATAAAATTCTGATGTAGAGTATATTCCAATTAAGCAGAGTCTGAAGAACTTGCTCACACTACCAGAAAACAGGATAAACAGATTTTTTTTTTTTTGACTTGTGTTTACATTTAGTTTTAGGGCACTACAAAAAGAAAAATTCCAAATGAAACACTATCAGACATCAGACTATGCTATGTCAGCAGTACTGACATACAAACTATACCAAAGTATTGCCGTGGTGGGTGGTGATGGAGGTGGCGGGTTGAAGAACAAATCCAGAACACATTAAAAATGTGGCTGTGTCCTGCAATGAAGGACATTATGGACCATAAGGGAAACAGTTGCTATTTATTGAAATAGGAACAAAACTCTGTGTGTTGCTTGAATGTTTTCTTGCTGTATGTATTGGAACATCATCCCGATATTCATTCTGGATGTGCCATATGATACTTTGATGCAGTGTGGAGCATTCAAGCAAACAGAATAAACATTGATGGAAATGAGCACTTTGGTCTGGAGACAAAGTAAAACGCTGGCTCATTGCAGACTCAGGATTTGTGAGGAATCAAAATATGCTTCTTTTTTTCTTTTCACTTGGGGCAGATTTCCTCAGTATTTTGGGAAAAAATTTTACTTTTGTCTCAGCTTCTGTTTATGAAGTACACCTATTACTTTGCAGAGGTGCTTTAAGAATTTGTAAATGCTCTATGTACAGTCGATATAAATTCTTGCTTTAAGCATTTTCTTTCTACTTTGATTTTCATATTTCATTCTTCTATCACATCATATAACTTTATAGTGTAGCATAGAAAGGATCAGATAGGCTAATGATACAAATTAAAACATAGCTTTGGCATCTTAACATTGCATGGCTCAGCCTTTGTTCTTGCATCTTTCTTCTTAAATTTTAAACAGGAAACAATTCTGTATTTTTCAGGACTTGAGAGCTGCTCATCAAAACCGTGCCAAAATATAGGTAAGACACATTTGCCTTATTTGGTTTATGGTTTAAAATGCCTTTTTTGATCAGAAAATACTGCCCTTGAAGAAAAAAAACCTGTCATTCTTTTTACAGCTGTCTTTAATGTATTTTTATCTGAGGGAGTTTCCCATGCTATTGGTTGCTGACTTTACAGGGTCAAACTGTGAAGTAGCAGGAGGTCCTCAGTCAGTTTACTTTCTCTTGCTTCTCTGAGAAATTTACAAAATGAATGTTGCACAACATCTGAGAGGTTTTCAGACAGTTTTTGGGAAGGTCAGATGTGATTTTTGGATTGTCTGTGTGTGCATGCATACGGTGATATTTGTCTTCCCCTCCTCCCATTATGTTAGTGATAAAGGTACTGCATCTTAGTATTTAGGTTGAAACTTTATGGCATGCTTCAAACCACTATCTACTCTACATAGAAAATTTGTGTTGTAGTTAAGGCAGTTATGTAGGAGTTTTGGGTTCACATTTTAAATATTCAGCTACGTCGTCAAACCATCTGGATGGCTGAGCCTAGAGAGTGGTAGAGTAAAATCCAGCTGGTAGTCAGTCACACGTGGGGTTCCCCAGGACTCATTTTTGGGGCCAGTTCTGTTTTTTATCAGTGATCCAGACAAAGGGATCAAGTGCATCCTCAGTAAGTTTGCAGACCACATCCGGTTAGATAGAGGTGTTAGGTGGGAGGGTAGGAAGGTTCTACAGAGGGATCTGGGCAGACTGCATTAATGGGTTGAGGCCAATTGTGCTGGATTCTGCACTTGGGTCACAGCAATGCCATGTGGTGCTACAGGCCTGGGGGCAGAGAAAAGGACCCAGGGGTGCTGGTCAACAACAGCTGACCATGAGCTTGCAGTGTGTCCAGGTGGCCAAGAAGGTCAATGATATCCTGGCTTGTATCAGGAATAGTGTGGCCAGCAGGACAAAGGAAGGAATTGTGCCCCTGCACTCGGCACTGAGGATGCCACACCTCAAGTGCTGTGTCCAGTTTGGGCCCCTCACTACAAAAAGGCTGTTGAGGTGCTGTAGCATGTCCAGAGAAGGGCAATGGAGCTGATGAAAGGAGTGGCTGAGGGAGCTGGAGTTTTTTATCTTGAAGAAAAGGAGGCTCAGATGAGAGCTTAGCACTTTCTACCCCTACTTGAAAGGAGGTTGTAACAAGGTGGAGTTCAGTCTCTTTTACTGAGTAACAAGTGACAGGACAAGAGGAAACAGCTTCAAGTTACACCATGAGAGTTTTAGCTTGGCTATTAGGCAAAATTTCTTCACTGAAAGAGCAGAGAAGCATTGGAACAGGCTGCCCAAGAAAGTGGTGGAGTCACCATCCCTGAAGTGATTTAAAAGACATGTAGGTGTGGCACCAAGGGACATGGTTTAGTGGTGGACTTGGCAGTGCTGAATAATGATTGGACTTAATGTTCTTAAGGCTCTTTTCCAACCTACACAACTTTATAATTCCATGATCATTAGGGTACAGATTATGAACCATAAATAGAGATAATTATCACCATCTTTGTCCCACCTTGTTTTATCTATGAATAGGACAATTTGAGAGTTCGAGGCAGGGATTATATGTCTATATAGTGTTTGGTCCAGGGGAGCCTTTAAACAATATCTAGTAACTGATACTGTAAGTAACATCAATAACTTTATCATTTAGTCACTTTAGTAACAAGTAACATGATCTAACACCAACAGTGCCCTCTCCAGCCTTATAGCAGATAACAAAAACAGGCCTTATTTTTTTAATCAGTAATGTCTGACATGACCAGAATGATGCAATGGTATCGCATTGTGATGGCTGATTTCTACACCAGACCATTCTGAGTACCTACATGCCATAAGTTTCAATCACAAGGCTTACTTGCTTTGTTTAAATGAATTTCTTAACACTTCAGAGATTCTTTTCATTCCTCTGTGAGTGACCATACTTATTGTTTTCATGTCTTCAGATCAGCCTCATATCTCTGACCCCCAGGTGATGGTGGAATTTGAAAATGGAGACTTCATGTTCACATTCTCCAACCCCAAAAATGTGAGCGAGTTCAGCATGACCCTCTTCAAAGGGAAAGAAAAGAAGGAAATCTGTGCATTCTTTTTGAGTGAGACGAAAAGTCTCCCCAAGCGTAATGTCACCTACTGTGAGATAAAGCACTTACGTAGCAGTACCACTTTCATTCTTAAAAATCTGGAAAGAAAGCATATTGACATTTATACCTACTGTCTGGAGGTATTCTTTCCCCCTCCTTATATAGATTGCCGGCTGACAGAAAGCTATTTGTACATCCAAGGTAAGTTTACTTCTCTTCTTTCTTCAGTTTACTGATTAGACATTAGGCATAGCTATGCTGCAGTGAAAAATGAAACTAGAGTTTGCACAGCTATTTACAGGGCAGCTTAAAACTATTTAGCAGGGGTTGGCAGCAGTGGAGCTGTGTTGGCAGGCTGCTCAGCATACCTTCTCCATATTTATTCATCTTCTTGGGCAGGTTTTGTAGGCCATTCTGAGCTTTGCATGCTGTTGGTGGCACCCATGTTAGCTAGATACAGCTTCTGGAGTACTGCAGTCCCACCTTTGCCTGCAGCAGAAATTTCCCTTGTCCATTTTTCAAGAATGTACATGTTAAGAAGAAACAGATGGAAGCTGAAATGCTAAGGCTACAATTATGTGGTTGGGTCAAATTCTCTCTCATCCCCCTCTGAATTTGGAAAAGGTTGTCAGAATGAAGCTGTGACATTTGGTTTTGTCTGCAGTGTACATTTCCATTTGTATGGATAGCCAGATGCTCATAGCTTTTCCCAAATGTTTCATGCCTTATATTTTCTCCCAGATCTGGGCAAGGGTAATATTGTGTACCTCAGCTTGCCTTCCTATCTGAACATGACTGCCAAAATCTACCCTGCTTTTGATCAGGCTACCCTTTAAGTCACCTGTGGTACTCACTGAAGGCAAACTTAAACCTTGCTCAGATCTGAAATAGCATCTTCCTCTCCAGCCCGGCTTGGTTTCTTTTCAGTCTACACTTTGAGCACTTTACCAACAGTGTTGTCTCTCCTGGAAAACTGTGATATTCTGCTTCCTGATGGATATATTTTTCCAAGGTGGTGACTCGCCTCAGGAAAATCCTTCTCCAGAAGTCACTTTTGCTAATTTCTTAATATGAAGAGAAGAGAGAAAATAAGTTATCTGTAGGAGGCAAAAAGTGCAAATGGCCAGTAATGACTGTTTTTTGCCTTCCCATCCCCAGAAAAGGAAGACTGCTTTTCACTGGGACAGGAGTCATGGATAATTATTGGTGTGATCACGTTTGTCCTGATTTTCTGTGTCTGCTGTGTTGTAGCCTGTTGTTTAAGGAACAAGGTAAGCAAGTATACAAGATTATGCAGAACCCTTCTTTCAAGGGTCATGGATGGGGGACTTGATTTAATAAGATTTAAAGAGTGGGACAGGCACATATTCACTCAGCACATGATGTGCTTTTTGACAAAAAGACTGAGTTGTTAATTTACCACTGGAATTCAGTCATCGATGGCAGCAGCTCAGATTTAATTTTTCGAAGACAGAATTGTTTATTGATTTAAAGTCTGAGAACCAAAGGAAAGAGGAGAAATGCTGCACAGGTCAGCAAAATTACTTCAGTAAGCAATTCACCTGATTGTTTTCTTCAAGAAGGGGAAACAAATCATCAGTGGAGTAATTCCAGCACTGTTCTGGTGCAAAATCACTTAAACAAAGAACTATTTGGAAAGAAGGAAGACCATGGACATTAGCTATTTTTTCGGACAGTGTGTGGTTTTAATTTTCAGTTTGTTTTATTGCAAGTTTTCTATGTGAGTGCCTGTCTATTCTGACTTTAATAGTCCCACTGGAAACAGCCAGAGTAACTGCCCTACCTAAGAAACAAAGGCAGGAGCAGCAAAGGTTAGTGACCACAAATTAATTCACAGCATTTTTCTTCTGTTGGCAGAATCAGAGGTATGACTCCAACTCCCACGAGTACAACAGTGAATACATGCCCATGGCAGCAGTGAACGCAGCTAAGAAACCAAGAATCTGAGGTTGTATTATGCCTAATTTTACTTGTACCTCTGCTTGTGCCTGTTGCAAGGCTTTCTGGGAGGCCAAGAAATGCTTCCTGTCTCTGCCATTGATTCTAGGTGGGGGGGGTGGCTGGGTGGGATTGTTACAATACCTTTTTAATGGAGTTCATGCCTCCACATTGCAGAAAGTTGAAATTAAAAGCAAAATCTCTGGAAACCTTTTGAATCATAATGGTGGGCTGGTTCCTACAAACACAACTGTTTCACATCTCTGCCATCTTGTGCATGAGGAAGAGATGAGAAACTGTTCCATTCAGATTCTTCAGATGATGTGTGGTACCCAAAATCTTTCTGGGGAAGTGATTTGCTGGATTTACTGAGTGTTACTGGCCAAGGGCAAATGTTCTGGAGAGAATGAGGAGCTTTCTAACTACGCAAGCCCTTACCTAGTAGCCAGATACAGATACAGAACAGGATACAGAATAGAAGCAGAATTTGGACTGATTCAGACATATGGGTGTTGCATGTAACTGATTCTCCATTTCTATTCTAGGTATAAGTTGCTTGTGGTGTGGAAATTTTGGAAGCAGAGTTTTCCAGCTACTTGAACCCGGACAATGGGAAATCAGCATTTCCTCACCTTTCCCAGCCTCCCTGAGCTCTCATGATGGTCCTGTGCTCAGTCATGAGACACCCACTCCAGTACTGTTCTGAGCTGTGTTTTGCTCTAGCCTTGTTTTTTAACTGGCATCCTGCCCAACCCACTGACTTGGACATGAAGTGCTAACAACGTGCTAAAGATGTCTGCTTTTAGTTGAAGAAAATGTAGAAAATGGGTTTGCTGGAGAGTAGATTGCTGTAGGGTTACTACAGCGAGAACCTTAATTTTCTAGTCTCCTTTATGATAAACCTTCCACTGATGAAAAAAAACCAAAAAACAAAACAACTACCTCCAGTGCCAGTCCTTGTGGCACAGCCATACTGTCAACATATTGCACATGCCCTTTTGTTTGGGCTACTTTAGCAGAGGAACAGAACCTGAGAGAGTACAGCAGAGACTTCTCTGTGACACAGTACCTCAGATATGTGCATCTGCATTTTTTGTATTTGTGCTGTCAATACATCTTTGCCATTCACACCTTGGGGCTCCCCTCATTTAATTAAATTCAGAATGCTTCTACTCACAGAGGAATATATTACAACATGAATATATTGCAAGACGGCAATTGCTCTATAGATGAGCTCAAATCTGCAGGATCAGACCCCAAACTAGGAGGCACATTCACATCTCTTGCAGCACAGACACAACACAGTTCATAAGGCCAGTATGGCCTTATGTCCGTATGGACTCTGCATTGCAATTAACTTCCTCTTGTGGTTTGACATGAAACTCTTACCGCTTCCCCAGTGGGTTTAGGGGTTACTTGACCTGTCTGAAATTACTCAGAGCCTTCAGTATGAATGAAATGATCAATCCTTCATGTTCCTTGTGAAATACATCAAATGTCTGACCATAAATGACCAACGGGGAATACAACCTGCATATCTTGCCAGACACCATTTGGCTGCTGGAACTAGAGTGGTACATTGATTCTGAGCCTCTCTGTAATATATTAAACCAAGGATTGGTCAGAGGACGCTATTGAGAAAGATACACAACCTGCTTGTCTGGCACAGAGAAGGCTGTTTTCAGATTTGATATGGCAAACGGGGATGAGGAGGAAATAAGTTGATATGTCAAGAACTGGGTTTTCCTCTGCAAACACCTGAATACACAAAAGTATTGCAGAGAGAAGGTGCAAATTGCTAACTGTGACATTAAGCAAAGGGAAATGAATAAAACACCCAATGAGGTGGGGATTGGCAATCACAGAACCTTACCCTGCTTAGAAAACCAGGTCCTTGGCAGCGATGAAGGGGGGCACCCTGCTGTGTTGGCAACATTGCATTCTCTCCCGTTGTTCTGCCACACAACTTTCGCCAAATTACCTGACCTCCACAGTAAACAAAGCTCTTCCCTGTACATCCACAAATAGACCGATCTCACAATTTTAGAATAGTATCAGGGAAATTATTGCCTTTTAAAATTATTGGTGGAATATTTTATTAGCTATTATTAGCTCGCCTCTACTACCTACGAGAAACACTGGATGCAAGAACCTATGTAACAGAAGAGAATCCTACCTCCTGGAAGGATTCTGTCACCAGACTGAGAAAGAAATTCAAGAAATAAAGAGTTTCTGAAAGAAGGAAAACCTTGAGGTTTTCCTTGACATGCTGTGGATAAAGGACAAATGATGAAAGTTTGAACAAGGCCTTTCAAAATACATACATCCTGCACTGGAGAGGTGAAAGATTTATGTGCATTATAGCAATGCTTTTGGAAGTCTCATGTTCCATTACTACTTTCTTTTTGGAAAAAGATATTTTTATTTCAATAAAACATTTTCTTTATGATGCCATATGTGTCCATAAGAAAGTTCTTGCATGCATACATGTAATGTGAAAGAATTAAGATCTATAAAATCCACAATGCAACGGGGAGAGTGTAGAGGGCAATTTATCCCTGCATAGCATCCTAGTGAGAAATCCTTTCTGATTTCCCACTGGTCTGAGTCACCCCACATGTATTTAACCTCAGTAATGCTCTTTAGGTCTTCCCAGTCTATACCAGTATGGAATGTATGAAGCCAGTAAGTCAACCAAATAGGTATATATGGCAAAGAACTACTCATAAAGGTTAAGACCTGAAAGAAAAAAAAATTACAACTTGAGAAAAATTAATCTTTCTAAACAGAGAGAGTGATCTAATGTGAACAGGTGAAAGATGAACAGGATGACAACTTCAGCTACTCCAAGATGTAAGGAAGGATAAATGATAAATATGTCATAATTTGAACACCTACATATCTTGAGACGGTTTGAAATCCAAACCTTGATGTGTATTTCGCAAGCTTATCTTCCCAGTCTGAATTATGAACCTAAATCTAAGTGATCTTGGAGTTTAACGATTATCTTCCAGATTGCAATTTATACCTAATATATAGTACAGGGAATGAAATGACACTAAGAGGGCCGTTTCCCCTTAGTACAGGTATTTCACTGACTTCAAAGTTCAAATAGTTCTAATTTCTACCATATTTCTTATAAACTTTAAGAAGTTTGTTTAAGGCTGGGGAAAAGGGTCTCCCAAACCTGAGTAAGGCAAATGAATCAGAATAAGGGTCAGTACTGATGCTATCATACACCATTATTGATAAAGTGTTTTATAACATTATGCATTTGAACCTATAAGTTGTCAGGCAGAAGAACACAGCAATAATAAAACAACAACAAAAATACAGGGAATTGAAATTATTTAGTTAAAAATAAATCTATTTGGTCAGTAGGGACTTCTGCCCATACAAGGTTTACTGGGGGAGTGGCTCTAAGTCTCTGGCTTTGGCTTGACTTGAGCTGCAATGAGACACTTCATACCCAAGTCCCCTAAGTTGTCCAGTCCATCATTGTTACAGCAGTCTGCCCACTGTCATAAAAATTTCCCATTTCCTTGAGAGATGAAAGGCTGAGGTTTGTATTTATGTTCTGTGAGTATGAGTTCAGTGTGTGGGGTTGCTTGGAGAAGAGGGAGAAATAGGAGGGATTAAACAGTTTTTCTGGCAAAATGAACTGGACAGGTATGAACTGGAGACTTGAAGAAGAGGTCAGGGGGTGAACTTCATCTAAATGAGTATGCCTGAGTTATTTCATTCCTCCTGGGAGTAATAAGATCTTGTATGGCTTGAGATCAATTTTTAAAAAGAGATAAATCAGCTCTGATTATCAACAAGAAAGATTTAGCTGCTGCCCACATCAAGCACAATCATTTTTAAAAACTGCAAACACTATCAACTTTGAAATATTGAACATCTTCCACGTATCAAATCCTGCAACACTCCTCCCAGTTTTTAGTACACTGTTGGCAAATCCATCACCAATGGTATTTCATCCTCTGTCCCAATGCACTACAGCAGCAACTTTCACTGCAGTTTATAACAGTGTGTTGCCATCTCTCAGAACTGAGGCCAGGATTTAATGTCTGGATTGTGCCAAGACTTGCAAGGGGCTATTTCCTTTCCCCCTGAAGAGAAGAAAGGCTCATTTGCTGTCCTAGGGTTATTCTGAAAAAATCTCTGAAACACTGAGAAAAATGGAAATTCTGTTAGCATCACCTGATGAGAACAGGAGGGAGAATATTTCCTTCCGAAGGTGGCAGTTTGAACATGATCTATGGAGCATGAGAACACTGCATAGGCTTTTCAGGTGCCTGAGGCCAAATTTTGAAGGAGGAAGCTCAAAACTGGGGTTCTCAGACCTTTTGCTGGGCTACTTTCCTCCGCCACAAAATGGAAATTACTTGTTTTTATCTATTCTGTCAAATAATTTTCTGTTTGAAAAACAATCACCCTCCCCCCAAAAAAACACCAGGCATAGTCAGCCATCACTACCATTTCCCCCTCATCCACAAAAAAAAAAAAAAAGAAAAAAGGAAGGATTTAAAAGGATTTGGGGTTTGCTCATTAAGACTCTTTTGAGCCTGAGTAAAACAACATATTAAGCATCTGTCTGAGTGCCAGCAGAAGTGCCTATTGATCCTCCTGCCTATGGATCCTCCTGTTGACCAGGCCAGCATGAGGCTCCCACACAACTGGGCAGGACCATGACCACAAGGCAAAGGGACAACAGAATCTCAAGGGAATCAGAGCTCAGTGCTGCTGCTCTCATGAGACTGAGCTGTACCTAGGTGGCTCTAGCCACCTACACCCCTGAAAGCCAGACCAGTGCTTGTATTTCCATCCCTATTCCTGTCTATGTCTGTGCTGTTCGGTCACAACCACAGCTCCATGGAAGGCCATCCCATGCCCTGGCTCCTCCTCATGCCTGTGCTTCAGAGGCCCAACCAGGACTTTCCCTCCTGCAGGTGGGAAGCTCTCTGGGGCATCAGCTCTTAGTAGCAGGACTTTACAGAGGCTCATGTGTGCAGAAAGGGGAAGCTCAGAGAAGGGGCATGGCAGAAGCCCCTGCTTGGAAATATAGTGGTAATGAAGGAGAAATTGCCACATTGCCATGGCTGTGTTAGAGGGATGTGTGGCTTCCAGGAGTGTAAGGAAGATAAACTAAATTAAAGAATTTAGAATTTCAAGAATCACAAAACCTCACGACCCAGTCCCCATTTGCAGTAAAAGTTGGCAAACACTGCCTGTGAGGACAAGTATCTTCCAGAAAAATACCTGGAATCCACCAAGTTCTTTAACAAAACCTTAGCCAGTCAGTAACTTCTATGGACTATAACTAACTAAAATAAACAATTCTTAAGACATGCTTCCAGAGCTAAAAATATCTTTACTTCCCAAAAAAGCCATGTTTTTCACTCAGTGGGCTGACTAAAACATGCATCCAGTGAATACGGATCTCTTTCAAGCACAATGTATTTATTCAGCAGAACACTCCCTGGCCTTGGACTTCATCCCTGTATAAGGGCCTGATGGAGACACTGCCCTCCCAAACACTAGCCACTACCCACGGCTTTTCCATCTGTGAAGGAGCTGCCCAACGCTGACAGGACAGTGCTGTCAGCCAGAGGCACCCTGTGTGCTCTGCAGCAGCCTGGCCTGGCCAAGGAGCCACACTGAGGGAGCGCAAGAGATGCCGATGAGCCCCTTTGCTGCGTTTCCTTGTTCCTTTTTCATGCAGCCAATGCAAAGAGCTGTGAAGCATTTCCTACCGCCCCATCACCAGCTTCAAAAGCTAAAGGAAACTTCATCTGCATCAGGTATCCAACCCAGAGGAAACAGGCCCTCTTTCCTTCCTGCAAAGTGGGTTAGTAATCTTTTTGTTTGAAGATTAAAGAAAAAAAGTATACTCTTTACTGGAAAATACAGATATACTAAAGAAAACAGCTACCCGTGTTGAACAGTGACTCATGATTCATAATTTCCACTGAAAATTTGAATAAAAGAAATATCTTCTTCACTCAAGTTGATGAAAACAGGTTTTATTTGTTGAGAAAAGAGGTCTCTATATGTCTTAAGAAAACACCTGTCTCTAGGCACAATTATTAATTCAAGCAGAAGTCTCCAAGTGTTCCCAAATACCTCCAGCACACAGATCACAGCCCTCCTTCCACAATAGCTGTGAAGAAAAACACGCAGAGAAACATTGCTACAGCTAAACTAGCAGAATAACACTTCTCCAGTGGGTTTTTTAAGCGTACATTCTGATGGCTCACCAGACCATCCCACCCCATGGCTGTTGAATCCCTTCCGAGTAGTTTTTAAGATATACTTTCTCTGCTTTCCATGGTGCTGGCAAATGCAGATAAAAAAATCTGAGTCTAGAGCAAGGGTAATTTTCAGACATTTAAGTGGGACTCAGCAATTCAGAAAGGATTGCTTGGATCTGTGGCACCTTGAGGTGTCCAGAGATCTCACCCCAAGAACTGACTAGAAGAAAAATGCAATTCCTTTGCCAGAATACAGTAGGTCCCTGAAGTCCTACTCCAGCAGCTGAATTCACAAGTGTTGCCACAGGGTAAATGGACTTAAGGTCAGAAAGGGATTTTTTTGAAGTGATTAGGACATGTGCTTAGAGAATGGCTCATATTTCAGTAAGCAATTTGTGTCCTGTGTGATCTGAGATCCACCAAAGGGTTGAGAAACTGAAACACCCAGCCTTTTCCAAACTTGATGTGTAGCTGTTTGGGTTGGGCAGAGGATGCCACGGCTGACTGAAGGGCCTGTGGGCAGCACTTCATCAGCATCTTCACTGCAGTGGGTCACAGATGTGGAGAAGGGATAGAGAATGCTCCTGCAGCCCAATGGTTGCACACTCACAGTACCACCCCAAGCGCTGTTAATGAACTTTTGGTGAGAAATTTAGGGATAAAATACTAAAATAGATTTTTAAACAGAACTGTGGCATTACCTTCTTCAGGTGTCTGTCAGTGACCAGTGGACTACAGACATTTCTCTCAGTCACGCTCCCCTTCTCCCCACAGAACCTTCAGCCTGATTCAGGACATTTCAGTCACCCCTCCTGGGAGGGGCTGTTTGATAACCCTGAGTATGCTCAGTAAAATACTCCACATTGGGTGAGCCACATGCTACTGACACAATTACAAATCACCTAATTAGGCGTTTTGCAGCTGGGTGCTGGCTAGACTCTGTGCCTGCAGACAGATGGTGACCCATATCTGCCAAGGGCAAAGGAACACCTATGAAAGTTTAGAACTTCGGGAGGGTTTTTTGCAACCATTTTATACATCAGAGTTTGGTATCTCACACATCGACAGTGTTTCCTGTGTCTCCTGTGTCACAGGCTAAGACTGCTGTAAGTGAACTACTGAGCATGTTTAGAGCTACCCCCAGTTACTGCCCCTCAAACATACAGGCAAAATCCAGGTTGGCAGCAAGGTTTGAATGTAGCGAGGGAAGCAGGAAAGAGACACTGGAATTAGTGGGGTCTGGCTAGCAGAAAGAGCTTTGAGGTTTCAGTCATGTGCCGGAGGAAGAAAGGTAGTCTTGTCCTCTTCCCCTTCTTCCCCTTCTACTACCTCTCTCCTTTGGGTTACAGAATTCCCTGCTGGGACCTTGTGATCCAGATGCTTAATTTCCTCGCTTGCAGGCACCTCTGCTCATGGTTCTGAGCACTGCTGGAGAGAAGGAAAAGGAGAAAGGGCTTTGCACGAAGCTCTGCTCATACAGGAAGCCGCGTGGGAGAGATGAGCCCTGCTCTGCAAGACAGATGAGGACTATCCTTTGCATTTCAGGCAAGATTTGCTCATTGCCTGTCAACTGAACTGGGTCCTCTGGAGGGAGGAAGGGAAAAGGAAATGCTGAGAGGCCAAACAGAAGAAGAGAAGTCAAACTTGTTCCTGTGGATAACTTGCATTCAAGTAATGCCTTGCAAAGCCACTTTATTTCCCAGTGTAAACTACATGGACAAACTGTAATGAAACTCCAAACTATGCAAAAGTCAAACGATCTGAACTTTCCTAACCAAGGCTGAGATTTAGGTCACATTTGCTTAAAATATGGTTAATATGTGAGTGCTTTGGCCACATCTGGCTACTTTTGATTTGACATCAAAATAATGCAAATTTCATAGTACTTTCAGGATGTGCTTGCATTGTAGTCAAATATTTGGTAAAACCCTGTGGTTTTCAATAGGTTTGCTTAAAGATTTGAACTAAATTCAATCCCTTTGTTTGCAGAGGCAACTTACATAAGATGACCTCAAATAAAATGCAGAGTCAGGCTGGTTTTCTCTGGTTTCCAGGTGGTCACTGCTAACAACTTTTCATGCTAGTTCCAACACTACTAAAGTAAAGCTCTCACTGAAGGCTCTCTCCTGCTATCCCCAGAGGTACCTGGGAGCTTCCCTTCCAGCTCTTTGGGGTCCTGTGTAAGGGCTGGACAGTCAGAAATATTTTCACAAATTTTCTCTGACTCTTCAAGTTTTCTCAGGACCACTGATTTCCATAGATTTCTCAGCCTACCAGCACAGAAAATAGGCTGAGCCTAAATTGACTGTTGTGAACTTTGAAGAATTCCCATGGGTTTGAAAATGGCAGAAAACTGTCTTGAATGCCAGCCCCTTTCCCAACACAGACTTCTAACATATACTTTCCTCTGCTTCATCAAAAAGGGTTGAAAACCAGGGTAAAGAAAAGAAAAAGCAGCTGGTCTCTGATTTTGTACACATCATCTGGGTCTACAGCACAATTCTGCTGACACCTGCACCTGTGGGTAACTCTGGGAGAGTCCACTGAACATATACAGAGCAATGCCTGCGATATTTATACAGCACTGCAAAACATGTCACGGGTAATGATGCTTGTAAATAACAGCACGTGAAAATAACAGCAGTGTGAGTTCACATGTGGAGAATCAAGACCTTGTTTGGAATTTCAGCTGGTGAGACCAACCAAAAAAGCATTTCTCATTGTGCCACTGCTCTGTAGGGCTACAAGCAACATGCAATAATTGAAATATCCTTGTAGTGAAACTACGCACGTACAGCCCCAAAGGCACAGGGCAAGGGGATCTGCTAGAACAAGGTACTCTCCCTGACTGTATCCAAAGCAAGCATATGCTGCTGCCAGCAGCCTGCCCTCTCTGCAAACCCAGACAGCTTCTCAGGATGGCTGAGATCAAAAATCTGGGATCAAAATCAGCAACTTCAGCAAGACTCATCTCTGGGGAAGCAGCAGTCAGAATCTTTTATCAAGATTTGTTGTATTTTGAGAATATTAATTTCAATATTACCAAGATAAAATTAGCAATATTCAAGGGAATGATGAACCACACAGCTTCCAGGAACCAAAACCCCTACAAACTAAATCTCTTTTGAAAGTTATGTCTTATCTAAGCGCATTACAACTTTGATGATCAAATGACTCAATCTATCAAATATGCAGAAATGTTTCTGAGGGGCATGGAATAGATGCACACTTTTTTATAAGCCTGTCATGTTGCCGAACAAATACTTGTGTATCCTCACTTTTTTCCTAATGAAAAATCGAAGGAGCTAAATTATATTTCTCAAAAATAATTTTGATCTCTCTACTATTCTGTCTCATTCTTCCCCTCCTGCTCCTTCAGACTTGTCTTCTGCCTTTAATGTGGATGTTCCTCAGTTGAGTGAGAGTGTTACACTCTGCAAGTATAGCAAGGCCCTGAGTCCTTCCAGGCCTTCTGGTACACACAATGTAAATAGAATAAAACCATAACATTCTTCCCCACCTATAGAGATCTTCTGAACTCCACCTGCTCCCAGCTCACCCAGCTACAACTGGGCAATGCTCACTTGGCTGGGAGGCACAGCCATGGCAGTGTCACCTCAGCTGCTGCCTCTGTGTGTCCTGTGAAGCCACAGCTCAGGTGCTCTTGCGTGTGAGCTGATAGGGCACCAACATCCAGCTTCCATCTTGACGTTCGTCTTTTGACTACAAACAACTGTGTATCAAAACCTGATTACCACAAAAGGCAAAGTGTGATGGGTGTGTCTGGGCAACTGGAACCTACTTACTTCAGGAGCAGACAATTTGGGTACTGTGCAGAACTAAATCACATCAACAAAGAGCTTGTGAGCTTCCCTTGGGAACTCAAAGAGGTCCCAAACAGGCCACAGCAAATTGCTCTCTCCCGTTGCACAGCTCAGTCCCCCTCCCTCGGTACTGGATACTGGCAACTTAAGAGTACCACAGCTAAGGAATTCCTTAGCAAGGATTGAGGTTGCGTGATTAAGGACTTCAGTGACCCCTGTAGACATCTGAAACTGGGGCAAACAGAAGGCATAGCAGGCATCAAGCTCCTTCATCTGGCTAATGCAGCACAGCTAGCAGAGGAACAAGGTCTGCCTAGAAATGCTGCGCTCCATAGTCTGCCACTCTTTTCCTCTTCCAGCTCATGGACACCCCTAATCCCAGTACCAACCTGAGCTGAAAGCTCAACAAGATAACTGTGTTCCCTGACTCCTGAGATATGCCTGCTCGTTGCAGCAGTGGAAGCATAGCTGTCATGGCAAGGCCCCCATCATAAATTATTCCTAAGATGAGTAACCCTACCGCATAGATCCTTTCCCTGCAATGACAGATGGGTTCAGAGCACCCTAATATATACCAAGGCCCAAGATATATATGAGTCTCCCACAATTACATTCAGGATTATATGTGATGGGTTTTTCTATTCCAGCTGTTTCCCTGCATCCTGAAGTATGGGTTTTCCACCTGTGGGTCCCCACTATGGATGCAACAGCGAAAGCAGGGAGTCTCCCAGGGCAGGGGTGCCCTCCTGGGAGAAGGGTAGGGCAGGGCAGGGCTGGTGTCCCCATTCAGGACCCAATACCTCTGTGGAAACAATCTGAGCAGTGTGAACTGGGGGGCAAGGCATTACCTGCTCCATGCCCTGTAATATTATCACCCATATGAAGAGAAGAATAACACAGTCAATAATCCATGTTTTGCAACCATGTCTGTGTCTTCTCTGTCATCTGGAGATGTGATGGTGTACAATTATAAGAATGATCAAAAATGAGGAATTGGGATAATCTGCTAAAAAAGCCAATGCACAGTAAAATCATATAGTTTCAAAATGCTGTGCGTGTCAATATGGAGATGGTTTCTCCCAGTAGCATAAAGATCCTGTTTGTTTGTTTTCTAGTGTGTGGCACTCTCATGTACTCCAAGAGTGTTTCCATCCTGGTGCACATGGATCTTTAGTATGTTACTCAGATGGGAAAGATTTTTATGTTACTCAGATGGGAAAGATTTTCTCAGTGAATAATACCAGATATTGTGCAGTCACAGCTGTGATTGCTGCTATCTCCTCGTCTCTGCCTGAGTGAAAAGGATGCAGACAGCCCAGAGTGGCCTCTGAGATGTCCTAGTTGTAGACTGTTGTTCTAAAAACTGCTAAGATGCATATGTGGTTTTGGCTTCTGAAAACTGGGTTGAATGATGGTAGAAAACTTCAGTATAAATGTCACTCATGTACTAGAGTTGCAGATGATAAGAAAATAATTATAATTGGTATTTTATATTATATATAAACAAATACTCTATATTATAAAAAATTTTTATATATACACATATAATCATATACACAAATATATATGTATATATACAAACATTACTATGATCAGCCCATTGTGGATGACATATAAACAATTGTTTCTGGTTTATGCTCCAAATAAAAGACCTGGAGAAATCAGAAAATTACATTATTTAAAATTCGGAGTCTATGAGTAGACAGGGAGACACTTTGTCATTCTTTTCACAATAATTCCAGAATGGGAAGAATATTACTAATTTGAGGATGATCAGGGTCTTCCAGCTTTTGGTAATGATTTAGAGGCACAAAGTTGGTGAGATATATAGTACCCTGTTCTTAAAGTTACTGGGGTTATTGAAGTTTCATGAGGGGAAAGACCTTGTGGACTTGAGCAGTCAAAGCTGGGGAGGGTGACTGGTGTGCATAACGCCTGTGGGCCTTTGTTCATAGATCCAGTTCTTCACCTGTGAAAAATGGCACCCCCCATCCTAGGCTGTGGGATTTGAAGTCTCTAAAGCATATTGCCATGGGGGGTTTTGCCATTATGGAAAAACTTCCTCACCCTGGTCCTTTGCCAAGGGAGGAAGAGGATGGCATTGCCAGCACGATGCCTGGGAAGAAGCAGAATGGTGTCAGCACAACAAGGTTAAAACTTCTGATCTGCAGAAGAGGGTTCTTAATTGCTACAAGGAGGATGTTTGTGTTTTGAGGAGAGCCTGATTCCTCAACAGCAAAGAGGGATGAGGAAAACTTTTCTTACAGAGGAGGGTAAAAAGTTCAGGAGAGGGAAACAGTATTCAGAACCTTACCAGTAGATTGCTTTGGTATGTCTCTGCATGGTTAGGCATAGATTTATGTTTTGAAAGACTTGAAACATGGCACTACAGCTTCCCCCAGGCAGCCATCACTGATGAACAACATGTCCAACCCTATCAATATAGTGGCTGTCGTATATCTCAGACAAAGAGAACATTGAAAATTGTCATGCATTGAAGGGCAGAGTTAAAGAGGGGTCTTTGCTTTCAGAAGGTGATGCAGTTGCTATTGGGAAACTTGTGGCCTTTGAATTTAACAGATTTCCCCCCTGACATTTTGTCACCTGCTACTGCAAAACAGAGTGATAGTCTCTAATGGGACCAATATACAATTTTCTTCTTAGGAACAAGGCACATATTATTTCTCTGTTTCTCTGCATCTTTAAAACACGCTGTCTGGACTATTTGTGAATATTAGAAATTGACAGGGAGACTGTGGCCCTTGTAAAGAAAGCCCAACTACTGTGGCCTCTGGTC
Source organism: Campylorhamphus procurvoides (assembly GCA_013396655.1). NCBI lineage: Eukaryota > Metazoa > Chordata > Aves > Passeriformes > Dendrocolaptidae > Campylorhamphus > Campylorhamphus procurvoides. The sequence goes on along the minus strand of WBMV01009146.1, from coordinate 1,838,713 downwards.
TCTACGGATATTCTTTTTTGGGGAATCAATCAATGCATATGTTTTTACTACAAAGCCAAACCTGACCAAAAAATCCGCTACTATGATTTTACCAACTCTCCTTCCTGGATATCTTAGCATCAATCATTGTAATTATGACAGTCTCTCAGTTTAATCTGGACTTGCAAAAGTTAAAACAAGTATTCTGAGAAGACTTTTCTCCTTCATGGAATTTATCAAGGGTAGGTAGCAAATTTTCGTTCCCCCTCTAGCACATGCAAAACAGAAGGTATCAAAAACCAGAGAGGAAATGGCTGTCCTGGAGAATCAGAGAAAAGATTAAAGGATAGCTAAAAATCTAATGATTTTTAATTTTGAAGAAAGGAACTTCCTCTTTCTTATTGTGAAAAAACTCCCCCTCAGACAGAAAGATCTCAGGATTTCCCTCACAGTATACAACCCTTGACAAAAAAATGGAGTCTATTAATAAGTTCAACCAGAGTGGAGTACAACTAGGTAAGCACAGGATACTGGTGAAGTCCACTGAAAAACAAACTGTTTAAGACTTTTCTGCTAACTCCAAAGATCACTGCCCTTGGTGTTCTGGAAGTGCTGGATGGACTTAGCAAAGATTTTCCACCACAGGCTGAAGTTCTGTTTAGTCAGGTTTGTCACTGTAAACAAGCTTTTGGAATGAAAGGCTCTGGAATAAGTAAATCTAATTTCAGGGAAACACATCTGAGAATGTCTTCTTCATATTGCAGTATCTTCATAAAATGCAAGTGAACTGAGCAGTGTCTGTATTCCTGGGCAGCCAATTTCTCCAATGGTTTGTTTGTACCTATAACATTCCTAAAACTTCCTCACCTGGACCTATTAACAGTGTTAGTCACTCTGCATCGTTGCAAGGTAAATTTCTACCCTCAGATTCCCTGCTTTAATCCATGAATACTGGCTGGAACATCCCTTGTTGAAAACAGGTCATGTTTTAAAGCTATATAGTCAATGTCATTTGCAGCATTAGAAAGTTGGTGGTAAGCAACACAGGAAGAACCTTTGCATAGAAGCTTTTCTCTCTGCTCATCTGGGTGAGTAAGAGTTGAAACAGTTCTAGCTCAGACTTAATACACATCAGAACCACAGAGAGCGAGAGCCACATTTAACATACATCTCTGTTCCCTATAGGAAAATTTCTCATCCTTTTTTCTCAGCTACTTCTTTCTCACAAATGGTGGGCCCCATGTCTTGACCTCACTTCTAAAGGGTTTGGGAGCACATGTATGTATAACGAGAACTAAACTCTTCTTTTTCTTGTAGCATTCCTTTTTTTTGCTATACATCAGACACAAACACTTCCCTGAAGGACAGAATCCATCTTGTTCATAGTGTCCTCTCATTATGTGAGGCTTAGCAATCTCTAGGCTCTTTCTCAAAAAGGTCACAGTTTTGTGAGACAGGCTGTCAGATATGTGTCCTACACACATCACACTTACCACAGGGAGGAACCCACTGAAGGACTATAGCTCTGGCATACAGAAGGATCTTTGTGAATTTAACTACATGAATAACTATTCCTATTCAAAATCCAAAGGCCTTCTGATGACTTAGAGTTTAGCTTGACCATTACACCAAGAGGGAATGTTATGGTGGCCGTATTTGCTCTTCTTGGTGTCAACGCAACTCACAGGAACTTAATGCAAACTGTCCTGTGTTAGCAATAAACACTATTTGTTCTTTGCTTGAAGAGATAAGCAGCACAACCCATCCATTGAAAGGCCCCCACACGCCATATGTGCTCTAATGTCCCTGTATACACACCAGAGATGTTTTGTGAGTCTCTGCGGTGAAGAGGAATTCATGAGCAGCACCTCAGCAGAATTACTTTAAATAAGGACTAGTTTACCATCCCTGGAAAAAACTTAAGCCCTGTTATAGATTTTCTTTCCAACCATCTGTTCACTGCTCAGCAGTACCTCAGGCAACTTAGCTTACTTGTCCTACCTTTGCTCATGTGGAACAATAATTCCTGAAGGGATGAATAATAGCAGTGCAGCATAAATTATGCCCATTTTTTACCTCTCTCAGGAGACCTGAAAAGCAGTTTCTTCAGAGATGTTGCTCCAGCTGTAGGGATAGTGTATTTCCACTAATCCTCTTCCCAAGAATGTGAGAGATTCAAGGATTTGACTGATGGGATTGTAAAACCTGAGCTCACAATTTATGGGCAAACTCCAGCACAGGCTTTGCTGCACAGAGTAGAGTAACAGCTCTCATTGCTTACACTGTCTCCTGAAAACATCCCTGTCCAAACATCTTCTCATACTTCTGAGACATCCATCCAGCAACTGACTTTAGTGTCACCCCAGCTACTTCACTTGCTAATGACTTGCTTGCAAGCTTCGTCCCCTATCCACTATTGCAGCAACACATCATCAGTAAGGTAAAACTAACCTGTCTCACAATGCTCTAATTCAGTTCAGGTTCCCTTTTCTCTATTTTCTTTACTCTTTTTACAGCTGTAGCGGATTCAACTATGTAAACCCTGTCCTTGTTTGTAGTTGACTTTTTACTTCTTGAAAGTAAAAAGCCAGTGCTCTCCAGTAATCTTTTATTTGGCACCTTGTTCTCAGCACTCTAATAACTCCACCTGCTTTGAAAATGTCACTGGCTTATATCTGTTAATAACCTTTTTCAAGGTGCTTTTGAATTCTAGCACATTCACAGAGCTTCCTTTAGTAAAGGAAGGCCCTTCCCTTCTTATTTTCTTTCCCTTTTTCCCTTTCTTTTTGTTTCTGCTTCCTTAGGGAAGGACTTTAAAGAAGGTTTAAGACCTGGTAGCTCTGAGGCAGGAGCAGAAAACTGAGCCCACAACAGAGGCAAAGGATTTCAAGTCCTGCAGTGAGGTGTTACTGGCAATGATTACAGGCTGGTTTCAGTGCTCCTGTCTGAAGCAGTTCACCTGAGAGCAGACCAGACCTAGAATGTTCCTCTACTCACACCTATCAGAGGCTTCATTCAATTCTGTGTCTCCCCATGGCTACTTTCAATGGTAATTAATTTCTCCTCTCACACATGCACTTGGAATTAGTCACTGAGTGAAAGCTGCCATGTGCTGTGTAGGACACATAAAGCTCAGCTCCAGTGTGACCAAAGAAGGAGCCAGGCGAGTTGGTGCCAGGCCAGCCCAGCGCCTGGCTCTCACAGGCACCACAGTGGGACCTCGCTGGAGTGTGGCCCACAGCAAACCACACACTGCTGCAGGTGTGCTCTGCCTATGGAGCAGGATTGTACCTTGCACTGAATATGACACACCAGGGGGCAAGATGACGTAAGACACAGCTCACCCCATTGCCCATGTACTAGAAAGCTGTTTTGCTCACTGACAGCAGATGGCTTCTGCCTTCAAGTGAGTGGGAAGTTTAGGCAGGATCTGGATCTTGCCTTCAACCCAGAAAGCTGAAATGGGAAAAGCTCCTGTAGTGGATGTACTGCCTTGGATCTTTAATTTATTTAAGTCTTTATATGATGTGAGACCCAGAGAAGTCTTGGTCAAGACTGTCTTCTCAGGAAGGCTCATAATTTGATTTTATCAGGTGACACTTTCAGTCTAGTTTTAGTGGTTAGGGGGGAATGGGCCCAGATCACCAAAAATTCAACTTGAAACAGGATTTACTGGCACACGTAGGGCCAGTTTCAGCTCAGGTGACTCAAGAATCACAAAGACTGAGTCACTATTTCAGTGACATCAATGCTACCTCCAGCAAATACCTGAAACTCATCAAAAGAGCTGCATGAAAGAACTGCTTCTGTTTTAACTCATCCTGTCCCTATCATGGAACAGCTAATGGATGCTGGTTTTCAGCTGGGGAGACCTGTCATGTTTTCTACCTGGAAGAAGTGAAGAATGGTGGAGTGACCATGGCCAGGGGTAGGGGACCTTTCCATACTGGGGACAGGCAAATTGACAGCAGGCAAATGCCTCTGACTGTGGTTTTGCTGCCTCTGTCAGCTGTGCCCCAGAACGGCCTCCAGTTCTTGAACAAAAGCGGTTCAGTCAGTTGCTTTTGCATTGCCCACTGCCGTAGAGCACAAGTGTGCCAGCTGCCAGCCCTCTTCCTATGCAGGCAGAAGAGCAGAGGGAAAGTAAACACGGAGGCAGGGAATCAGGGTGCAAGTCTAAGCCCCCAGTCTAACACAGTAGCCTGTGTGACACCCATCCATCATGGAATTACTAGACATTTTCTCAAGTGGAAGCACAAGAGACATAAATTTAATACTCTAATTAAAAGCAAAGTAACCCACATCTTTGGGAGGATACTGATGGTGTTAGAGCCATAAGAAGATATGGTTCAGTTCCTTACATCATTCCCTTACCCCACTTTGATCCCAACACTTAAATTTAGGATGCAGCAGTTAGAACAAACTCTCAGTGTGGTGTAGTAGAATGTTTAAAAAACCCTCACATTTTATTTCCTTTCTGCTGGGCTCAAACTTTTAGATGAAATCACCCTGAGCAAAATGTTTGTGCAACAGGAAAATGTGGTATGGAGATTATCAGAACAAGGTAGGCAACAATATATTTCACGTGACTTGATTGCAAAAAATAAAAGGAAACCACAGGACACTGGTGTGAATGCAATGGAACAAGGCCATGAAGCGTGTGTTATGTGCCACAGACAGAAGGGTTTGTACAGATTTGAGTGAGATTCAATTTAGATCAAAAGGACCCTCAGGGTTTTTTTTTTCTATTTGAGATAGAGGCATGTCTTTTGGCATTACACAGCTTGTGGCTATTGAGGCAGATCTGAAGGTAACAGGATGTGGAGCATGCACTTTTGATTTACTAGCACAAATGGCTTACACAGGCACGGAAAGTAAACTGCTTTAAGCCCTTTAAGATCAAAGATAAGACTTATTAGCAGGACTGTCTGGGGAATTTCTTCTCATCACTTCCTTGCCATGTTAATTTAGTACAAAGGTACTTCCCTGAGTGGCCTATTTGCAAAATACGGAACCCAGATTTTGTAACACATTCCCTGCACTAAAGTCCATACCATAAACCCCCACTCCCTCTCATTCTGCTCCTGGATCATAGAATCATAGACTTGGAAGAGACCTTATAAATCATTTAGTTGCAGCCCCCCTGCCATGGGCAGGGACACCTTCTGCTAGACCAGGTCGCTCAAAGCCCCATCCAACCTGGTCTTGAACGTTGCCAAGGATCAAGCATCCACAGCTTCTCTGGGCAACCCATTCCAGTGTCTCAGCACCCTCACAGTAAAGAATTTCTGCTGCCTATCTAACCTAAATTTCCCCTCTTTCAGTAGCCATTACTCCGTGTCCTATCACTACAGTTCCTGATGAAGAGTCCCTCTCCAGCTTCCCTGCAGGCCCCCTTCAGATACTGGAAGGTGCTGTGAGGTCTCCATGCAGCCTTCTCTTCTCCCAGCTTTCCCAACCTGTCAGTACTAACTGTTCTTTTGATTCCTGTTTTCCTGCAGCCTCTTCTTCTACCCACAGGTAGGAAGTAACAACGTGACAAGCACACCTGAAATACCGCAGAAACAGGCAACTGGGTTGGTTAACCCCGTGGCAGAATGGTGCTTTGTAGCAACCCGAAATGCTCCTACATAAGTCTGCAAGAATGAAAGTACTGAAGTATAAGTAACTCACAAAAGATACTTCACTGTGTCTTTTCTGTAGATTTTTCACTATGCCAGAATTCAGTTCTAGGAGCATAACTGGGCCCGAAGGAGTTTTGTGCTGAAATGCTTGCTAGGACATCCTGGTACAGATAATTTTTTGTAGAGCTGGTGTTAGCAGGTGGCAATATTCTCTCTCCCTCAGAAAGCTTTCTCTTTCAGCTTTTGCCAACCTACCAATTTTACAATTTAAGACTTATCACTATTTAAAAACTGCAGAAGCAGCTTCTTAAATATCACTATCAAAGCACCCAGAACAAGACTTGATATATAGCTTAGAATATGCACAAACCAGCATCTCTCAGCCTGATGTAGTTGATGGGTTCTTCACGCAGGACTTGTTAAGTATTTTGTGTTCCCCTCTGAGCCCAGCCCCACAGATTGAAGTCGACTCCTGTTGCTTCCAGCCAAAGATCTACAGAGTAAACCTGCTCCTGGAAACTCTGTTTCCAAGGGAACTGTGAGATAGAGCAGTTGGTCCTTGAAGAGACTGTTCCTTAAAAAAAAAGATATGGAAAATAAAGAAACAAAGCTCTTATCCTACCACTCATCCACTAGCTGTGTACCGCAGTCCTGATTCCAGCTATCTAGAACCTTCTTTCATCCCAACAGCTCTCGGCAATCCTACAAGTCACACTCCAGAAAGAGAAAAGTCTCTCTTTGACCTACTATATTCTAACTTCCCATCTCAGCTTCTTCCAAGTATCTTATCCAAGTATCATTTTCTGCTGCTCATGAGGTCCTCGCATGAAGAATCATTGCCTGGCTAACACCAAAGAGAAATGCCATACAAGAGCACAAATCATCTGGGCACAGAGCCATTCATAACAGAGCACAGGCATTACTGTTTGAGAAGAAATTAATCAACTTGAATTTTGCAAACCTGAATTATTTTAAAATAACATACTTTGTAACTTTTTGTTCACAATTAAAGAACTTGACAATATCAGGCAACTTATTATAGTCTTCCACAAAAACAACACAGGAAAAATTACTTTAAACAAAGAACTGTTGAACGCACAAAGAATACTTAATAACCCCTTTCTCTCTGTATCTTTCCTTCTGACTTTCTTGTAAAAAAATGCTTTGCATGCCAGATTCCACTAGCCTTAAAACTGAGATCATGTTGCCCAAATTAATAGTACCACTCTTACTTGTACCAGCCATGGTGCAATTCAATATATGTGAGTTCCCTACTAAAATGCATATATGCTCTGAATTTTTATGTTGGTGCAAGCCCAGATTCTGCATGATGTTCTCACTGTGCAGGAAAGTCTTTCACACCTCATCTTCTCACATCAAGCTTTTTCAAGATAAATGGCTACATCATGTTTGCCCAAGACACAACCTTGTCTCCTTAACACAAGATAAACCAGCCTGTGGAATGGGTTTCTAGTGAGACAGTCAGTGTAGGGAAGTAAGAGAAAAAGCAGATGAGCCCAGTCCTCATGAAGTCGCTCTTTTTCAGAGAATAAATGTTAATGGGGCTTTTCAATGCTAAGATAAAACTGCCAGTCAGACATTAAACTATTGGAAATACTCCGAAAAAAAAGCTGTACATCACTGCCACATTTAAGGTTTTCAGTGTGTTCAATATACTAACTTTTTACAAGAATTACCTCTATCTTTCACAGAAACATTTCACAATCCTAAAACACGTCAGCGCAAAAGTGTGCCAGTTTTGATTTTGAAATGTAGTCACTTTTACACTTAGGTAAGAGGCCTTTCAAGATGAAAATATCTGTTTCAGGCACCTAATTCCAAAATTTGCTCATATATGTTCATCCCCCTAACAAATATGGCTAAACATTAAAGATGATTTAGATAGTACTTTTAGGGTATTTTTTTCTGGGAAATTTGAAAGATTAAATATTAAAAAAATGAATAGATTTATGATCCATTCAGATGTGCTGTTGAATTAATGTTATTTGTTTTCAAACACCCTCATTTTAGAAAAAACATACATGTCAATTTCCAAATTTTTTTAGTCTGAACACTTAATGAAAGGTGTCTTTGAAAATGCACTTTGATCCATATTTAGAGAGGGCTAGGAGCACTGAGATGCTGAGACACTGAGAAGGAGATTCCATTACTTTGTGCAAATCTGGTCTCTCTTTGCTTTTATTATTAAAATTGTGTCTGTTGGAAATAGAGACTCTGTTGCAATTAGTCTGCAGCACATTACAGCTCAGTCTTTTGCAGGTTCATGTAGCAATGTTCCTTGTATGTTCTTCATTCTGAGTCTCCATTATATTTGGTTTGCCCTGTTTAGACCTGAGCGACCTGAGAGGTTTAACACACCATATTATTTAATTTGATTTCTTTAAATGGATGGAATACAGAATTTCTCTATCCTGCCTCTGATTGGAAGACAAAAAGTTGTGTTTGATTAAAATATAACCTCCAGAAACATATCTGCAGCCTGATTTCAAAACATCAAGTAACAGAGAAATCCCACCACTTCTTTTGAAAGTTTATTTTGCAAGTTGATCACTTTTAGATTTAAAATCCCAAACACTTATTTTTGTGGATAAATCCTTCTGGTCAGTCTCTTTTCTGAATAACTGCACATGTGCCAGTACTACTTGGCTCTCCTGCTGTCACAGTGTTTGGAATTTGAGACTGCACCTTGAACTTGCTCAAGCTTTTTGTGAGCACTGATCCATTGCTTGTATTGTATCAGCAGACAGAGATGCCAGCTAAGATTTCACACAGTATGCTGTTTCTGCTACCAATGAGCAAAACATAAGTTGTAAGAAGAATCCTTCCCCTTTTTACAGATAAAGAAATGAGGCAAACTGTGTGCCCTTTTCAACTCATTTAGGAAGTTTGGAACAACAGCCACGTGGTGGGCTTGAATGAATTATTCCAAATTTAAAGAGGAATAAATGAAGATCAGAATTTGGCTCTGAAACTCGCCGGAGAGGAACAGGAAGTTTGTGGGAACTGAACCCAGAAAACAAATTCATGTCTAAAAAGCCCTGGAAAAGAACCAAATGATTTATAGTTACAATAGATTAGAGCTCCTGTCCTAATTCTGTTTGCTGATACCCAACCGCTCACCCCTCATATCCTGTAAACTCAGACTTTGCCTTGTGCACTCCCACATATGTGGCACCAGACTGACTTCATCATTTCAGTCTAAGCCAGTTACAAATTGGGAAGCTTTTAGTCAGCGGTTAATGTGGTAGTTTCACTGTATTTAATGTATATGAACATTGCACCTTGTTACATACCTTTTATTTCTTTGCCAGTAAAAGCATTCTTGTGGCCAGAGTACAGCATGGCATATTGATTCTGAGTGAATGTTTGGATCAAGCTCACTACCTCTGGGGTCCTGTAAAAATTTTACCTTTTCAAATTTTCACTAGGTCCTTTCCTGATTTCCTCCAATTGTCTTTTTCGTGTTTTACTCTATAAAATCTCAAGTGACACAATACAGCTGCTACTGCCCACTACAGCTGTTGGCTTGTCCGTCCAATAATCTGAACCCTGAAATCATAGAATATTCTCTTAGTTGGCTCAAGAAGGAGCGGAGACAGACCTAACTAGTTGTTTGCAAAGCACACTTGGTTGTCTTCATTTTGGCATAGCTCATTTGACTCTTAATAGACACTGTTTGTTTCAGTCTTGCATTAGTTTCACTGTTGTGTACAGAGGGTATTTCCACAAGTCAGATTATTTAAAACAGACGGGTTTTTTTACTTGCTATGTGGTATATTTGGATATATCACTCTTGTCAACTATAATGAAAGTTACACATGTAAAAACCCTGGTGGCAGATTGCGATAAGGCAGATATGACACACATCTCTCTGCAGATAAGGATGCTACAAGACTTCGAAATTTGTAGTGAAATGCTTTGAGGAAGGACTATATATAATTGATAATGAGATGCAGATGGCTTGAGCAAACTGGATGCCAAAAAGGTGACCAGCCTTGGAGGAAAGTTTGTGGCAGAACTAGTCCCATAGAGAAGAGCAGAGATAGGGCAGGCTTGGTTTGCTCCTATAGCTTTACTGTAGAATCAGTGCTTCTGAAAGTAAAAAAAAAAAAAAAAAAAAAGCAGGACTGAGCAGAAAACAACCCCTACAAGATCAAAAGATGTGGTTGGAAGATTTGACAGTAGCATGACAGTTTGCCTGTTTCCTTCTTTCCCACCTTCTTCCATTTCACAATGGGAGTCTTTGAGTGCCTGGTGGAGGTTCCCTTTTTAAACACACTATGTCTTTACTGGAGGGTTAAGAAAAATGTAGCAAGTGGTTATTGAAATGTCATACATCATTTCCCATGCCACCTGCACGAAGAATTCATTCTCTCTGCCTTTCTGTTAAAGAAATTACATCCCCTATTTATTTGAATGACAGACATTACTTTCCCCTAGCTTCTACTTTAAACAGTTTCAGCTATAACTCATAGTTGGTTTAGAACTATAATACTAATTTTCTTGCCACTGCCCTGGTGATTGTTCAGACAGTACAGCTATTGCTTATGAATAATCACAAGCAACCTTGAGATCTCTCCAAGCCTGTAGGAGCTTTGAGGACTCTGCTTGAAAACACAGCCCCCTCAGTTAACTGAACTTGAAGTGGGGAGCCTGGGACCTGCCTAAAGAAGTATAGTTATCACCTGCAAATGAACTAGACCATGGTTTTGAAATCTTCAAGAAACCCTGAAGACAGAAAAAAGCTTCCAGTGAAATCTTAGTATCATCAAGCCTGGGAAAAGGCTTTACATTTAAGCTTACTATTTGTTTGCTACTTCATGTTGATTTAATAAAGCTGCTCTCTATTTCATTAATGTCTCTTGATGCTGGATTCTGCTGGCTCACAGACTTCTTTCTTGTGCTTAAAGAAAGTGGAATCTAACAGTCTGTTACCTCAGAACGATGCAACTACTTTTTTCCATGTATTACCACAGACAAACTCTTGCATCAAGAAATTTTTCACCATCCATGGGCATTTTCTTCAAACAGCTAAAACCAGAACTAGTAACTAGAAAGAAACCAAAGGTGTCTCATATAGCTTGCTAGGAGATGACTGACTGCGGATCAGCCTATGAAAGCTTGGCATTTTGGGTAAAGAACCTCGATGTTTTCATTTGCTACAACAGTCTGTGCTCATGATTTCACAAAAATATAGCACAAAAACTCTTTGAGAGTAAAAACCCCATGGGCTTGCAGCTTATGGAAAAAAGAATGGGAAATACACCGAGCTAAAATGCAAGAAAACTCTGCTTTCTGTTACCTTGTGTGGACTCTGTTTTTCATAATCAAAAGGGATCTGGAAAAGCCAGAACACAGAGATGCAGGTATAAGATGCCATGAACAAGGATTACATAGATAAACCAAAGAGGGATATAGTCCCCTTTCAGAGGTGACCCATGCGAGCTACTGAAATGCAAGGTCTCAGTGCCGCACAATAGAACCCAAAGAAATTAGTGCCAGAGAACAGCAAATCTCCCTTGCCCACCTGGAGCCACCTGCGAACTGAGTTGGGTCCAAGCTCATGGCCATGGTCATGGGCAAGGTGAGGCACTGCTGAGGCAGCTGCCCCCTCCGTGCTGGGGTTTGTCGCTCTGCAGGGTCACTGTCTGTGGTGGCATCAATGCCAACACCTCTCGGCTGTGCCCACAGTGCCACCCTGTCCTCACAGCCTGCCGCAAGCAATCTCTTGGAATCTCATCCGGCCAACACCCCTCTGTTGCCCGCCGATAAAGCCTTGAAATAAGATTTTTTGCATAGCCGAGTGAGCTCCCCATTTCCACCTCTCGCCCAAACAATCCATTCTGATCTGCTCTAAATGTTGTCCCGGTGCTGTCGCACGTGTTTCCCTCGGCTCCCATCCCTTTTCCCCCACGAGAGGGCACCAACACTGCATCCTTGGAGGTGTTTTGTTCACGGCGGAACGCGCCTTAAAGGAAGCGGCGAGAGCAGCCGGAGGGACCCAAGCATAGCATTTCAGATCTAAAGCAACTCCCTTCCCCCCGGGACTCCACAATTTTAATTCCAAGGTTTTGATTCAGAAACGTCTCTGGTAACAGCAGCATGAAGCCTCTAATAGAAGACAGTTGCATAAAGCCACTAATAGGAGATGGTAGTTCACAGGCATATATTTGATTTTATTTCTCTGTTTTGTCTCTTGGCCCCCACTTCAAGCAGTGAGACTACAAAAAAACCCACGGGCGTCTCTGGAGTTAGAAACCTTCACGGGCCTTTAGAGAAACCAGTCGGAGAGCTGAGAAATACCAGACACCAAACGTCTCTTGAAATAACACGTACATGAGACAGCCAACAGACAAATCCTATTCAGGGAAATCAGAATGAAGTAAAAACACAACTAAAATTGCCATAGGATGGGGAGAATCGAGTGGATAGAGAACAAGCTAAAAAAATCCCTTGTACTGCATAACCTGACACAGTGACAGCTATGGGTGTGACAAGATCAATACGTGGAGAAAATGAAAATCAGGAAAGGAAAGCAATTACTTAGTGTGGTCTATGAGTTTATGCTTACAAATACAAAAATAATATTAAAGAAAGGAAAATGTAGGCGTAGTACCAGACAAGCTTTCTGCCCAAGGCACAGAGCCCCCATGTTCTTATGCAGGCAGTGAATGGCCACATTTAAGCCACTGATTTGGTGGCTTCTGCTAGAGCTTTAGTTTACTTAACCTACCAACAGGTATATTTTTACACATCTCTGTGACCAGGGAATTGTAAGAACCTCATGTCATGCTCTCTCTTCCTCCACCTCCACTGCCTGCACACAGCACTTCCTCGGGCAAAGGCAGAACTGTTTTTACCAAGACCTGTAACTTGAGAAACGGGTCCATGATGAAACCAGTATGAGATTGGGCTAAAGCAGAAAAATAAAGTGCTTCTTTATGAAACATATAGGGAGTTTCTGTTGTTTGCTGCCACGGGAGGATTTTGATGCTCAGGGAGAACAAAGGGTATGGACTGCAGGCTACAGCCAAGCTTGCATGATCTCCCTAAACAACTGCTTTTACTTGTCACCCCTGGAGAGAGGACATGGAATGACAGATCATTGGTCTGGCTCAGGAATGCACTTCCATATCCCCATGTTCTATTCTTCTGATTTAGGCAGAGCTGCAACAACCACAACTTTTAATGCTGTGATCACTCATCAAGGTGTGGGCACCTTGGAAAGTTGTTTCGAGAAAGGACTAGAGAGTATTTGCAAGCCTCTCAATGCTCCCACCTTGCAGGAGTCCTGCAAGCAGGTGGATGCTGCGCACAGAAAACCTGCTGGAAGACACAACCTGAATTGTTGTTGGAACCATTTGCTGTCAGAAGATGTAATTCCCACAAGCCAAATGCCCTTCACCAAATATCATCAGTTTGGCTCAAGTTTACTTTGGCAACTAAACAAAAGGAGGAAGGGAGGGTACTCTTGGCATTGTCCAAACATCCCATTCCAATGTTTTTTGAATGAAATGTTTTTGTTTTCTATGTTTTGATGGAGCTTCAAGAACACTTTTTTTAAAGTATAACATATAAAATAAAAGAAGAAAAATCAAACCTTAATGTGTATTGGTCCATGGATTCTGAGTCACCTTAACCCTTATAAAACACAAAACTGCATTGCATGGTGAAAGAATTAATATACGCAATTTTAACAGGCATGGCAGTACTATGAAAAACAGCTAATGGTTAATGTTTTGTGGTTGGAGGAACTATCATGTCATCACTGTTTTCACCATATGAAGGTTTCCCGAGGAAAATTCACAAAATAAAGTTCAGTGTTTAAAGCTGTAAGGAGCACAGAGACAGTAAACATAAGTCTTTCCAGGGGAAGGCCTCAAAAGAAATTCTGCTGGAGTTTTCAGGGCCCTAATTTTCCTAATGCCCATAAAGGAATATCTTTCAGGACCATATATTTATTGTGCAGAGACCAAACCCTACAATTGCTCTTCATAGGACTAGGCAAAGGAATGAGTTCTGTTAGAAAGAATTAGATTATTCAGAAAATGAGTTCTGCAAGAGGACTCTGGCACTGGCTCAGAAAATTCCGTTTCTGGGTAACTTTTTGCGTGGCCTTATGCAGGTCGTGCAGTCACCCGTGTAGGCACCGGTGATGGGCAGACCACACCAGTATGATTGCCCCTGGGGACACACACACTCCATTCCAAAAAACAACCCCATTTTCTCTGACAGGCTTTACACCTACTTACCTGTGAGAAGGGTTATTTCCCTGTCTTATGAGGAGGAGGGGGAATAACATCAGAGAGAGAAAATCCACTAACAATTCTGTAGTATTCAAATACTGCAGCAGTGTAGGCGGTAGGAATAGAGCTAAATTGTTAGCATAGTCTATTTACACCTACTCATGGACATACTGATTCATATTGTGAGCATTTGGAGAACATCCTGGATTGTACTTACCACTTTTTGTTACAAGTATGAAAGCGGTGTTTGAATCTGGCTCACCCTTCCATGGTTTCTCATGCACCACTTCTCTATTAAGGTGTATTGCTTAAAATGACTCTTCTGTAGCTTTTGTACTGAAAGCAACTTTGAATAAAAACTACTAGAAGCTTTATAGTAGTTGCTGTACTATTTTTCACACCTTTTACAATTCAGACCCAGGTTTCATATAAAACAGTTCCACTCCCTGTATTCAAGGATAAGCAGATAACTTCATTTAAACAACTACTGACAACCCAAGCTGCATAAAAAGGTGTAAAAGGAAAAGGCTTTTGTCCCTGGCTCACACAGTGGGATGTCACAAAACAGCCAGTTATGATCTATATTTTGGAATTTGCATAAATTATACTTGGGTGGGGTTTTTTTTGTTTGTTTGTTTGAGTTTCTAAATTATTATTACACAGTAAATTTTTCCTCCACAGCAGTTATTTGGGGTTCATAATGGGAGACTAAATTATGTGAAGTGGGGAAACAGAAATCTGTAACAATAATATTAAAACACTTACCATGTTCCATGTATTAACACAGTAAACGCTGTAGAATTTAAATTGTCTGTGGACTCAGCACAGACAAGGTGCCAGAAATCTGAAAGTTCTAATCTCATCTTTGCAGCTCTAGAAATAAGCATAAGAGAATTAACTCATCACATTTATTGCTTGAAAGCATCTATAAACTAAAATTGCATTTCAAATATTCTTCCATAATTGATTCACAGTTTTACTACAGTTATTTTCTTAATGGCCTTTCCAGGCAATAACTCTTAATACATAAGCCTGTCCAAAACATGGAAACTTGTTTCCTGATTCATTGCTGGAAGTATCAGGACAGGGAACCTGTTCCCAGTAAACAAAACTGATCATTTTAGCATGAATTTTTGTGTGCCCCAGGGCTTGCTAGCTGTACCCACACAAGTGTTTCTTAAGCTCCCCTTGGTGTCAGAATTTGTTACATAATGCCTAGGAGATGTTTCTATCCTTTCTTCTTTTCCATTTTAATTTTTAAAAGAAGTGAGATAATGCTTGAGAAAGATGCCAGGTCAAAAAAAGCCCTCAAGTCCTCCTTGCTACACTCTAAATCCCACATCAAGAAGCACTCATCTCTCCTCCCAAGCATGACTCTTTACCCTTTGTCTAATAAAATAATTGAAACCTGCTCCCAAGCTTTCCTGTGCTCAACCATCTCCCTTGAAATTCTCACATAGGATGCCCGGTTGTTGCCCTTTGAACCCACAGTGAGCATGTGGAAGTCAAAGCAATTAGTTTAATACATCTAGAGAGTGTACAAGTTTCTCTCCTGTCTGGGTCTGATCCTGCAAGGGACTGCATATCCTCAGCTGCCTTTGACTAGGGATGTCTGAGCACTCTTGAGAAAACCAAGACTAGCTAAATTTAAAGCTCTGGATGGAAAAAAGACTGTTAAAGGAATGACAAAACAATTTTATATTAGTAAAAATAAAATGGACATGCAAAATACATAGATGATATAAAATCATAACAAAAAGATAAACTTAACAGTGAGGAATCCTATGGATGGGCACTAAAATAGTGGGGCTGATAATAAAGACAGAGATGGAGTAATGCGAATTCCCAAAATAACAAGTCTGGCAATAAACAGGGTAGTCAACAGGTATGTGTCACCACTGGCAGCACTTTGCTGAGAGAGACGAAGAGAGGGGAGAGAGGAGTTTAAACCCAAATATCCACGATCCTTCTCTCTCCCTCCAAGGCACTGTTAGATGGGAAGAGAATTTGCAGATGTAGCACCTGGTTTCAGGGAAGTGGAATTCCTGTCAGGACCCATTGTGTCCTGAAAGAGTCTCTCTCCTGTCCCAGGGAACCTGTTAACCGTGCCAGATCTCTGTCTCTCACAAACGGAGCTGCTGCCTCCTTATGTTCTTATGTCTCTTGGATTGGGAGAGAGCTGCTGAGATCTCTGAGGATTCCTTTACCCGTCACTTCTGTCAGCAAAGGAAGAATGCCTTGCTTCAAGAGAATAGTCATCTTCACAAACCTCCCAAGTTCAGTTATATATATTTTTTTTTCATGAAATAACAAAATATAAGAGAAAGAGGCACAAGCATTCAGAGAACAGGGTTTCACAGGAGAGAGTCTGAAGGCAATTTTTGAAAAATCAAAACATATTACCGTACTTTTTCCTCAAACTTTTTGCATTTTTTTCAAACTTTTATTGTACTTTCTCTTGAATGTTTTCTTGAGGAAGGAAAATAAGATAGTAATAAAATTTTAAATAGAAATACTAAATTTTTAACATGCTCTGCCACCTTTCCAAGAAAACAGGCTGCAATAGTAGCCTGTTTTATCAAAGACGTGACTGTTTTACTTTCAGACCCAATTTTTCAAACCTCTTCACTTCCTGTCCACATCACTGTTTAGAGAAATGGGTTTCCTCCACAGATAGATGTGCTTTTCATACCTACTGCTGGCTTTTTAATTGCAGTGGTGACAGCATTGGGTCAGGCTCCAGATATTTGAGTTATAGGAGTTGACTGTAGCCTCTCAACTAGCCTGTTGCATAAATTCTGATTCAGCAATATATTACATGCTGGATTCATTCTTTACATTAATGGAAATACACCTTTTAATGCAGTTGGAATATAGTGCTGGAAATTTTGATACAGCAGCAGATTATGTTCTGTATTCATTCATAACATTAATGGAAGTTTTAAGTGCTACTGGAATATGGCACTGAAAGACTTTATTTTTCATTCCACACTGTTTTCAAAAATTCTTTGGAAGGCTTTTTGGAAGTTGCAGCACATCCAGATTACACAGCAAAGAGATGCAACTCTGGTTAATAAACCAAAGGTACCTTGACAAGTCAGACATCCATGGATCTAACTTCACTCTTCTGAACCAGGAACTCGGACTACTGAGGAGTGGCCTGGTGCAATCTGCTATGAGCCACTGCACTGAGCAGGAGAATAACCTGCACAGTTAAAATCTCCGTGGCCCTTTGCGTATTCCGGAGAAGGATTTAACAACTGCAAGGCCACCTTTAGCAGAAAGAATTTCATGGGCCTGATGGCACACCTTGGTTGGCCAGGAAGTGGAAACTTCACTTTTTCCACACTGTGCCTTCTTGAAGGGAGAAAAGATGCAGGGGCAAGTACAGAATCTGTGCAGTACTGAGAGCAATGACATAAGACACTGAATGTGTGGTCTTGAAACTCCTGTCAGTAACCTGTGAAAACTGTCCTTTACAATCCACAAGCTACTTTGCATCGGGTCTAAGACCACTGTAGTGTTTTGGAAAAGGTCTCCAATATGGAATGTTTAGCCTTGAGGGCAGGGCCTGCCTAGCTATCACCATGGTTAAAAAACCTATAACCCCACTATAGGACAAGTAAGATTTCCCCCAAATGTCCCATATCCCCAAACTTTCGTTCCTTCCCACAAAAGCACCTGAAGTCTTGCAGCTGCTCTGCTTGTCCCTGTCTAGCACTGCACATTCACGGCTGTTCAGAAACCCATCAGAAGCCAAACTCATTGTATCAGAGAGGTGTGGGATTTTCTCTCTCATACACATCATGATAGTCATTTTGTGGATGATATTAAAATTAAGAGCCACCTGTATGTGGTTTTAGAGCTCTGGAGAATCCAGCTGAGTTTGGAAGATAGGAAAAAGGGAGGGTGGGTGTCTGCTGGGGCCCAGATATCCACAGTGTATGAATGCATAGAGGGTAGTCATGAAGAGTATTGATCCTCTTGCTAGATGCTGGAATAAAGCCCAGACCTTTGCAGACTGAGAGCAGAATCTCGACTTTGTGCCAGCAGAGCCATCAGGATGGCTGACTTGCAAATTTGAATCAACTGATGGAAATATGGACCCCTTGTTAGCACAGATACACCATTTGGATACAGTTTTTCAAAGTAAAGCACACAATAGCTTCTCAGTATTGTAAAATCCTGCAGTGTAGCACTATCTCAGCCTAAGGGTGAAGTTCAAAGTGCATTGGAGTGTAAATCAACACAATAGATATGACTTGGTTCTCAGTGGACACTGAAGCAGCATCCTGGCTGAACTTACCCTGTTGCAACTATCCCAAACTCTTCTGAGATACGGACATTAACCACAACATATTTGTAAGAGGCTTTAAGTCACTGCTAAGAATACTGTTAAACATGACTGTGTCGCACTTTGCATTTTTGCTGACATCTCATTTCCTCTCTCTTGTTTTGTGGTGAAGGTATAGACAGGGTTTATTACCAAGTCATCCTTCCTGTGGTAACAGATGGAAGTAACAAAAACAGCACAGAAGAAGGATTATTAACTTCTATGGCAAACTTCTCAATACTCTGGCCATTAATTTTGAATACTGCAAGCTGGAAGTTATTATCACACCCAAGTGTACCCAATCTCCAAAGAAGGGAAAAAAAAATCATAGGAAGAGCGGACACATGTTTGATAGAATATTGATCCAGAAAGAGACATAAAATATTCTAAAATGTGTACAACACTAAAAATATTACTAGGATTAATAAATTTTTTAAAAAATCCCATAAAATTCACTGGGTTTATGGAAAAGGACTTGATTTTACCTCTGCTAAGTTTCAGCTGCAGAAGCAAAAGGTTGCTGCTGAACAATGGGCTATTACTTGAGCAGTTGCCTCCTGCAGCTGTAAGCTCAGACTGCTTTTGGATAATGAAAGAATTTGGTGATGCTAGCTCTGCTTCTTTTTTTGTGTAACTCATAAAACACACTGACAAACTGGCTGTCCTGTTGCAAAAAGCACACAAGACTGGATTAACAGGATCCAGGGTTGAAGTGCGGTGCCTGAACTACAAGATGACGCTTGTACAGAACATGCATTGTGTGTCTAGTTCAAACCAGAGCAATTAGCTGCTCACTTTCATGACTATTAAATGCACTCATAATTAAAATTTAAAAGTCTGAAGTCTATACTACTTTTTCCAAGCTCCAATTATGAGTAATAAGATTTAAGTTTAAGTTTAACTTGTCTCTTAATAGAGGGTAAAGAGGCTTTATAAATCAGTCAAATAGAAATTGCCATGGAAGCACTATTACTGAAGAATTGCTGTCGAAGTAAAACTAATTAATATTAGTCACTGCAAAGAGTTAACTACAGTTAAAACTTTTCTGCTTAACTAACAGCACTATTAAACCACCAGGACTTATATCATCAAAAGAAAAAGTAGGAGAGAACACACTGTGTCTTTTGACATCAGCTTTTATCTTCTGCTCTGGCAAGATTCTGAAGTCTTTTTTCATGAAATCTGACCAGACGGAACTGAAGCCAGGTCTGACTCCCCAATTAGCTCCAGCAATGTGGTGTCGGATCACGTTCTCAAAGAGTTTCCCCTTACCTGAACTTTTGGATCACCAAAACACAAAGAAGAGACAAGCTCTGGAGAACCCAAGAGGTTAACAAGTTTCACTGACCCAGAGCTGGGTTTGCCGCCCCCGGGCCCAGAAATGGCAGCCAGCTCCTGAGATCACACCAAGTGCTCCTCCATGGCTCTTATCACACACCATGGGGCTGCTTGAAATGCAGGAGCACCAATTGCTGTACTCAACAGTCAGAATCAAGCTTGCTCACCAACTTCTGTCCATGGTGACACACATCTATCCCAACAGACACTTGTGGCCTCACACCCATGTGTTACTGTGGCAAAAGAGATCTTAGAAGACCTAAAGTACAAGATTTGATGGCTGTCTGGTACAATATTGGTATTTTCTTCTTGGTTTTGGGACATCTTCTCAACAGTAATTGCAAATTCTTATTAGTGGATCATTTACTGAATGAGTTTTATGGGTTAATGCTTCATCAAGCACTAAGATTCAGTTTCCTAGGGTCTGTCCCAGCCTTGGAAACACGCAACAGTCTCTCAGAAGACAGCTTTGATTGCTTATTCAGAAGTCTTCATCAGAGATGTAGCAGAAATGTTTGCAGTGAGAAAATTAAGGCTCTGAGCAAGGTATAATAATTTTGAAGCCAGCCCTGTTTTGGGATGGAAATCGGACCAGATATCTCCAAAAGTCGCTTCCAACAAAAATTATTCTCTATTTCTACAATCATGCCTTGCATTCCACTGCATGTGCAGCAACACATGACAGTAAATGTATGTAATCAGGCCATAATCAACCTTTTTTATTTTTTTTTAAAGAAAAAGGTAGCCCTACTTCGAATGCACCATTTTTATAGAAACTTCTCTGTGATAGCTTTCATGAAAGGATGTTGTTATCAGCTGTAACAGCAAACCATGTATCCCAAATATTTTCCTGACATGAACAAATGATAAACAATGTTCAGATTTCACTTGAGCTCCCCTCCTTTGCACCAAGGTGAGAAGTCAGTATACACTGCCATTTATCCAGGACACCTTGGATCCAGGAAAGTGCTGGCACATTGGAGGGAATTAAAAGAGAAGCAACAAACCTGATTAATGGATTTAAGAGACTGATTTATGATAAGAGATTAAAGACCTCAGGTTAAAAAGTTTGGACAGAAGACGACGAAGGAAATAGATATTTAACTATACTTGGCATGGCATTCCTTTCATTTTAAGAAGACATAAGGCCCAAAGAAGAAAAGGGTTGATCTACATAAAGGCTAGAGAAAGGGTCTAAAATGGTCCAACAGCTTCTGATGGGAACTTATTAAAAACCAAAGACAAAGGTTTCTCAGACGTGCACACCAAGTTAGTGCTACTTCTTTCAACTTGTTTAGAACAGCTGAGGATTCTGGCCTGCCTTATTTTGATCTCGGCACTTGTCTGAACAGACTGTGTTTTCCCAGATTTTCTCTCCACTGCTAATCTGAATGAGAGAAGTTAGCTTAAGGAATGGCAGAGTAACTCCGTCTTTGTACCTAGCTCCTCTTTGGACCTCCTTGGTGAATGTCTGTACTTCTGGCAGCAGTTGCAACGGTGATCATAGGTTTCATGAAAGTGGCTAGCTGTCCCCTAGAAACTGGAATAAGATGCTCTAGGCAATTTTCAGAAGCGCCTGAAAAAGGAGACCTAAGAAACTGCAACTACTGTCAGCATAGCAGTGGTGGAAGTCCCATCATTTGCATCAGACAAACTGGACTGGAAGGAGCATTAGTGGGTTTTTCAGCATAAACCATATGGTGAGAGCTCCTGGAAGGAGGGGTTTTTTTTGTGGATGAAGGTTAATATAAACCTTCTCTCAACCCAGCCTCAGTGTCATAATCCCACACCTCAGCCTGCAGTGCCAGTGCTCACCAGTATGGCTTGAGGCAGCCGGTGTGCTGCAGTTTGTTTGGATTGTTGCTGTTTGGATTGCTGCTGTCTGGATTGCTGCTGTTTGGATTGCTGCTCCTTCACTCCAGTCTCTTTTACTGCTCTAGCACGGGGTAGCTCTGAAACCTGCTCCAGCCTGGGGACACGTCCTGTGCTGACTGCTACTCACCTGGCCTCTGCCCATGGAACTTGAAACCTAAAGGGTTTAAATATGTTCTCCAAAATAACTGTGAAATAAGACATGATGGAAAAATAAGGAGAGAGATTCAAAGACTGAAATAAAAAGGAAGCAGTGAGTTTTGGTATAGGAAACACGTGAATGGCTGAGAAACTTTCTCCAGTTAAGAATTAGTTGGAGGAAATGGTTTCAGCTGGAGAGCTCTGACAGTGGGACTTGCTTGGCTTTCCTACACATCCTTCACAATTCAAAGGCTGCCAGCATCCAGGTCTGCTATGTCATTCTCCTTTCTAGGCAGTCCACCTAACTGGGAGAACAAATCATGCTTTGGCTTTGTAGTTTCTAGCTGACCACTGGAAAGGGTTTGAGCCACCTCCTGTCCATCTATGTCTTTGAAATGATTTGCTATGCAGGCAGTAATTAGCTAACCCATGTGTTGGATGAACATTCCTTAGTTTTCCCAAAAAAGAGAATATTTTACTTTGCCATTCATAATAAAGACAGTAAAAATGCTCTACTGTTAGCAGTTACTATGGTAACTGCTGGCAATTTATTTTAAAAAGGGGAAAGACTAATTTTTTCACTGGTTACCTGATTTAGTTTGGTTTTCTTCACTTGAAATCTGATATCACATGTAAAAGAGCTACCAAATACCATTGGCATGGCCAGCTCAAACTCTTAGTGATCTTAACAGGCCAGATATTGCCTGCTGATCTTGAACTGAAGTTTTAGTGACTCCAACAGAACTACTTGGAAAGGTAACCCGGCAGTATGAAGTCTAAAACCCTCTGTCTTATGTATGCCTATTTCAATTTATTGTATTGAGAAAACAACACAGCTAGGTGTGTGTCAGATAGGGGTCTGAGTTCAGCTTTAGATCCACGCTCACCAACTGAAAATTGAAATTGGGAGTGAGGGTCTGCTATTATCCAGATTAGTGACCGCATTTTCAGGAGTAAGCCAGCTTCCCTCGTTGCTTTGATAGTTGCCATTGTGTTTAACGTTACTACTACCACACAAAATGCACAAAAGCTGGAAACCCCTGATCGTTCCATCTCTCTTCATCTATATTTTTTCTTAAATAAAAGCAAAGCTGTTTAAAGCTGGAAGAATGTGTGCCATTCTTTATTCTGAAAAAACAAACAAACTGCTTGTGCCTTTACAATCTGTCAAATGAATATACCAAACTTAAGTTGTAGTCCAAATTCTGCAGCTGGATTCAACATCATTGTAATCGATGGAAATGTAGAGGCAGAACTGTCTTTAATGACAAAGCAGCCTGTGTGCATGTGAAACTATTTTACTGATTTTACATGTTAGGAAGAAATATAGTGATCATTCTGAGCTACACAAGTCTTCTATGCTATAAACTTCACCAAGAATATAAAATACATTTCTGCTGAGAAATACAGCCTTTTGTAGTATGAGAACATTTGGGAACCATTAGCAGCATGAATGAATTATTAGAGACAGCCTGGGACATCAAGAACATGGAAAACCAAACAGTTAAAATCAAGACAGAGAAAATACCAAGAAACAACGTAAATTCATGCTTAAAAAGAACAAACTGGCAAGCATCATACAATGATACTACAAGGGGAAGGAAAACTGGCACTACTTCATGGAAGTTAAGTAGTTTTTCTTGGAAATCAAATAGGATATGTGGCATGGAAACATAAAATGATTAGAACTATTTGGCATTCAGATTCACACAGAAAAACCATTTCTAATAAATCAGGCTGTTTTAGGAAGTGCTGACTTTGTACCTTTTGGCTTTATCAACAGTACTTCAATAACGTTTAGGAAATAAACTTCACAGGAAAATCTTGGATGTTCAATTAGTTTTAAATGTTTTAGGTTAGGAACTGAGATAATTAAATTAAAAGGATAATGGTGCCTTAATGCTCTGTGGCTCACATGAGATTTATGCATTCCAATATAACCTCAAGCTGTACATATGGCACTAGAGAGAAAAAAAAATGAAAGACAAAGAAAGAAGGAAAAGTTCCTTGTTGGAGAAACAAGAGTGCACTATGGAATCTGATTGCAGTGGGTATTTTCTGGCTTGTCAGGTTTTGTTGGTTCATTTTCTGTACCAGTGCTTTGTCTGGAAGGGAAATGCAGCACATCCAAATGCCATCTTTTCTGCTGCCCACCACTCCAAAACCATGAGCAATGCTAACTGAGCTGAACAGCATCTAAACACACTAAGACTCATTTTGCAAGATTTATTTCCTCCCTATGTTAATTATGCTCAGAGGGAATACAGTGCAAACCACAAGCCTGGAAAAGCTTGCAAAATATGTGTCCCAAACTGCAACTACTAAAAACCAAGGGGTTTAACTTTTGCTATGCAGACTCTGGGAGCTGGGGAGGATTGAGGGCTGCGGGATGTGGAGATGGCAGCGCAACAAGGGTGAGAGAGTGGGCTCATGCTGCGTGATTTGGAGCTTTGCAGCAGCTGGCTCTTTTCCCATCTCATTGTCTGGCTGCACTTCAGTCAGGCATTCTCTCTTATGGGGAAGGGCCCCTACTCTGAGTGCTCCCAATACGCCCCAGAAGTGGGCCAGTCAGATGTCTTGGTTTGTTTGGAAGGAGTTAGGTAAACTGCAACCAAACAGAGAAATATTTTGAAGCTTTAATTTCAGATGATCATGCCTTCTAAAAGAAGGGCAAAGGTTTTGAAAAAGAAAACAAGGGAAGGGGAAGGCTATCATCCCTGAAGACTTCATGGTAGAAGAACAAACTTTAGGAATCCCTAGTGTGCTATATGGGGAGCTGGCTTCCTTATCCTTCCTAGAATTAATCATGGTAGTAGATCAGCTGGCTGTCTCCTGGAGATCTTGGTCTGCCTGGGCCAGAGGCTACAAGCTATAAGAACATACAGGGGAGCTGGCCTGCAGCATTTCCAGCTGCTCAGCTCTTCCTCTTTCCCAGGGCAAGCCTGCTTCCAGACAGATTGCTCTAAATAACTCTGAAACACTGCAGGTAGAAGATCCTTAGCATCTGCAATGTTTAAGCTGTTGATGCTAGGATGGAAAAGAAGAGAGGGGAAAAGACGTCAACAAAGCCCCACAGGAATGAAGAAACTCCTCACAAAGCCAGCTGAGACTCTTAGAAAGAACCATTCAAATCCCTGCTAGCAGAAAATTCATAATATTCAAACTAAGAAAACCTATGACTTGCATTCCCTCTCTCCTAGAGCTTTACAACTGTCCAAGGGGAGCCCTGCTGATCCATTTAAATCAATAGAAATTGGATCTCATGCCAAATTGCTGGCACAGGTGTAGACTAAGAGTGCAGAAAAGGAGATGATCTCATCTTTGCGTGTAGTGTCACAGCCTTCCCTTTGACAACTTAGTATCTCTAAAACCAGAGAAAATTAAAAGAAAATTGTACACATATACACCGCACATTTTTCTGCTATCCTTCATGGCAAACCTGACTCCTGTGTGCTCATTAGATTCTGTGGAAGAAACCCTATTTTGGATGCCTTTAAGGTCACGAGATAGTACCACACAAACTCCAAGGACAGGACAAAGACTCGTTTGTGGCAAGGGAAGGTGCCCCATGGCCATGGCAAGAAGTGAGCTCAGGAAAGCAAGTATCAATTACTTTTTCGTCACAACAGTCCTGAGCAAATTGGTCCCTTTCCCAAGTTTTGGTTCTGTCATTTGTGAAATCCTACCAGTGCTTGCTCTTTCTCTTTAGGCTGTTTGGCCTTCAAGGCAATGTTTGCCATGTACGTTGCATTGGCACCATGGCCAGCAAAGCAATACTGTTAGAGCTGCTCTACCAGCAGTGAATGCATCAACTCCCCAGTTCACCTTGTCTCTATTCTTTGACTATTCAGTGGCACACACACAATGGACTCATTTAATTTCATGTGGATGTGTATTCATGGTGACTCACTCAGAAATGTCTTTAGATTGAGTCTCTACTTGTAATGGCAGCTCATTTTGCAGGTGAGTGAATACACTTCAGAGCTACGTAATTCCTTTTCACTGGACCAATGCTATTCAAAGAGGGTTATACTTTAAATTTGAGAACAGCTATGTGAGCCTATTTAGCAGCCTATTCACTTATCCATGGAGAGTACTTAAAGGAAAATATTATTCTCTGACTGCTTCAAGTGAAGTCCTCATGAATGGCAAGAAAAGGCTTTTAGGAAGACAGAGACCAGTTGAAGAGAGCCCAAAGGAGAGAGCCAAGAATGATCAGATGTCTGGAAACATGTGATTTACAGGGAAAGATGACATAAATTGGGATTGCTTATTCTAAAAGAGACTTGGAGAGGGTGTGATAGCAGTCTTCCAATACATAAAAGTCTGGTCCACAATGAGAGGGATAACCTGTTTTCTCATGGAAGATATAATGAGAAGTAATAAACTGAAAATTGCTGCATGACAGATTTAGGTAAAGTACTGGGAAGAGCCCTCACTATGGGCATAAAGCATTGAAATAGATTGACCAGGGAGATTGTACAGTCCCCATTACAGGGAGTCAAAATGGCAGGAGGATTATCCTTCCTTCCTTCCTTTGGGCTAAAGGCCACAACAGATGACCTCTCTTCCAATCCTATGATTCTCTGTGCTCCCAAATCTCTTCATGTATAATGCAGAAACTCTGCACACTAAGCGATAGAGATAATACAAAAACCAGTATAAAGGAAATCTTGCACTGAATGAAATCATCGCTACTTGAGGCACAGGAAGTACTTCTGAAGGGCTTCATTTTATTGCTTATTATTAGTTTTATTTCATATATTCATTTTATTGGTTATTACACACCAGTGCTGAATATTAGATGCAGAAAGAAGAAATGTAATGGAGATCCTTGGATAATATTATTTTATATTAGAGGAGCAGAGCTCTAAACTTGCAGCAATCTTGGCAAAAGCAGGTGCATTTAAAAAAAGAGAGCCCAAATGGACTCTGTGGACTTCTGCCATTTGAGCAGCTGCCCACACCTGCCTGGAATTCCAGGAGCACCAGCTAGTCCATCCCCCTAGCAACAGCCTTGAAAACCAATCTTGAGCTTTCAGAGACTCTCATTGATTTTTCCTTAAGATCACAGGTTATTCACAGTGCCTTCTGCAGCCCCATGCAGGATGCAAAACGCCTTTTTGCCATATTATTACATCTTTTTTTTCTCTTACATAAACTGCTGAGAACATTGTCAATACTTAACTTACAACAGCAGGAATAATAGTGTAGAAAAGTTCAATTCCCACAGGATAACACTGAATTGATAAAATGCAAAACTATGTATTATCTGATGCATGAATAATGCTGGTGAAGTTATTACTTTTTCATGTTCAGCAGAGTAAAAATCAATAAAGTTTCATAACATTTCAAAACTTTATAATTTCAGACCACCATTTTTTGAGAAAAATGCCTGTTGGATATTTGACAGAGTACAAATTGCACTGGCCCACGAGAGTCACATGCCACACTGACCTCTCGATCTTTCCATCTCCCAGTCTATCAGACTATCCCTAGATGCTCCACACACAACTGCTGGGGTCACCAGGCTCCAGCCATGGGCATGGAGGTAGGCAGTAGAAAAAAAGTTCCTCTATCATGAGACAAAACCAAAGAGCTGGGAGCTGGAGCAACAGGCACAGGGAAGTCTAAAGTTACACAAACTCATGCAGTGGCTCCATCCAGCAGCCCGTGCTCCACTGACAAACTCACAGGAAACCCACCTGCAGAGTCTCAGTCAGCAGTGAGTCACATCCCCTCTTGTCTTAGGGAGCAGAGTCACATCCAAGGAGCTTGACAGTCATCAGCCAGGGCCTGCTTGGCTCTTACACCACTTCCAGTTGTAAATCACAAACAGGAATAGAAACTCAACATAGCAGAACATACCAATTTTTTCCTAGCTGCCTGACCAAAGTAGAAATGCAATAAATGAGCAGGAGGAAATTTGAAGAGTGGGGCCAAATTCAGCCCTGACATAAAGCAGTTACAATTTTACTCACTGCAGAGGTGGGGGTGTTGCCTTCTAGCTTGAGATTTGGCCCAGAGATAGACAATGACCAAACCAAAAAGGATTCCATGCTCCTGCAATGAAATAAAATACATGCAGCATGCAACTGTCTTCAGTACCAATTTTTTTTATTTATTATTTTTCTTTACCTCCTGAGAAGAGATCCATAAATACATAAGGAAGATATTCAGGGAGTCAACATCAGAAGAGGCTTCAGGACTCCAGGGAAGGAAGACTGGATTCCTCCTATTCTATTAAATGCAATTTGCTACACTTATCAAAAAGCTTCTGTCAGAAGAGCCAAATTCTTAAGACAAATATGAAGAAAATTAAGCTTCTAGCAGTAGTCAATGGTGTGTCATTAATTAGAAGGACTTATTGGGGCTTGAGGAACAACAGCAGCTTGAAAAGTAAAGCTAATGACTGTACAAGCCTCACAAAAGGGGTGCGCAGCAGAGCCATGTATATGCTGTCCCTAGACTTCTGAATTCTCACATTGTTCTGATTTTGAAAGGTGTCATATGGTGGCACAGCAGGCTAATGATACAGCGTGTTCAGAGGAATTAGTTTAAGGGGCTTTTTTTTTTGTCCCCAACCCAGTGAAAAATAGTAGAAATAGTGAATTTTTGGAACTTAATGGGATCATACTGTTCTCTCTTCACATTGTCAACTTCACTTAATTTCCTCCTTCCTATTAATGTGCCTAATGCATATGTCAGGCGGAAGCCTGACACACTAGCGGCAAACAGACTGTTGTACGAAGGCGGCAAAGTGTTAAAACAATTGAGCAAGTGAGTACTAAAGTTTGCTGCTCTGGCCATATGGTACAGTGTTTAATTTCCCGTAGTGAAAGAACGTGGCTGTCATAGAAAAAGATGATGAATAAATTTACTTGGGGCAACTTATTATAATGAAGAATGACTTCTCAGAGGAAGCAAACAGAGGAATTTAGAGTCTGATGAGAAGCATATGGGAAGCATTAAGATATAAGCGAGGGTAGCAAGGCTGTGTGCTTTAAAAATGAAAGACATTTAATCGATGCTTGTTGCTGGTGTCGACATATGGAAGTGAGAAATGGGTTTTGATTCGGAAGACAGGAAGAAGGTTAATAGCAGTAAAGGTGGTTGTGGAGTGATTGATATTTGGAATAACTAAGGCAGAAAGGGAGACAGCACTTCATACAAGTTAGGCAACATACATACTCAGGAGAACAATGTAATCCAGAAAATAAAGAACCTGAAATGACTGGGCAGGTCACTTGGCTGCAAGGAGAAGTGACAGGCCAAACCAGCATTGATCAAACAGTAGACCTGGACAGTAAGGGAGACTGAGACAGGCAAGAGTGGCCAGGCTGGCTGTGCAAGAGCAGAGGGGAGGAGATCAGCTGTTTTTCAGGATCAGTCTGGTGCAGAACCCCTGTACAGCTAATGATGGAAGGAGGTTGGGTGGGAAGGAAACAGCAGTGTGATGTGTGAGGAGTACACATCAGCATTGCTGATGTCTGCATGTGTGAATTTTCCCAGCATCTATGCAAGACAAATGAAGGTGAGTGAATGAGGTTGCATAGCTCTTTCCTTGTAGCAGCTCCTGCTTTATGTCAACATTTTCTTTCTCAAAACCTGAAGGGCACACTCAGCTCTGGTGTTTAGTTCTTTCCAGTTCTTTCCTCTCTGCTACAGTTCTCCCACAGCTCACAGGTATTGCATTTGAGGAAATGGTAAGTGTCCCCCCAAACCATTATGGAGTGACAGGTGGGGGCAAAGCACCCTCAGCCCTGCCAGCCACCACAGTGCAAGGCCCATGGCAACCTTCAGCTTCCCAGTGGGCTGTCCAGGGTACACAAGGGTAAAACCTGGCAGAAGGCTCCCTGCACAAAAACACACTGCCTTGCACATTCAAAAACTCCCACCTTACCATTTCCCAAAGCCTGGGCTAGTGAGGTACATCAGCCTCTATGTTCTGCTTTCAAACTCCATGAGGTCTGACTGGCTCCTGTATCAGAGGTCTTCAGAGAGCAGCCCTGTGCAAGCTGCAACACCTGCAGGAGCCCCCCCAGCCCAACATCCCCCCGGGTGCCCAGGGTGTGCAGAACTGCAGAGGGGCTGAGCTGCGGGCAGATTTTGCTCCCTGCAATGGATTTCTATTAAAGCCATCTTCCCACAGGTGAAAGGTGAGCTCATGAGCTGCCACATGATTTAGCATTTAATACCAGCTTGTTCTGCCTGTTTCTGTCACTTTCCCAAGGTGAGAGTCATAGCTCTAGCACACTGAATTCATTCTTACTTGTTAAGTGCTGACACTGCATCTAGATAGTCAACTATATACAATATGACTGCATAGCTAACTGCACACTCTGGGTACTTTTCCTTTTCGAAGCAGAGAAGTGTGCTAGTCTGACCTTTATGCTATGCAAGGTTAAAGAAAGTATTTCAGAAAGAACTATTGACATGAAATTAAAAGAAAATGCAATATAAAGCTTTAAAAGAAAATGCAATATAAAGCTTTACTTTTCAAGGCAATGACCTGCTTTTTACTAATTGGCCTTCAACAATGCATCTAATTTGACACAATGTAGAAGAATATGGGTTTAAGTGGAGAAGTTAGACAGTTTTAAAATTGTAAGAGAACTTGTAAAAACTTCTTAAAGGGAATGAGGCAATTGCCCCTCTGTGCAGAAGATATTTCTGGTAGGAGGTTTCTTAGGTCAGCCCTCAACAGCTGCTTTTGAAATCAATCTCATTCTGTATCTTCTGTGTTTTGATGACCTTGGTATGAAAAGCCAGTATATGCAGAAGTGATTAGCAGATGCACAGAGTTGAAAGGCATTTTGTCAGTGAAAAGAAAAATCTAACAGTATATTAAATGGGAAGAACTCAAAACCCAGAAATGGAATAAAGTTAAGCAGTGTGAAGTCATGCACTTAGAGACCAGTAACTAAACTCCTACTGTCAGCATTGGCTCATTAGCTGGAAATTATTAAGAAGGACTAAAATGTGGGTATATTGTATATGATCACTCAGTGATTGTGAGCCAGCAATGAAATGTGGCTCATAATATGTAATACAGCAAAATCTAAGAAGTTCTGGGTGAAAGGTTTCCAAGGAAAATAAGGAAGCATGGATGTCATCAGACAAGACTGGCCAAACCTATTCAAGGCAGTTTCAGACTGGAACAGATCTAGAGAAGAGGATGGAGCAGATTGCTGTGTAACAAGACATCGTTACAGGCATATCCTTATGGGGAAAAACTGTTTACATTGAAGAATAAGATTGGCACAAGAAAAAATAGGTCTAAATCATCAAGGAATACACTTGGAATGAAAATTAACTTTCTAGAATAAGAGGATTTCTATCTAGTTTCAAGTGGAGTCTGATCTCATTATGAATCTGTGTATAGCATGTTTAACAAATGATTTAATTACAGTCTTTATTTCATACTCTTACACTTTGGACATGAACAAATGGTGGGCATGCTAGAATGAAAAAGATCTTGACTGTGTCACTGTTTCCCAAAGCCTGCATCACACTAACCTGGCATTCCTGAGAACACAAACCTGGTGCACACTCCCAGCCTCCAAGCAGTGAGGAGCTCTGGCCAGGGCACGCAACACTGTGATGAGTCTCTCTTTGCCTGGCAGCACAACAGGAAGAAGATAAAAAATAACAACTCCAGAGTGCATCAGACTGACACTGGCAGCAGGGACAGTTTCAGAATAAAGGAATGAGAAACATGACGAAGAATCACCTGAATTCACTAAGTTGTGGCCTCTCAGAGCTGAACAAATGAAAATCTCACTTTCTGCTTTCTGAAGGAGAGGAAAGCAGCAGAGTTGTGCATTGGGTCAACAGGGCCTGGAGGACTCTAGAGATCAGAGGAGGTCTTTTGTGCACAAGTGGCAGGGGTACAGTCAGCCATTTTCCCTCACTCCCTTAGCCAGACCCAGGAGAGGGTAAGGTGAATACAAGGTTTACTTGAAAGTGGTTTTAATTCATGAGTTATGATTCACTGTTTCTTCAACAGCAGTGGTGTCACAGAGTTGGGCTTTGAAGGCTTGCTGTCTTGACAAAATCTTTAGTCTTTCAAATAAAAGACTTCTGTGGGTGCAAAGGCAACTCACATGCACCTCCTCCCAATCATCAATCCATCTCAGCCTGAAATTTAATTAAATATTTAATGAGCACAGCAGACAAAGATGAAATATTGTGTTTAATTTTGAAGTCTTACTTATTAGACCTTTAAAATACCAATTTGATTTAAAAAGATAATTTCCCTTTAATTTTCTCATAAAGGCCACGAAACTTAATTGATGAGGGAAAAAAATCTTATTTTAAAGAGTTGGAGACATGTAGTTACATAAAAATCATAAAAATTCCACAAAACACATCTCATGAGTGTGCTGGAGTAACTCACTCTGAGCCGGGGTCTGCCTGTTGGCCAGACAGGGATGAGTCAAAGAGCTCCAATAAGACATCTGCATTATCAATGGGTATGGTTTGCTCCATTATTCACAAAGAGATTGCTGGGAGAAGGACTTTTCTTGCAGCAAGCACTATAGAACTTGTATATATATGGGAACAAGGGAGATGCTGTAATAAGAGGTAAAGAAAAGGGGACTAAATTGTCAATTGT
Source organism: Campylorhamphus procurvoides (assembly GCA_013396655.1). NCBI lineage: Eukaryota > Metazoa > Chordata > Aves > Passeriformes > Dendrocolaptidae > Campylorhamphus > Campylorhamphus procurvoides. The sequence goes on along the minus strand of WBMV01009146.1, from coordinate 1,806,541 downwards.
TAAAAATTGGCACAACTCCCTTGAATTGTGCAGCTCTGGGAAGAAAACCTGAACTGATCTCAGTGGAGCAATGAACATTTAAGGATCTGGCTGAAAACCTTACAAAAGGGAGAAGAAAAGGGAGAGTGATATGCTGCATAGTCAGAGAGCAACCAACACCACATTTGTGAAAGAGAAGCAGGGAAAAATTGAGAGAAGGTTAGGGAGAAAATAATATAGCCCAGATCCTTGAGCACTCACTCATGTCCATGCAGCTATATCCATCTAGGCCAGGCAAGGACTGAGTCTAGGGAAAGGGCATTCATCTGGGGCAGCCAAGGCTTTGATGGATAGTCTCCAGCTCCCAGAAATATAGCTAGAAATGTGTGCATATTTGTAACTTGAGTCATCCCTGAATAAAGCATAGTTGAAGTTCACAGAAGGTTCACGAAATCAAACTGGTTATGCAAATCCAAAAACTAGTTCACAAATTCACAAACACAAAGGAACTGTGTTTTGTTCCTGTCTACTAAGGGAGCCTAAGAAGACCTAGTTAAGCTTGTGTGTGATGCAGAAGGGGCTCACTCCACCTACTCTGAGGAGGACCCAGCAAAGCATGTGGATGATGCCACTGGAACAGTTCCTCCACTTGGAGATGGGGACACAAAAATGATAAAGGGATAAGAGAATCCATTGTGTGTATATATATATATAAGGAGAGGCTGAGAGAGCTAGGATTATTTAACCTGGAGAAAAGTCAGAGGGTTCTTACAATTGTGTATAGCTATCTGATGGGTTAAGTAAAGAAGACAGAGACTTCTTCTCAGTTGTGCCCAGTAGCAGCATAAGAGGCAATGGGAACAAATTAAAATATAGGAAATTCGATTTAAAAAAAGAAATAATTTTACACTAGGAATGTGATGGAACAGTTCTAAGTAAGGACTACATGATTTCCAGACACGCCTGCCACCCTCAGCCAGTCTGCAATGCTGGGAACTGAAATCACTGAAATCCTGCTTAGCTACTGCTAGGCTTGCATAGTTTGGAGTAGTCTTCAAAGCCTTAGAGTAGCACAGAGTTCCAGTGAAATTAATTAGCAGGTAGTCCTTTGTCTGAGCAGATCCCAGGTCATTTCTCCACCTCTTAAGTGTCCTTTTTTACCCTGTCACCTCAGGCCTCCTGCTAATTATGTAACACTTCAGGATGAAGTGATTATAGACTGGGAGCTGCAATCATACTCTGCACAAATCATATTTTCACCTACGTAGGTGCTGTAGACCTGTGACCTTGTTGCCGTGCTGTCACACTCACTGTGGAAGAGCAAAACGTCAGTCAGTACCTCTTAAACCAGCCCTGCTGCTCTTTAGAGAACAAGCATCAGACCTGCTTTAATGTCTACTCGAGGGATGTAATTACAGGAATAAAAGGAGGCCGTGTGTATGGGCGCATACCTGTGTGCTTACTGTTCAAGCAGCAAAGCCAGAAATGCACATTATGTACACACACAAGTAGTTGCCTTTTAGGTTAATAGCACTTGGAGCCTGTAGTCTGGAGTGTCTAGATAAATGTGCACAATTACTTTGTAAAACTGAAAGGGATTCCCTTTATCCAGGTTGAAATTTGCCTTCAAGAATGCTGAGGCTAGAGATACCTGGTCTAATACCTGTGAGAGCGAATGGTAATAGGCCACAAGTTCTACTCTTTATTGAATCATTCTCTCAGACTTGAAAAAGCCAAGAGTCACTTGAAAAAAATGTAATACATTTTCTAGTGCAAAGAGACAGATTTTGTCCCTTGAAGTACACACTTTGCTGGCATGTGAGTGGTCAGGAATTCCTTGCGCTTTACAGAAGGCATCAGGCATAGGTTTGCTTCTCATCTAACTTCTACAACTACTGAAACTCAGTAATTTCTAATTTTTTCACCAGACTTATTCCTTTCCTTACTGCTAGAGCTACTGTGCACTTATTCTCCACCAGTCAGATCCAATACATAATTCAAAAGAAGAAGACTCAGATCATCTCCTGTCCAGGGAAGAGTAAACACCTAATTCAGTGCACAGGCAGCACTGGAGGCTGGAAGCATTCAGACTCAGGGTAGCAGGGCGGAATGAAAAGGACCCTTGTGGCAGTAACCCTCCAAAATGAAGCTGGATGTAGGGAAAGTGACAGCTGTACTTGTCTAAGAGGGGTGCCCACCAGTAGTACAGAAAGGGCAAAGAGAAGCATGATTCCCTGCAGCTTGTCCAGGCTTGCATGAGGAGACAGTGGCAGGATATGGTTAACAAAAGAAGACTATGGGCCAGCATGAGGGACAGCCAGCTTGGAAGAGTGCGTCTGGGGAAAGACTCAAAGGAGAAGGAATGTAACCTCACTGCTCTGCAAAATCCTGGGAAACATTAATATTGCAGTATCAATTATAAGTTACAGGAAATTATGGTAACATTGGTTAAGTACATGTGAGGTCACATTGGAGATGCTATATGCCTTTCTGGTCACCTTATAAAAGAAGGATATTACAGAAAAGTACCAGAGGGCAACAGATATGACTCAGACACACAGCAGTTTTGGGAAAGGTTAGGTAAACTGAATCTGCATTCTTTACAAAAAAAGGAGATTATAGAACTTATTAAAGTACTGCAGGCAACTTCTGAGAGAAGAAGAAAAAGCTGCTGTAGCCTACTTGAGCTAGGGTGCATGAATGTCATCAACAAAGAACAAACTAAAGGAACCAATTGGGAACTTCAAGGAATAAATTAGCTGGAAGAAAAATGTAGAGCTGCCAAGTAAAAAGTTGAAACAATATGAAGGCAGAGGAATTATTTAGAGAGGGGAGAAAGTACAGTCTGACAGAATAAGATAACCTTGTGCAGCTCTTCTTAAATAAGGAATAAAATATTAATCCAGCTGGGTTTCTGTAAGTGGTATACTGGAGGTAAGCACGTTTGGCTGCACAATGCGTGACTGTAGGAGTCAATGACAAGAGTAGTATTAAATGCTACATGATAATCAGTTGACCAAAAGATGTATTTTTCTCTAGATCATGAAAATGGAATTATAGCATCAGCATGAAAACTGTGAGAGGCCTGGGAAATGCCACAGATTTCCTGTTTTCTCAGTTTTCTATAAATTAGATGGTCTCACAGGACCAGAAGGAATAACGGCTCTCCAAAGCCCATGAATATTACAGCCTGCAGGAGGAAATCCCCTGGATATCAGAGCATGTCAGGAGGTCTGAAACATTGTTTTTTGGGACTGCCCGCTCTCATGCTGTGCTTCCAGGAACACCCCTATGGTAGCACAGTTTTTTTCAGGAGTCACGTTCCTCTCATCTTCCTGCGGATGGAGGCATGATGGAATAGGTTCTCACAGAACTCATCGAAAGGAAAATCCTTCCCAGCCCGATGCTTTCTCTTAGTCTTTAGTTTCCTCTCCTAACTGCCTCTCACTAGTACCACGTTTGAAAGCCTGTGTGGGGTTCCTGCCACAGACGATGGCAGAACTGCGGTCCTCCCAGAAGATACTCGCCATACGCCCATTCGTGAGCGGCCAGCCCTCAGGTGGAGCTCAGGGGAAGGTTCTGTGCAGCTGTGGGGTGGGGGACCATACCTGAGTCAGGCACCTTCAGGTCTGCTCAGTGTCGTTTTTGTTGGCATCTCTAGATGTGAGGCAGACAAAGAGGCAGCCTCTGCCATGCAATGCCCGGGGTTCTCTGTTGGCCCCCAGAGAAATCAGTGCTGGCTGAGGGAAGTGCAGAGCTGGCAGGACTGCTTTGCTCTGAGCCTGGCCACCAGCTGAGCAGGGACCAGCACCATGGCTCATCCTGCCTGGCAGGCAAAGGAGCTCTCTCAACTTGTCTCAATTCACTACAGATCTCACGTGCCTCTCAGCAGATCCTGAGAGGAAAAATTGGCCACCCCTCTCCAAGACCCCTTTTTCTGATGATGGTTGTTAGACAAGTTCCCTTGTAAGGTGCAGGAAGAGACACTGAGCTACAAAAAGGTTTTCTTTCATGCAAGCCCCACACAGTGAAGGACTCTAGGAAATTCATGAGATAGCAATGGTTTCATGGCATTGAAAGCAAAGGGAAGTAGAAATATGCTCTCTAACAGCAGTCTTGGAGAGGGTGATAATCAATCTGGGAACTGCTGAACTTCTCCTATTGCTCCCTTAGGTCTTCTATACCTGGACACGTGCAAATACTCTGTTTTTCCAACCTCTAATAACAGTGGTATGAAATCCCCTGTACCTAGGAAAGGCCAAAGATGGTGGAAACATCTACAGAAAGGGCAAAGTAAGAGGAATAGTTATTTACACCATTGTGGATAAAGAGCCTCAAGAGAGCAATCTTTCTGATATTGAAACAAGTAGGAGCCAGTAAGCTGCAGGAGCTGCTGAGCTGCTTGGGCAGTGTTCATTTTTTATGCAGATCTCAGAAATTGTTACCTCTTTAGGAAAATCATTGCTAAGTAAAATGGCTTGGAGGCAAACATATTTGAGTTTAAACAACATTAATTTAAAATAAGAATAACAAACTTGGTAGATTAATCAATCCAAATGTTGGGGTGGTTTGGGGATTTTTTTTTTCTCCTCTGCAGCTGTATCTTGCTAAGTAACACATTTCTATTTCAAGGCTGTTAATGCTGGAGCAGCTGCAACACTCTCTGGGAATTTTTAAAAATCATGATGAAATTAAAGGCCAAGACATAAAACCAAATCCTTCACAGATATCCTGACTGATGGCATTATAACAGTAACAGGCATTTGCAGTACATCATATTCTTGGCACATGCTACTTTTAGTCAGTGCAAGCCATAACACTGCATGTCTTAATGCATTTTTCTCTTTGCCACCTGAAGATAATTATCAAATGTTAAGAAACTGAGCTTCACAGCCTTCCTCCAACAATGTGCTTTATCTCTTCTCTCCCTTTTTTTTTTTTTTTAAATAAAGACATAGATTAACTGGCTCACCAAACTGGCAGTTACAGCTGGTTTTGTCTACTCTTCTACGAGGTCTGGCTTTCTAAAATGTGTGCACCTAATTGCATAGAAACAAGAGATGTGATTGCAAGCACAAATTAGGTATTTGCATATACAATGATGAAATTGCCAATTGTGTTTAGTAGCTTGATTGTAGGAGCTGAGAGTGTGATTCTGAGCTGTGAGATCACCTAGTTCCAACCCCCCATCCACTAGATCAGGTTCCTCAAAGTCCCATCCTACCTGGCCTTGAACACTGCCGGGAACGGGGCAGCCACAACTTCACTGGGCAATCTGTTCCAGTGCCTCCTCACCCTCTGAGTGAAGAATTTCTTCCCAAAACCTAATCTAAATGTCTCCCCTTTTCATTTAAAAGCTTGCCCTATCACTATCTGCTCGTTTAAAAGTATGTATGTACCTATGAGGTGTGAGAGGGGCTAGGAATGGAGCACATGCAACTGCCCTGTGTCATCCGTATCAGGGAAATAAACTGTCCTTTTATAGAAGTCCTGTTCAACTGTGGAGCTGTAGGAGCAGTTGCTGTCAGCAGTTGTTTGAAACAAAGCTACAAATCTGAACTTTCACATCCTATCAATGCTGTTCAGAGAAAAGAGATGAAAGAACAAGCAAGTCCTTTTTCCACTGCAAAAGCATTGCCTCCAGACCACCTTTTTTCTAGGGTGTCAAAAGCCTCAGTAGGTTCCACATCTTTTGTAAAACCTGAAGCTCTTCCCTTCTCAATGTCTACCAGGCATTTACACACGTGAAAACAGAGCCACCACCCCTGGGAGGCACAGGATGCCTTAGACTCAGAATTCAGTAGTCATTTAGGGCTGAATTTGAAAACCCACCTTCCACTTCAGTAGATACAAACCAAGCACAGGTCTCTCTCCTTAATAACAAAGTCCAGACACTTGAAAATGGAGGCTTATTGCCTGCATAATAGAAGGTCTGAAACTGCAACAGATCAGAGGAGTGCAAGAGAAGTCAGAATTACTCCATCAACCTAGAGAAGCCAGTCCTGTTAGGTGGAAAGGTGCTGTGAGCCTGGAAAGGACACTACACACCAGAAACAAGCCTAAAAATAGCAATTAGTCCTTTACCCCTTCCTTCAGAGGCCTTGCATGACCAGGGTGGATGTCTTTCCCTCTCAGTCTGTTGGGGAGTAACAGTTTACAAAAAGGAGGCTCGCTGCTCACTGCAAGAAGGCAGAAGCCAAGAGTGAGAGACTTTTGCAGAAGACAAGAAGAAGATGGCTCCAGTCCTCACAAGATATCACAGAAGTGAAGGGGAATGATGATTTAGGTGAATAAAAATGCGGGTATCTCCCTCCCCATCAGGTGGAATCTAGTATATATGTCTGAGGCTGGGCAGAGAGACATAGAAAACCATCTCCAGGCCTTAAGCTTTTCTGTCAGGATTTAAGCAGGTGTTTGTACTCTTGTACAAAGCAAATAAGCTGTTCTTTGGCCTGATCCAGTAAAAGTCTGAGTCACTTCCAGGGTTCAGTGCCCCTCATCATGAGGGCACTGCCACAGCCAGTTTCAAGGGTCTTTTTCATTTTTTATTTTCTTTAGTGTTTCTTTTTTTTTTCTTTCTTTAGCAGAACAAGTTTCAGTTATTTCCCAATGAATCATTTCCAGCTTTTTGTCTTCTATGGCTGATGACAAAGGAGAGAGCGTGCTGACAAAAACCAGCCCTATCAAAGCACGATAAAGTTCTTGCTGTCTCTGCCTTTATCACAGATCTAAGCAGTGTCAGGAACCCAAGATTTAAGCAAGCAGAAGAGCTAAAAATAAATGGAACATATGCACTTGTTGTGTTGACTTTTAAGAATTATTACAGATGAAATCTGCTTTGTATTTAATATATTCAGCAGAAAGGGAGGGGGTCTTCTTGGAGATGCAGATGCATTCAGTTCTCGCCTTGCAAGTGTAACAGAGCTAAGACATGAACCCTGGGCCTGTGAAGGCACACTGATCTGCAACTTGCCTCTGACCCAGAAGGGCCCCTGTCCCTGTGGCTGGATACAAGTGGGTCAATTCCTGCTTCTGCACAGTTTCACTCGTTTCAGTGCTTGGGCAGACCCTGTTGCAGGATTCAAATCTTTGTGGATGTCTAAATCCAGACAGAAGTGTCACCCAAGGACTCTCTTTTCTCTTCAGAGTAAGGGCTTTCCTGTACCTGGGAGTGCTGAGCTGGACAGGGAGCCAGCCTGGTCTCCAAGCCACACCACACAGGTGGTGAAACCCCCCACAAAGAGGAGGAACCACCAGGCTGGCTGGACTGGTACCTGCAGACTCTCCAGAACCCTGAAGAGCTCAGCCTTGCAGCTCACTGCCCACACTGCATTGCCTCACCTGTTCTGCACTAAAAGCAAGACTGCTTTCAGGACTGCCTGTGCCAAGGTCATTCAGCAGCTCATTCAAACCTGGTTTCAGCTTTCTGGTTCACACTCTTTATATCACCCAGTCCTTCCATTGCCTATCACTATCTGTACTCTATACCTCTGGACTATTCCCATACTTAAGCATCCGTCTTCTGCATTCATTCCCAGCCAATCCCCTTCAGACATTGACTTGGAAGCAGCAGTACACAGCAAAAACAAGTCCTGCAGCACTCACCAATCACTGGAGCACACAGGCTGTCTCTAAGCTTGTAGTGGCAGGTTTGTGGAGAGGCAGACACACTCTCAGTGCTCAAAAGACACTACAGAAATGAACTAAAGAAACACCAGGCCCTTTCTGCCTCTGATAATTGTGAGGCCTGGATCACTGATGGCATTGTATCATGGTTTCTAATTCACGCTATGCCCAGTTGCACTGTGCTGTTCATTGCCGTTCATTACTGGTGGAGGCCAAAAGTGGAGATGGTTTGAGAAACGGCTGGATGTTTTCATGGCAGATACACCTACAGTGGTTTTTAAACACAGTGATTTATATGCTTATGAGGCCCTTAGTCTAGTAACTTCTGAAAAGTTATATAGCAAGGAAGGAGTACTCTCAACTCTCCTGTTGGGCAGTGTTAGAAACAGGCTGCATAGCAAAAGAGATCTTTGATCTAACCCAGTAAGACCATTTCACTTCTAAAGAACTGAAAACTCCTGCAGTTTCCTTATTCACTCTTGACCCCAGTGCATATCCTTAAGTGCTCCCTGGTCTCTGCTGCCCAGCTAATGACCTCATTTTTTGCTTATTACTGAAGGTCTACTCTTTTTTGATTAATCATTCTCTGTATTAATATCAAACAGCCTTTGGCTTTATCAAGTGGATTACTGTTTCTGTCAAATTATTCCCTCACAGTCCCCTCAGATAAAGAAAATGGATAAATTATGACCATCGGTCCAGAGGGGATGAAATAGATGCATTTTAAATATAGCTTTGGAAAAAAAAGGAAAAAAAGAAGAAACCATACCAGTGAGTTAGTGTTTGGTATGAACTTGAAATGACTTGTGAAATAGATCAAGAATCTTAAAGGCTGAAACCTATATTTTGAGTTTCTACAAAGTTGGTTGGGAAAATTATGAACATTTTTTGTTGTTGTTCCCTTAAAGCAGCTTCAGAAAAAGAGTTGAATTTTCTTGAGGAATAAGGAAGAATGTGCTAGAGTTTTTTAACCTTTTTTAAAAGTATTTTCAAGGTGAAGAGAAGATATCTTTTTTTAAAAGCAACTCAAATTGTGTTTTACAATGAATTTACCAGTGTAGGATAGCTAAAACATAAGCTCTTTGTAATTACAAAGTTCTCTTTACTCAAAAGATCTCAAAACCATGTGACCATCCAGAATCACTTGTTATATGCAGGATGGCCAGATGTTGTTCCTGTGCATCACTGTCAGATAAACTCTGGACTTTCAGTCATGTTGATTACTCCAATGGCTCAGGCAGCAGTGTCATTGGACCTGCCCAGGTCAGAGCTGCTCAGAAATAGCCCAAGGCAGAGACAGAGTGAGTCAGGAGTCCTAATTCCTGCTCTATCACTTTAACACTTCACTTTCACCAGTAAAGCTGCAGACATTTCTTTTGCTGCCATGGCATCTCATATAAGATGAGGAAATGGAGTTGCTGAAGAGGTGTTTTTTTTTTCTGACAAGTTTTCTAGCAAGTTTAATAAATAGAATTAGAAAGTTTTTTAATATTCTTCCCTACAGCTGTGTGAATGACACTGAGCAAGCTGTTATCTGCTGGATTTGCAAGAATATGAGCTAATTTCTGAGCTCCTAAAATACCATCTTATTTCTCTCTCTGATCAAAAGATGACTGTCTCCAGCAAATTTCAGCTGAATTCTTTGGCAGTTTTCAGCAAAAAAAAAACCCAGTCCCAACAAACTTGGGTGTGAAAGAGAATCAGGCTTTGGCTTTCAAAGAACAATGCCTCAACAAAACAAATTTCCTATGGAGTCAGCATTTATACTGGGGACTGCCCAGCTAGGAAGCAGCTCAGCAGAAAAGGAACCTGGGGGTCCTGGTGGACAGCAGGCTGACCGTGAGCCAGCAGCATGCCCTTGCAGCAAAGAGGGCTACCAGTATCCTGGGCTGCACTAAGCAAAGTAGAGCCAGCAGATCATGTGAGGTGATCCTTCCTCTCTACTGAGCACTAGTGAGGCCACACCTGGAGCTGTGTGTACAGTTCTGGGCTCCCCAGTCCAGACGAGACATGGACATACTGGAGAGAGTCCAGCCAATGGCCACAAAGTTGATAAAGGGACTGGAGGATCAATCCTATGAGAAAAGGCTGAGAGAGCTGGGACTGTTCAGTATGGAGAAGAGAAGGGAGATCGTACCAATGTATATAAGTCCCCGAAAGGAGGGTATGTAAAGGGGTTNTGGAGCTGTGTGTACAGTTCTGGGCTCCCCAGTCCAGACGAGACATGGACATACTGGAGAGAGTCCAGCCAATGGCCACAAAGTTGATAAAGGGACTGGAGGATCAATCCTATGAGAAAAGGCTGAGAGAGCTGGGACTGTTCAGTATGGAGAAGAGAAGGGAGATCGTACCAATGTATATAAGTCCCCGAAAGGAGGGTATGTAAAGGGGTTGGAGCCAGGCTCTTTTCAGTGGCACCCAGTGACAGGACCAGGGGCAATGGTCGCAAACTGAAACACAGGAGGTTCCCTCTGAACACCAGAAATCATTTTTTCTTTGGGAGGGTGACTGAGCACTGGCACATGTTGCCCAGGGAGTTTGTATAGTCTCCATCCTTGGAGATATTCAGAAGCTGTCTGGACATGTCCTGGTCCTGGGCAACTGACCCTAGATGGTCCTACTAGAGCAGGTGTTTTGAACCAGATGACATCTATAGGTCCCTTTCAACCTCAATCACTCTGTGATTCTATGGTTTTCTGAAAGCACTGACTGTCACCAGTGGTAACAGAAAATTTGGGGTTGGGGCTGCTTTCAGTTACCCCAGATGACAGGCCAGGAGTGTTCTGTGAGCTTTGGGCACAGTTTTTACTTTCTAGCCATATAACCAAGACCTTGCAGTGCCGGTTTTGGAGATTAAAGGGCCTTTTTCATACTACTTAAGAACATGATGACTCACACTAGGACCAGATAAAATATCTACAAAGTCCATTCCAGTAGGTTAGAGCAAATTTTCATGATTGTCCCTTCTTCAATGTATGTGCTATAAATCTAGGATTCATGCATATGCAGGAATGTTTAAGAGAGATGTCTCCAGTTTGGGCATGGAACCGAAAGCCAACAACATTCAGAGATCCCAAGCCTACTTCTAGTGGTGAACTTCCATGCAACACAGTTCTGGACTCTGCTTTCAGGGGTGTATTGCTCACCCAGTACACTGCATGAGCATTATCTGCTGTGCTTCTCCAGGCTTGAACCTGGTCTCTGGTAAACTGAGGGGACATTTGCCACTGGCTTTCAGAGAACTACAAACAGATCCAAGTTTATTCCTATTCTATATCCTTAAAGTTAATAGATGAGCTGTTTTCTGTGACCTATCCATAGGTCAAAAGATAAAGGAATGTTTGTATGTGCACAAAGTCATTTCCACAGCATAAAAAGCTTTGCCCACTAGATCTTTTAAGTAACACAGACTCAGGCATGACCTCTTGTAATCTAAATAACTCAGGAATTGTAGTCAGAAATCTCTGTGATATTGTTCAGGGTCTATAAACCTTTCACAGAGGAATCTCATACTATTTTATTTCTTTTTTTTACGGAGGTTCCACAACAGAAAATAATTATAAGGAACAAGTTATGGTGCCTCAGATTTAGTCTCAGTAATGAGGTTGCTGTGTTTGAGAAGTGAAAGTTCATTGAAGTAGCAACAAAAGAGATTGTATCAGTCTCACGTCTTCACAGGAGTTTATTTTGATTTCTGGGACCACTTTGCTTAGAACTTTGTACAGAATTACCAACTCACTGATTGAGTTTTAAGCTCTGTCCCCAGACAAACAGCCATAGGCTGCTCTCAGGGCTTCTGTGTTCTTTGGGAGTCAGTGGAAGTTGTTGGCACAGAACAGGCAACAGAATTTTGGCCTCTGGCCAATGCACAACTGTGAAAGGCTCAAACCACTGTACAATCAAAAAGAACCCAATCCCATCCAAGAGCACCCTCAAAAAGCATTATCATGCAAATACACCAACATGGCTTACATAGAAAGCAAACAAACAGCAGAGCTAAACCCAGCTGTGGAATATAGCTGCAGTTTTGATTGAATGTCTCTCTCTTCCCCCCTCCACGAGTATAAGCACAGCAGCACTAACATTAAGGCCAACACAGTGAGTAAAGAAGGAAGAAGAGATGACACTTTGAGGTTTAGGGTATGACTAAAAATCCCATGGGGAACACAGATTTTGAGGAAAGGCTGTCCCCTGTGTTGAAAGGCCCAGGTTGCTGGGATCATTTTGATCGAGGGATCACACACTTCTGAATTCTTGTGTGCGCTTCCAAGTGATCGGCACCACCAGATGCTCCCTCAGAGCTGAAGGAATCATCTGCATTATAAGCATTTCAGCCTAAGAGAAGGATGTGTGGTGGTCAAGGCACTGTTTGGTATGGCTGCCCTCACCTACATCACACCCATTGTTTCCACGCCAGGCCTCCAGAGGAGCTTAGTAGGGAAGGTTTGCTTGTGTGCGTCTTGTGAAGAACAACAGACAATAGGGTACAGCAGTGGGATAATCTCTTCTGTAATTTTTCCCTTTCTCCTCTAAAAGACTGCCAAGGAATGAAGCACCATCAGTTCTGTGGAACCTGGGTATCTAATGCCTTTATCCTGTAACAATGTAACCTGAACAGCTTTTACAAACAATCACAAAAATGTAGAGTAACACCCTTTTACTTGCTACACAGATAGAAGCATGTTTCACAGGTAGACACCACAGCAATTACTCCCATCTAGTATAACTGAGGTACGAGCCAGAAGCAGAAGTAGGCTGAGACTTCCCTAAGTAGATGAACGGTTCCTCTGAATTAACTGTGGGCTCTAAATTCTTATTAAGATGCAAATATAACTGGCCTAATTTTTAAATAAGTAAGGGGTTTTCCTATGACTTCAGTGAGAAAGCTTGTGGTTTTCAGCAGTCTGGAAGTTTAGGCCTTTCAGTTGCTACAACTCTGGGACATCCAAAGGACTTAATCACCTATTTTTGAGGAACTTGGATTTGGATCTTAATTTTAGGTACCAGTTTGGTCATGTATCTTACAGGCAATCTAAAGAGAACACTTGGCAAGCAGCTCATTTTTCTTCCAAATACTGTTAAAAATTAAAGCTCAGTGATACTACAAATTTCTTTTGAATCAACCCTTCTTTCTATGGTCTACAAGCAACACGACTGAAACTCAGCTCCCATCAAGGCCGTGTCGAGTCTGGCAGAGGAAATGTGGATGTGTTGCTGCTGCACTTGTGTGTGCTGCCTGCAAACCTGCACAGTGAGTGGTGTGACCCTGGGGTTATTCTCATGGCACTGTCACCCAGCTTACAGGCACTTGTGTCTGCCTGAGTGAGTTAAGTACTGACCTGCGCTGCATGCGAGTGCCAGCAACGCTTCAATCTCAACCCATCATACCTACAGCAGGCCCCAGGAGGGGCAGAGGCTCCGAAAAGGCTGTGTAGTCCCGTACATAGGGCATGGAATAGACTCTCCAGAGACCTTGGTTCTTTTCTTAGAAATGTTATTCATGTGTTAAGTGACCTTTGGAGCATCCCTGTGCTCCTTTGCACTTCTATTTCCCCTCCCAGGGCCTGCTTTCTCTCACTGCAAATTCTTTAGAGCAAAAAGTTTCTCATTTTTTCAGCCTTCAGTCTCATGCAGGGGTGGTGAAATACAAAAAATAGTAAAAACTGAGAAAAACAAAAGCATATAAATTCTTTTGTGGTTCATGGATATCATAATTTTGTCCATGAGGACAAGATGGAGCACTATATTCTTGCAACTGTCACCTTATGGTATGCCAGGAAAATGTAAGTCAGGTCTTTGGCTGAATTGCTGTATACATTATTGTGAAAAAAACCCCAAACCCTCAAACAAATCTCACATTGCAGACCCACATCCCTCTCAAAGTTGGTCTGTCTTCCTTGTTTTAACCTCCCACTGGGCCAAAATAAAGTGTCTGCTTGCCAAAGAAAACTTTGCCTTCTTGAAGAACTGACACATTGAAATACAAACCCGAGAGTCTTGATGGCTAGCTTGCCATTTCTCACGGAGACACGCACCGCGACTCCCGGCGCGGCGTTCCCGTGCGCGGTGTCTGCCCGCACAGAGCGCCCCGTGCGCCTCGTTCCCGGGGGCTGCGGGCTGTCCCCGCGGGGGATGCGCTCCGGACGGGGGGTCTCTGCTGCCCGGTGCCCCCCGGCTCCTCCAGGGGTCAGCACAGCACCGCGCCGAGCCACCGCCGCCTCCTCGGGGCGCCCTGCGAAGGGCGGGCGGCTGCTTCCCTCCGCTACATTTGTTTTTCTAATTTCTTTTTACTTGAAGGTTTACCAGCTGCTTTATTACCAGGCTGAGCTTTCCTTGCAGTCTCTCCCTCTCTCCTCCTCCTTCCCTTTTTTTTTGTTCCTCGAGACAATCACTGTCTCTGGTCCCAGCTGCCACTGCTGATTTTTCATTACAGTTTAATTTAAAACTGGGATTGGAATGGAAATGTCTTTTTGCCATTTGGGGTTTGCGAGGCCTGTGGTTTTATTGCCAAAGGCACAAATGTTAGCAACTACTGTTTTTCCAGAGTACAAGTGTAAGGGGCTTGCCAAAGGGGGGCAAAAGGGTCGTGAGGCTTGTGGGGAACGGGGAGGGGGAGGAATAAATCCACTTCACAGAGAGAAAATAACCCAATTATTTGCTTTGCATCTATGCTGCTACATGTGCTGGTGTGTTAGAAGGAGGTGGGGTTGTAATATGTCTCTGGCCACGGGATCTGTACGGTGCACTCATGAAGCAGATGTGAAAACAGACCAAAGCTCTGCTTGCTTCCTCAGGCCAGGGGAAAACCCAAAACAATCTAACTACTTTTAATTTAAAGCTCCCTGGCTCTCTTGCTTTATATGGCAAGCTGAGTGTTGTATAGCACCGTGCTCAATAATAGCACTTCAAGGGAAAATGAAACTGGAGCAAAGATGTGTGAGGTGAAAAGGAGACCAGCTAGTCACTTTCTTCATTTCTCTTTTCCTTGTCTACACCAGAAAGCAGGACACTAAAGACACTGCTACAAGCTCTCCCAGGAGGTCAGCAGCAAGTTCTCCAAAATCAGTGTCCCCCTGCATGTCCCCAGTTGGCAGATCCTCTGCTGCTCCTGGTTTGCTTTAGCCAATCTCCTCCATTCATCTATGAGGAAATGATCAGAGAGAGAAGAAAGTAGCAGTGTTTCCAAGTTCAAAATTAATTTAAGCTGGATGGAAATTTAATCCTTTCTCTTTGGAGATAAATGGAGGAGGATGTTGTGGACAGTTGCACTCCTCAATTCAAGTATGTAGCATCAGCACAGGAAGCTACTGTTTCCAGCGCAGCAGATTTCAGATGGGAGTGACTAATCTCTGATCTGTTACACTAGAAAACAATTATTGTCTCTCCTTCTAAGGAGAGACTTATCTTTTCCTGGCTACATCATTTCAGATGTCAGATGGGATTTCTGCATTATCTCAGTGGATCATACTGACTCTTCACACGTCCTAAATTTCAATCTCCTCACCCATTGGCCTTGGGCTTCTCTGTTCCTGGAGCTTGTCTGGTGTCAATACAGCATTTCACTGTCAGTCCACCAGCGTGGGAGCACTCTACAGAGAGACGTGTAGGACCTGTTCTCCTCCAGCATTTTTAAAACATGTTTAACCTCTCTCCAGCATCTCCACCACCAAAGAGGTTCCCAGTTACACAGAAGCACTGACAATGCATTCAGTGGGACAGCACAGCTTTTGGCCACATGCAGTTCAGCCTGCTTTCCTTCCTCCTCTCCATACCTCCAGTGACACTACAGAGTCCTCTGAAAGACTGATTCTTGTCCCACACCCAGACAGAGACAGCCATTTCTACACCTTCCTGCAGTGCTGAGGGCTCCTCCAGCTCTACTTTTCCCTTGCACTTGACTGTAATATAGAGAGTTCTAAAGATGAGGTTTTATGCTAGAAGAGAAGATTATATACCCATGAGCTTGCTGAGCTGAGGTATCATGTTTGCCATGATGTTAGATGTGCTGAGAGAGTACCTTGGGGTGCAACTAGTAGGGGAGGATGAAAAGACTGAATTTGACAGTAGGAGAAACCAATTAAGACTCTTGAAAAAAGAAGAAGCATGATCAGAAACAGCAGGAAAATATATTAGCTCTGAAGAAATCTCAGTCAAAAAAGATGATCTACAAAGATGAACCAAGATGCAATAGATGTTTAAAGTTCCTCTCTAAAAGATTTTGCAGTCAGGTTCAGAAAAAAGAATAGTTTCCAGAATTGCTGCAAATGACAAGGTAACAGGATTTGGCAGAAGTACAAATATGGTAAAGGCTGAACAGAGAAATGCTGAAGACTGTCATCCTCTTCCACTTACAGTGCATGGGTTTATCTGTCCACTGGCTGTGATCATCCAGGAAACATTTTTTTTTGTACAGTGATCTTCCTGTATCCTTGTCAGCCTGCAAATTTAATTTTTAACATCTGTTTTTTTAGCTGCCTCTCTATTTCCAAGCTGGATCTGTGTGCCAAGGGATAGTGGCAGAAGGCTAACAGTGGGAGTTATTTAGTCTTGGTGATGCTCTGTACACCTGCAGACAGCCTTGGACAAAGATCTGACTACTGTCCATGGAGAAACTCAAACAAATCAATCCTAAAGCAAACAAACCAACAAAAACCCAACCTAAAAACAGCTTCCCATAGCTTTTCTTCCCCCTGTGTACAAGTAAAGTCTGTTAGGGTCATTGAATAATCAAGGAATAGGTCAGTTAGCTGAAACTTGGATTAGTTGCAATGGTTGGCTAAAGGTAAGCTGGCCAAGGGTTTTATTAGAGAAAGGAAACTCTTGTCTGCCAGTTTTGAAACGGATAGAAATGTCCAGGTAGGTTCCATGTTCCTGAGGAGCAGCCATGTTTATGGGGAAGCGAAAGTGTCTCAGGCACACTAGAAGAAGTCATCCATTCCTGCAAAGAGTGTTTAATGGATTACCAAAGCCTGCCTCAAACTGGAGAACCCAAAAAATCATGTCCACCAGCAGAAGCTTTCCAAGGCTCAACTGGAGACACTAGCTCCAGGTTGTGTCACTGGGTGGTGGCTCACTGTCCCACTGCTGCTGGCACTACCGAGAAGTCCTGCCCATACACTCCAGTGGGAGGCTGCCCATGGTTTCTCATGCAGTATTTGCATTCTGCAATGTTGTCAGAGGCATCCTGTGAGATTGCACCCACTGTGTCTGGCTCTGGGCCTGCTCCCTGCCTGGGCTTGCTCCTCAGTGCCTCATCTCATGGTCTTCCAGTCAGATACAGCACTGACTGCTCTGTGCCACTTCAGTGACTTGTCCTCTTTCTCCCACAGGAGAAACCTGCTCCTCCTACAGTCCCAGGGTGGTTCAAAAGCTGAGAACAAACTGCTAATTCTGGCAAACCAGACCAGTCTCTTAATTCTGAGATGGTTTCCTTGTGCTCAGATTCTGAACTATCTTTGCCATGCCCACTGAAGTCACCACATGACTTTGCCAGGAGGCATGACAAAGGTGCTCCTTGTTGCACTTCTTACAGGACAGCAAGATATGGGAAAGCTTTGCACAAATCTTCCTCCTACATCAGCCCCTGACACAATGTCATGCTGGTCTTCCTGGCTGTCCTTGTGATTTTTTTATTGAGAACTGTCTCACAGTTTTCTCCCGATTTGCCAGTCATCGTGGCATCTCCTACCCAACACAACTTTTCTTTCCCTCTTTCCATTTGTCTCCCCCTGACAGAGTTGTAGGCTGCTCTTAATTACCTAGATCTTTATTACTTATTTCTGGAACAGACAAATCTCCAAGGTCAGCTCAGACTGTAATATAGCGTGATTCAACAAAATAATAGCTCCCACATAAACACCTACAGTTTACCCTCACACTTTGCTGCATTCTTCATCTCTCTCATTTTTCTTCAGCAGTGACAATTCACACTTCTTCAGAACTTTCCATCTGAAGATCCCATAGAGGGCTACAGACAGAAATGAATGAAGCCACCCAGAATCTCAGAGTCAAGAGAAACTGAGAATATGATAATGTGACAAGCCATCTATTGATACTGTTTAAACTACTAACCTCTACAGAGGCTAAAGGTCCCCCCGGAATGTTAAAGCAAATTCCAGGAGTGGTCTCAAAGGAACAGCAACTTTCTGTCCTGCTTTTGGGGGAGTCACTGGCTTCGACACTGATGAGCTTTCTTGGGGGGATGTGAGAAAGGTTTGAATACCCCTCCTAATTGCATATGAGGCTGTGTTAAAAACATGGACATTATTAAAAGACAATCCTCTGAATGCCAGCATGGAAACTGCATGGATTCCAACAGACAGAGATGCTGCTCAGCCTGTAGTGTTTTTGTTACCAGTTTGCCTCGGGAGACATTCTTTGTGAGAAGTTCCAGCTCAAAATTCCCCAAATGCTACTTCTACCAGCATAAGCCCTTAAAATCACACATGTAAAATCCCCCAGCACATCTGCACTCCAGGCAATTGCTGGGAGAAAAATGTTGCTTTTAGTTTTCAGACCTAGCCTGCTGATCCTTCTCTTATGCAATAGTAAACAGAATTCCAGTGGTTTGACCTTTCTCACTGAATTGATGTCAGTATACGAAAACAATATTTCTTATCCTTGCTGCTCCAAGCACAACAGGGAAATAACCAAATCAAACCCAACCTCCTCAGGTTTTGTATGGTCCAGTACAATGCATAACCATCCCAGTAAGGATCAAACACCAGTGAGTGCTGTGGCAACATTAGGGCATCTGTGGAAGGTATCACCAAGTTCACCAAAGTATTGTGAGCTATGTGCACACTGTATTAGGAGTAAGGCATGTGAGCTAGCTGCAGCATCTGAATACAAAAATATCTAGGAAGAATCTAAAAAATCTGCATCTCCACAAGATGTAGAGTAAGGTAAAACGTAAATATTTTCTGAACTCTTTCAGATCTTGTCTTGTTGAGAAGCTGATTAAAGCTCTAAGTGTCTTACTGCTCAGGAATACTAGAGGGTGTCATCTGGGGGTTTTTAGAGTGAGAATCCTATCCAGGATTGTTAGTCTGTATTTATAGACTCAGCTATGGAAGAAAATGTAGCCTGAATGTTGGCTGTCCATTTTAACAAGAAAATGGATTTTTGATCTTATTTTCTGCTACAGAATTTTTTTTTTCATAAATCTCATGGAAAATCTTATAAAGCCCAGGTTAGCTGCCACATATGGAACCCATTAACTCCTCATTTCTGTTGGTACTTAGCAAATATTTTTGTGGTGACTACACATGAAGTTTTTGTGGCTTTGCTTTGCTTTACACTGCAGAGCACTCTATTGACTTGGTTTGGTTTTGGGAAGCACTACGCATAGAATACAGCCCCAGTATATATCAGAGAGAATCAGTTATGTTAAATTGTGTGGAACCACACTCATATTCTTTGCCAGAGAGGAGTCTCATCTTCTCTCCTTTTCTTGGGATTTTAGTGTCAACCATTGTTGCACTGTAAACTTTGCCCTAGGCAATGCAAAGGCACACCTGAGGATTGTGCATTTGGACATAAACCCTATCCCATCCTCCAGGAAGTACAGGGGGGGAAATGAATCACCCATTTCTAATGTGGCTTCTGAACTAGTGGGGAGGGGGTGTGTGCACATGTGAATGTATACAGGGGGCTTCACTGCCTGTTTATGAAGGTGCTATCATGTCATACACCTATTCTGGTGCCTTTGGCATATGCCCATTGGAAAGGGCAGCTCATCCCCACCACATGACTATCTCACTCTCATCCTGCTGGAAAATGGGAAAATAATACAACCAACCATACATACTTTGTCCCTTGGTATCTGAAATGCAGAAGTTCTGGGGACCTGAACAGTTCTTGGATCCTCTCTGTGTTAACAGACAGTAATATGTCCAGGTTTCAGCCATTTATTCTCAAAAGCCAGAAGGCAAGCCCTGGCAAAGTCATCTGTAGAAATAAGTTTTCTAAGTCATAAAGCAATAACGTGGGTCATCAGCAGACAGCAGCCAGCGTAGCACTCTTCACCCCCACACACTTCTCCTGCCCCTGGCATCCCCCAGCACATCCTGATGCAAAGGAAAGATGTTGCTCCAGCATAGCCCAGCTCGTGACAGCAGGGCTGCTTCAAAAAGGGCTGAGCTGCATTGGCAAGGAAAAGTGGACAAAGTCATATAGCATTGACAACACTGAATTTATTCAAGCTGGTGTGATTAGCACTTCTTTGTCTTAACCTGCCTTTTCCTCCAAAGTGTAAATTCTCAGAGGCTGGAGGGAATTTTTGGTCTTTACTTTTTGTTTGGATGATAAGAGGGCTTGTTGGACTGAATGTGCTTAACAGGCAAAGATGCACACCTTGTATTCACGTTTATGACTCTGAAATAGTCAGCTCACACCATTAGAAAAAGGGTTTGTGCATTTAATCTTCCTCTAGGGAATGGACTACAGGAAAAGCAAAACTTGCCATATATTGAAGGTCTTTCCTTATAAACACAGGGCTATTTTTAGTTTTCTAATGTAAGAAGTCATTGAGATGAAAAATGAAGTGATCCATTTCCAGCAGAAAAAATGTCTGAATCTTCATTAATAATTCTTCATAGATGGCTGTGTACCTTTATCTGACAGACTGACAAGCCATACTAAACAACAGTTACTGCACAAATGGAAAAGATATAATTTCACTGCCCAGTCTCATGGTGTTTCCATTGTCATGTCACATTACTACTGGAGTCTCCACCTTCCCAGAGAGACATGGCAACAGGGTTATTTCATTAGGACTTGCACAAATGTGCTCATGATGGATGAAGTTTAGTGATTTGACATGGAAATGTATTTGGAAACCAGAGCTGACACATGATATGAAGAAGGGGAGGGAAGAGAAAAAACAAGAACTCAAATGTATAATCTTACCCTCGATCTGGCTGTCAGTGATAATTAGAAAAAGCCTATATCAAAAGCTGAGCTGCAAACTGCCCAGAGGATGAGGTTTCATAGTTCCCAGTTAGATGTCCTAGATGGCTTTTACCAAGCCAGGTTAGTGGAAATTAGTGACACAAATTCTGTTCTTGGCTTTGATTCCCTTGTAAAATAGGTGGCTTCCCCCTGCAGTAGTTATGAGGCAGAGGAAATAAAGACTCCTATTTTGCCACACCCTCACATCTGAGGACAGAATAAGTTGGATCATCTTACTCTCCTGTGTAGTGCTGAAACCAAGCCAAAATGCCCCCAACCTTTTGATTGGTTCAGAAAACAGAGCCTTAGCTAAAGGTATTGAATCCAACTCAGCTGCTGCTACAAATAGTATGACCTCATATGCGGCACCAAGTCTGTGATGGAGACACTGCAAGGGAAAGAACAGCTTAAAAAACTGCTACCCTGGGCTGATTTTACAACGAGAAACACACCCTAAGCTACTGAACTGTTTACTTTCCTCCCTCTTCCTGATGTTACCACTGTTTCCTAAACCCTGACTATCAGGCATGCTTTGTTAATAACCCTCCTGTTCTCTCCAGAGCAAAGGTTGCCCAACAGCTTTCTCATCTTCCTGCTGCCTGTCAGGAGAGGAAATCACAACTTTCAGGAGAACCTGACAGAGGGAACTGGATAGCACACTGGGGTCAAGGGTAAGAATGCACTAAGAAGTGAGAAAGTGCAGGCACTCCAGCTGGCTGCACAGGAAAAGCTTTGCCTCTGCTTTCCCTTGTTTACTGTGTCGGGATGTTCCAGGAAGAAACTCAGCAGGCTTTACATCTGAAACAGCCAGCCAAGCACAAATCTGCCCACAAGCAGCATGAGGAAGAAAAATGACAACCAACAATCTTGGCTTAAGTTTTTGATGACTTAGGTCTTTCCTCTTCAAGGAAGGAGTCTGAAAGTGTGGTGGACAATGCCACCAACATTCCACACAGCTGTTATACTCTGTCTCATCTTAACTGCTGTCTGTAACAAGTCCCACTTAAACCAGAATATACCTATCAACTGCTTCAGCAAAGGGAAAACTTTCTCATGTAGCCTTTCTAAGACAACTACTTGGAAGAAGAAAAACTGAAGCAAGGTTTGGAGAGGAAAATGCTTTAAGATGTTCTTCTACATGTTTAGAGGGACACTCTGGTTGTTCAGCTAGCTTGGAGATCTATTTAGGTCATGTCTACAAAGGTGGGACAGATGAAACCACTGCATATACTCCCCCACACTGTCTGGAAGTTTCTAGTTTCCATACTCCTCCTGCCCTGAGACTGAACAAATGTCTTCTAACTTTACCAGCTCTGCAGCAGCCCTGTGCAGCTGCCTTCTGTCAAGTAACCTTTTCAGGTAAGTAAAGAAGCCTCTGTCCTGACCCATGTGCTGACCCATGCAGAGATATATGCAGTTCATATTGATATCCACATAGCAGTGCTGGACTCAGAACAAAATATCCCAGGTGTCACTAGATGTGAGAAAAACAATTTCAGCCTTTGCACTTGTAATAGCCTAGTGAAATCTCTTCCTCTCCTGCATACCCAGAAGAGGATCCTTTGCTCCCAAGAGATACAGACAACTCAAAATGTGACAACCCATCCACAGAGATCACTAGAGAAGTTTCTCTCAGATTTGCTGCTCTTTGTGCTATGTTCACCTCAAGGTTTGTGTTCCTGCACAGGAATGGTCTTGACTGCTGATGACAAAAATACTTCCCATAACCATGACCTTGTCCTGCCTGCTCTGTTCCAGCAGTGTAATGAAAAGACAAAATTGTACTAATAAGAGACCACAGAACCAAACCATCACTAGTACTGAAGTCAGCTGAAATAAGAACGGCCTCTAATCACATTACATTTAGAAGTCTTAGAGAGGGATACAAGAAGTTTACATCACTTGAAGATGTTAAAACAAGTCTGGGCAACTTCCTAGGATGAGCAGTAGCTTCATCAGCAGACACCAGCCTGCTGAAATGGTGAGGGTGGACTGTGTTAGCAGGGATGTTGGACCTGACACCACAACAACTCTGTTCTCCAGAAAATCTGTATCCCCCGGTCTTTGATGTCTTCTGGCAGTAGAAACCCATTCGTATCTATTCCCAGCACCAGTTTGATCTGCTCTGTTTAGGCAGAGTGTGTCTCAGCAGAAATGAGATCCTCAGTCATAATAACTTTTAAACAAACCCATCCTTTATTTTGTGAGTTAAATGGAGTTTTGCTGGAGCACTGAAGTGTAACATTGTGTAGTTCACAGGATAAATTTTCCACTGGTCAAGAAAACCAGATAGGATTGAGCTTGAAGGAGTGAGAAATAGCTGTGTTTTAAGTGATCGAAGTTCAGAATTACTAAAAATTGTCAAAACAAAACAGTGGAAAGAATTTGCAATTTTCCCTCATGAAGAATTTGATAAAAGTGAAAAGGTAAATACATAATTGTAAGAGATGTTTGTTGTAAGAGGCTATAACATTTTTGCTGGAAAAAAATTTATTATTCTTCCACAATCAAACTGAATCCCAGGGGGAAAAAAGGGGGAAAAAATAGGAAAAGCAGATGCCTTCAAATAATTCTTTTGGAACACAGTTTTCTGTTGGAAGATAGATGTCATTGTCCTAAAAATTACAATGTTCTTTTTATTAGTTGGAAAAAGAAATAACCTTTAATTTCAATAACAATTATATAAACCAATCATGACCATCTGTACAATAACTGGAATGTCACTCACTTGATATAAATAAAAATAGCTACCTTGCAGAATTCTCTTTATCATGAAATTCTGGAAGAGAACTAACTGTGTTTTAGTGACTCAGAAACTGAGGCATGGATGACAGAAATGGTTTCATCATCACCACCCAGCAGGCCAGTAGTAGAAGGGCAATCCCAAATGTCCATTGGGCCATGGCAGAGCAACTGATCAGACACAGCAAAAATGTAATGGGCCAACGCTGATCAGCCGGCATAAAGTTTGATATTGTTTTGTTGGGGGGAATGGGGCGTAATCTTTTGTGAAACAAAGAGAAATTGAAGGCAATGAGAACAGAAAAAAGGAATAAGAGGAAAAGAATGAGTCAGCACTGGCACGTACTCAAAGTCCAGACAGATTCCTCTCAGGGATTCTAAAAGCACTGAGCGATTTTGATCTTCCTGTTAATTGTTTCATATTTGTTTTTCAGATAGCACAGAAAAGCCAGGGCACTACCCAGGGGAGTAGCAGACAGCTGTTCAAAGACCAGTCTCTGGAATATCAATGTTGAACACAAGTGTCCAGGAAAAAGAAAGACAAGCAGACACAGTGAGAAGTCTACGGAGAAGCAAGACACAAAGCAATCAGCCACCCCACACTGAAAGACATAGTGAGTCTGCTTTCAAGAGCAGTCACAACCTTTACCTTAACTGCTGTGTTTAACTTCCCCGTGCAAGGATGGCTTTCCTTGATAAAACCACTTGCTTTTTCTACACCCCAGGCTGAGGGTGGGTATATAAAGGAGCAAGTATTTGCAGACCCAGATTTAAAAAAAAGGAAAGAAAATAAAGAAAAAGAAAAAAATCAAACCCAAAAGTCTCATCTGAAAACTAATTATAAATATTCAGAACTGATTGGGGTGGTAGGACAAGCCAAAAAAAGTAGTTGAGAGACAGTAATAAACATGTAAATACGTGTGACTCCCTTCAGGAAGAAATGAATGCCATGAGGAAATAAGTATGTTTCAGCAAAGGGCACAGGAACTCCTACCCTTCCAATTTCAAAATGTTCTTTAAATTGCAATTGTTTTGGAGAAACACTTTTCTAGAAAATTTGTGGCTTGGATTTGAAAATGTCATTAGACATAACTCAAGATGCAAGGAAAATACAAAGGATTAAGCAGATGGGGTAGGTAATAAAATGCCAAACCTCCCCCAGTTAATTAAACAAGCCTACCATATGGCAATGGTGCAGAATCAGGGTCCTGAAGGGGGAGCTCAGCTGTAGGCTCTGCTACATCCTGTCTTTAAGCCACTGATTACAGATACCGGAGGGAGGTACCAGAGGAAATGTTACTCTGTACACTTCAGTTTTGCTTTCCTCTTTACAGTCTCTCAGAGTCAGGACCACGGGAGTGACCGGTTTTCATGAGCCACAGCTTTTGTCAGCCCAAGGATGAGAGAGGTCTTAAAATTAAGACAAACACAGAACTGCTTATGACAGAAGCTGCTTTAAAAAAAAATCCACATGGGTTACATGGGTTATGGGCACTGCTTTGTGTTTTCCATGGACATAGACATTTTAAAAAAAGTATTTAGATAAATTTAGTCTACTTGCTATGTTAGTAAGAAATACATAGAGTATACTTTCTTTGTCCTGTGCTGTTCATCAGGCAGTTTTGTACAAAGACTCTTTCAGCATATAAATCTGTGGCAAACTACTTCAGTTATCAGTTGAAAACTCACTACTTTCATGGTATCACTGATTGCTGCAATCACATGGCTTAGTATTTTAACCTGTGATGAAGTGACCACTGTACTCTAAAGCATTTTAAAGTTCCCACTGAGAGGCTGTAGAAATGAGACTTAGCCAAACCAACATAAGACCAGGTCTTACCTCTCTATGGGCTAGTGGTAGGATCTTTCAAAGGAGCTGTAAATACCCCAGTGTAAAGGCTCTTTTCCTCCTGTGAAAGCATTTCACATTATTACTCTTGTAATAATTTTGCACTAAGATCCAGAAACAGGGGTTCTTATGTGCATATACAGACGCATATAACCTCTGATCCAAAGCACTGATAAACTAAGAACACTGTATTGCCATTCTCTAAAAGCAAGCTGAGGCCCACAGAGGTGTCATGACTTGCTGACACAGGAACTGAACTCAGGTATCTTGGTTTTCCACCTCCCCAGCCACCACTAACCACATAGCAGTACCTCTCTTTAGTGTCATTTAAGGGCCACTCAATAGTTTTTTTAATGCAGAAGTAATTTCTACTCATCTACTTCTGCTACCTATGACAATTTTTTTTCCCTTCCAGAAAGCCTCAGTGATAGAAACTGTAAGTTAGGAAAGGAACACTCACTGAGCAGGACTTCACCATCCAAATCAAGGCAAGACAGTTCATTAGTGTAACAAGATACAGGAGGAAAGCCTCAAGAAAGTGGGACTAACACGGGGTGATTATAAAAACAGCAGTTGGCAGAACACAGTCATGTAGGAATCAAGGCCTACATTAGCTATTTCTGTAGAATTATTTCAAGACCAACCACACCGAAAAAAACATATTCCGCTGAAAAATCTGACTGTGGCAGCATGAAATACAACCACCTTTCACATCAGGAAACTATGCAGAGAAAAGCCCCTCACAAAAAAAAAGGACAGCACAATTCCCAGAAGGGAAAATAGAAGCCAAATTGCCCAGGCTTTTCCTGATAGCCTTGCAAGGAAGGGGCTATTCTTTTGAAAGTTGAGATCTTTGCACAGGACTCTGAGGGACAGAGTAAACTGTCTCTCAAGTAAGTTGCCAGGTAGGGAGAAGGATGCTTGTTCTTCTAGGGAGAAATGAAGACAAACTCTTTTCCTAAACTAGTCTCACACTTACTAGTTTCTCCCTAAACCCACAGTTTTTGCAGAGTAAAAATAACACCTTCCAAAGGAACCTCAGGACATGCTAAAGGTGATGTATTCTTCACAATACTCTGCTTGGAGGGACCAAGTTACCTTGCAGACTAAGGATTTTAGATCTCTGCTTCCTCCTAGGCACAGAGTAACTCTCACAGTCTCACATATTCTTCAGGGTAGATGTAGCAGAACTGAGGAAACTGCTGATGGGTGAGAAACAGTCCTGCCACACAAACATGGGAAAGACCTATTGGTCCAGAGCAAAAGGTCCTCCGGTGCCTCACAAACATGACACACTCCCAATAACAACAGACATATGCCAGGATCCAAGGACAACCCTAAATTCCTTCCCAAACTTCATTCCACCTGTTCTCCCACTATCCACGCCTTTCCTTTTCCTCCCTTTGCGTGTTTCAGTGAAGCCCCATATGTTAACAAATTCCAGCTGCATCCACTCACCTTACACTTATCCCTCAGCTGTCTGTTTCCAGCCTTGCAGACCTGACAGGAAAGTGGAGCTTTGGCCTTGGTTCAGATGCTGCAGTGATAAGGGCCATGGAAACACCTTCAGTTAAAATAAACAACATTGCACCAGCCTTTTCCATTTTAGGACATTTAAGTCACCAGATCCAAAGCTTTAGCCTCCTTCCTTCCCTGATCCACTATAAAAACAAGATGGGGTCACATCCCTGCTAGGTTAATCCCTAGGATGAGGAACCTCTCTGTATGTCTGGAGCACAATCTAGTGTTTTTAAGGTCTTTTGAAAATTAGAAAATGCCGTATTTACAAGGATTCTGGAAGATAATTCTGGGAGTGTACTGCAGCCAGAGCACAGGCTGCAGTGAGGTCGGATGCACGTTCAGACTGTCCTCTAGGGCGCTCCACAGCTGGGCTGCTTGCCTTGGAAACCCAGTCACCAGACAGAAGCTGCCTGTGGGACTGCTTCTCCATAAGAAAACACATCCCTTTTCTCCAGCAACCACTGGCGGATGTTGTTGTGTGTATGTGCCACATAAACCAGCTGACAGTTCATGCTCTTCACCACGGTGGTGAATGACACCTGAGGACAGACAAGCAAAAGGAAAAACCTGTCTACCTTCCCCCACCCCTCTTTTTCTTATTCTGTACCTCATCTTAGAAAATAAGGAAGTGCAGCAGTAGGTTGTTTTTTATGATATTCTCATAATTGAAAAAGAGAAAATAATTTGTCATTCCGCAGGTCTGATAGAAACTGTGTTTAGGGAACAAGGCCTTGCTGGCAGTGGTTTTTATTCTACATGAGCTATCAAGAAGCTTAGTTGAGGCCATTCTGCAACCACATAGATCAAATGAGATCAGCACAGCTCAGAGCCCAGCAGTTCCTGCAGGAACTTAGAGAATGCCCTTCTGCCTACCCCTACACATAGGGACTTAAGATGTGCTTAATTTAGGTTAATCACAAATATGTGATTAAATCCACCAACAGGATAATGAAAACTGATAAATATGTCATTGGATCTGCGTGACCCAGTATTGACTCAGCAAAATGAGCACCTTCAGGCTAATGGTAATAAATGAATCCCCAAGAAGAGCAAGACCTGCTGCAGGGCAGAGTGGCATTATTTTGGCACTAATAACATTATAGGGGTAGCAATTAGAGAGGCTCAAGATATTTTTTTATTTCCTTTCAGTTTTGTTCAAGACTTAACTCTTTCTCCTCTGCTGGAGAGGGAATCTACCAGCTACTGTTGTTTCTGTGTGCAGCTAAGACAGTAGGGCATGAATTGTCAGCATTGTGGAATACCTGTGCTCCCCTCTCTGGACAAGGTGCTGACCAAACAATTTGATAATTTCTCAGAATGTGGATGACTTGTTCTTGCTAATTCCCAAGAGGGATCATACCAGTCTTCAGGCTAAAAAGAGTTTTATCAGTGGTTTTGCCAGCAGCAGCAGAATGAGGGCCCAAATGATCTGCTTGTATGCCTAAATCTTCAAGTGCTGAAGTAAAGAAATAGCTAAAGAAAAATTGGTGTGTGAAAGTTCTAAGAGTAGGAACCACTTGTGGTTTCAAAGGTGACACCAGTTTCATCCTTAGGGGCAAAAAATGTGCAGAGAATCTGGATGGCTCAGACTTTTCAGCAAAATCTGAAGAACAGTAAGAAAAAGTAAGTTAGATGGTGATAAGGTCCTTTAAAACTTATGTTGACTTGTATGTTTGTTGTAAACTGTGTTCTTTAAGCCTCACAAAGCTTCATGGCACTGCACCTCTGTTTTCAGTAGTGCTCTTAGCAACGTATGTGGTTCAGTCTGTTCTTCTTTATATTCTTTCTTCACTTCCATGGAGTTGTCTGATTTTGGGCAAATCATCCTGCTATTCTACCTGTTTGTTCTTTTCATCATGTCCTGCGAATTGCTCTCACACAGTTTATGTGGAGTAGATATAAGGAGCTAGAAACACAAGAGTTTGCCTTTCCAAAGCAGTATGAACCTCTTTGCCAAAGATTTTCAAAGTATTCAGACATGGTATGTTTTACAACTCCTCTCTGATACTTTATTGACATTTGGTTTTGGGCCACTGACTCTAATCAACCTTGTCATGTCTCAATGAGTATAAAAATAACAAAGTGAAAGCCAGTATATGAATATATGAATATATTGCTTTTACAAAAGTGAATAGTGAATGACTTGAAACTTAAATATAATCCAAAAAGCTCTGCTTCAAACACTTCTCAGATCATGCCTTTTAGATATTGGTGAAAGTCACCAAATTCAGATGCAACTGCTGAGCTGCAAAGGTTTTATTTGACACAGTGTCAGGAGAGGGACATTTGCAAGTCACTATGTAAACTAGAATTTCTGGAAGCTCTGAAGTAGGGCAGTGCTAGAATGCTTATTTCACTCTCTTCTTTAAGTGTGACAAATCTTTGTGGGAGCTGCTGCTCTTCTACAACTTGCTTGTTGCTGTCCTCAGCAATTACCTTCCCCACAATTCCTTTGGAAAAAAAAGTCCATCACTGGAATTGTATCTGCTTTTATCCTGAAGGTTAATAACTATTTTCTTTGCAAGGAAGGAACTGTCTTGCCTTTTTTTTTCTTTTTTTTTTTTTTTGGCTGTAATCCTAAATGGGATAAAGAAAAGAGTTTTCATACTTTCATACATTAGATATTTGAAGGGCTTTGAAGATTTTACTTCACAGAACAAGTAATTTTAGTTTCTGACAGATGGGTTTTATGTTGTATGGGGAAGAAAGGGCAGAAAGGCAGCAGCAAAGGGTACTATACTTGGAGAGATATCTAGTTGTGTTGACGAAGCATGTATAGCAAAAGGGGAAAATGCTGTCTGTGAGGGTCTGCCTAATTCAGTAAGAGCAGATCAACTTTATGGGAAGCATGCCAAGAAGGAACAATAAGGTATATATGTCTCGCTGAAAAATGGAGCTAAGGAAATACATTTTTCTAGTATTGCTAAGTGGGTGTTTGCTCATTAAAAGAGTATACATTAGAAGATTATACTGGTAGTTATGACTTCTAGAACTAAAGAATTGGCATTTCAGCTCCCTGGTTTTGCAGTTTTTGCACATTCAAACGCTCCACTTGAAGAAAAATTGGGGAAAAAAAGGATTGATTGCAAGATTGGGTTGATGGTGGGTAAAAGCTTGGCAAGTAAGTGGTGGGAAAAGCAGTGACAATTAATGGTTGTGCATGTTCAACGCACTCTATGTGTCAGTGTGGCGGACAGACATCCTCTGCCACAGAACTGTGATGGCTAATGACATTCTAGACAGGAGAGACAGCCCAGTGTCGACCTGGATTGGAAAACAAACCCACCAGGGGTCTCGATTTTGGCCTGGCCTGCACAAGGGGAATATATAAGCTATGAAATCCCCTTCTTTGTTTAGAACACTGTATAAATCCTAAATTCAACAGAGCTTTGAGTAGTCACAACAATATCATCAGTACCAAAAACTCATTCTGAAGGTGAGGAAAAGCTGTTTGCTGAATTTGTTTGCTACCTCAGTAGCTTTTTAATTAAATAAAAAGTATTAATTCTTCCCTGTCCATTCAAGCTGTGCAAGAGATAGCATGCAAGCAAGCATTAGTGGAGAAGCAGCAATGAATTTCCAGGAAAACATTGGCACACCTGTTATCCCTGAGCTGACTGCTGATGCTCCTGCTGTCATTCTCCAAAACATCATTTTGAAGAGGCAGTTTTTTGTAAGAACATAGTGGTCTGTCCCACCCTGGATGCAGTTATCAGTAGATTAGGCAGTAGCACTTCAGGGAAAAAAAGACTTCAGACACCTAAAAAAAATCAGAATAAATATTTTTGTTTCAAGCCAAAAATAGCCATGTTAGGCTGTACCTATCCTACTTTCCTTTCTATAGCTCAGTTGCAATCAGAGAAGCAGATGCTTTGTCCAAATCCCTGATATCTGGAAGAACGATCATCCAAGGTGACAACAAGGTAATTCTGACCAAGTGCGGTGTCAGAAGGTAAAAGGCTGCATCCATTAATACCTTCTTATCTGCACTGTCATCCTCAACCAAAGGGAGACATGGTCAGACCTCCCTTCCATCAGCCCCTCAACCAAGCTTACTGAATTATGTCTTCTGAAGTTTGAAAGCTTTTGTCTACAGTGACTTGACCCTCGACTAACAGCTGAAAGCTGGGTTAGAAAAAAACCCAGCCTTGAAATTCCAACCAGAAAATGAATGTGAGCTTTTTACCTTGTGTTTCACAGTCGAAGCCCACAAAACAAGCCAGAGAGATGGGCGGCATGTGAAGAATGAAGAGAGACAAGCTTGTCCCTTTTTAAGAAAGAAGTAATTAACTTAATAAGTGCAGAAGGAGGAGAAAGGAAAGGGAGATTCCTTTTGTTAGGCATTTATAATACAATCCTCTCTCCTGGCCAGGTGTGCTTGCAAGATGTTACCAGATTGCACACACTGATGAATATAAGTAGTAGGGCAAGACTAAATTACTTTCAAAGGCACCCATTTGGGGAATCCTTATTTCTAAAAGCAGGAGATGCTCCATCTGTGTGCAGTGCATTTTATTTTTAGGAACTGCCACTCACAGTGGACACTGGCAGTTTCCCTGTAGCAAAGAAATGTTATTCCTCCAGTTTTAAATAATGTATGGAACCTTTGGTTATAATGAGCAATTTTCCAGTCTTTTAAGGCTATTACAATTAGGACTTTGATGGGGAAGGGACAAGGGTTGAGGAGTTGGCAAACATTGAAAAAAACCAAAACCTCTATAGATACAGAAGTTCCCACGAAACAGTCCCTTGCGTATTGGGTATTCTTTGGTTAAATGAATCTTCTATAAAAAGAACTCTTCAGTGAATGCTTGGGATAACAACTACCTATGTTCTTACTATCCAGGAACATAAACAAACAAACAAACAGCCAATTTGCATTTCCCCTCTTACCTTTAGCAAAAACCTTTTCTAAGATTAAGTCCCTCAGCCCCTGATTGCAGCTTAAATTTCAGTATTAAAAGACAGCTAGACTGTGGAAAAGGGAAAAGAGTTATGAGTAACTATTGTACAAGCTCCTTCCTTTGAACCTTGCCTCACACGCTGTTCACCAGTCACACAGCCTTGCCTCTGAGCTTCTTTGTCAGAAGATAATGGGCAGAAGTTGGAAGCACAGCTCAGTGCTTCATTGTAAGCACAGTGTAAACCTCCAGGGTAATTGAAATTATACATATTGCAGGAGTTGTTTGAATAAAAGAATATCCAAAGAGAAGAGAAAAGAGCAGAGCCAGCATAAACTGCTCTGAAAGCAAGGGCGAGTGTGTTGTCATGAAACCTTGAGGCCTGAAAGAAGAAACCTACCCTACAGAGAAGTGTAGAAACCCCTCGGGAAATTATTTATAGGGAGCCACATCAGCCGGAGGAGGAGAGCAGGGGAGTCCCTCTGAGCCGAACCCAAGGCCCTGCTGGGAGGTACAGGTAACTGCACAGAGGCACCAGGAAATAATTGCCCTTGGCGCCAATTTTGCTGCAAGAAGCAAAATGAACTCTTCATGAAGAGGGAAAGAAAATAAGCTTCACTGATTCCTGGAGTGTGTGGGGCACAAAAATTGTATTGAAAAAAATGATGAAGAGAGATGGGAGGAAAGGATCCTCACTGCATCTCCAGACCTTTTCACTGCTTTACATGCTCCCTCAGTCTGCCTTCCTATACCTGTCTCCACACAGAGAAAGGTGTTATCTGCTCTACTTCTCAGGGCCTCAATATACTTATCCCATGTGCCCTCCTGCTCTCCTTCCTACAATTTCTTGCCGCAAAGAACTTTGTAATATTTTTCTGATCACTCCCACTGTTATCTTCCATCTTAAGCCCCTGCTGTTTTCCAACTCCTCCTTTTCCTCTGCATCATTATGCTCATGGAAGCCCCTACTTGCATTTGAGGGCTGAAATCAAATCAAATAAGAGTAATTTCAACAAAAGGTCAATTTGTCAAAGAAAAGGTATTTCAGGTGTCTCCAGACTGTGAGCTTGTATGGAACACTTTGGCAACCTAGTTTCATCTGTACAAAAAATAGAAAAAGAAGAGGAAAGTTTGTTGGAGACAAAACAGCATTTCAAAAACAATGCTCCCTCCTTGTTTTTTTCTTTTTGTCTGAAATTGTTTGCTATCTATTCTGCCTCAGTTCATGACACATGCCTGAAACTACTTACTTTGAAAGTGTCAGAATGGTTGTCAACTTGTATTTCAAGTATGTGTTTCGGCTGTTTTGGAGTGAGACTGTACTTCAAGACTCCTCATTTCCTCCTTTTCAACTGCTCTGAATATAATCCCCGTCCTGCTCATGGTCCAAGTGATGTCTGTGATTGTAATCTTCTCCTCAGTATTCCAGCCCAGCCTACACACAGGCCTTACAAGTAGCTTTCAGAGCAGCATCTCTAAGTGTTTTCAGTTTAGTCAAGGTTTCACATAGATTCTCATGATTTCTCAGTTTTATCACTGAAATGTCCTTTGCCTCAATCTGTACAAATGGCATCTTGTCCCATCAATACCCACTGAGAATAGTGTAGCAAAAATCCCTTTTCGAGAGGATCCAGGGGAGGCATGTACTCTAATGCTGTTCTAGATAACTACAGAAACAAAGCTTTGAAGAAGTCACTGTAAAATGACTATCAGACTGATTAAAAGTCACTGACAAAGCATGCATACTGTTAGTGGATCTCTCTCCAGATGGAGGGATGCTTGAAGCAGGACTCAGCACTGATCTGTCCAGGCTCATCTTTTATTTCATTATTGACCCAGGTGACATAATTGAGCATATAGTGAGAAAATGTGTATGAGCTTGATCTGACTTGTTCTTGATTTAATTTTCCAGGTATTTTTAAAAATCTTTGAAAAATTAGAATATAGTGCTGAAATACTTTAATCCCTTCTTTTTGGTTCATCCAAAACATTGAGAATATTTGTTCCTGGTAAGCTTAAGAAAAACTATTTTATTAATATGTTTGTGGCTGCAAACTAGAAT
This sequence comes from Campylorhamphus procurvoides, assembly GCA_013396655.1. NCBI lineage: Eukaryota > Metazoa > Chordata > Aves > Passeriformes > Dendrocolaptidae > Campylorhamphus > Campylorhamphus procurvoides. The sequence goes on along the minus strand of WBMV01009146.1, from coordinate 1,772,910 downwards.
TTGGGGGTAATGAAACAGCACTCCATCTCTCTCTCTCTCCTTCAGCTGAGTTCTCCTTCATATTCCTTCCTTGTCCCAGATATACCTGCACTGAGTTATATTTCACTTCCTAGCAATAAGAAAATATACACCCTTCCCATTCAGTGTGGTTCTCCAGATCTTGTCATGGAAGCTTGTGGCAATAACAGGACAGGATATTATATGTGCAAAACATGGGCTCTGAAAGACCTGGTACTCAAAGCCATAAAGTTAAAATCTTCCCAGCTCCCTGTACTTCTACTAAGGTGTCTATCTTTTGGCAACAGGGAAAGACATAGGTCCTCCACAGAGCTTTCCAAAAAACTGATTTGCAGCACTGTGAAGTTTACGTATTAAAGAAGCTTTAAACACTTTCATTTCCTTTTAAAAGCACAAATATTTAAGGTGGGTTTTTTTCTCCTTCCCATTCTGAGTGTAGTGGTCAGCTCAGCTTAATCCAAAATATATTGCATGTCTCCAGGTCACCAGCCATCAAATGACACAAGCTCCATAAAAACCCTCTGAGAATGTCAGTGATTCAGAAAGAGTTGGAAAGTTAGAATAGAGCTTTAATGTTTACAGTGTATCTAGTGTGCAGGTAGGTTGCTGGTTGGCAGCCCCCATGGCTGCAGTTCCCTGTTCACACACTGGCACCCCGAGCAGGGATCCCGACTCAGCCCTGCTCTGTGCCTGTCTGACTGCAGAGCACCAAAGTGCTTCCCATCAGGGACTCCTACCGGGCTCTGGTGCCCATCTACTGAGGGACACAACAGGCAACAGGCTCTTTTATGCCACTGCTTGGTGGGCTGCTCTGGTTCAAAGCAGGCACTTCAGTGCTTTCCTAGATGAGGAGGAAGTAGTCAGCATCTATTCCTGTGGAAGAGCTCCCAGGGAGCAAGCTAACTACAGACTGTGTATGGGAGACAGACATTCAGCCAGAGACTAAGCCTACCCTAAGCTTTCAAGCTGGCCTTCTCAGGGTAGTAATTATTTGGTTGCTAGAAAAGGTGAAAAGTTGTCAATTCATTCTCAATTCCCATTTCATTTATCAGTTGCTTGAGCCTCTCAGCTCCCCTCAGGCATCCTTTTCTCTGACTTTTCTGCCCTCAGCAACTTGAGTATGCCTCCCAGGCACTCTTCATTGCTATAGTAATGGCCGGTGGGCATCCTTTCCTATTAAGTCACCAGCTTTCTTTGCCTTCACTCCCCTCCAGGCCCAGGCTTTGGAGCACTTAGTAAAAAATCTCTTTACCCAGCATAAGCTTTCGCTCCATCTTGATTCTGCTCTTCTGCCCTCCCACCACTGAACTTCAAAGCTGTTAATACTGCATTGTCAGGTGCCCTCTGCATTTCTGGGAAGCTGAGCGCATCTTTAGTGCCTTATCTAAATATTTTATGTGCTAAGCTACAATCTTTTCTCAAAACATTGCTTCACCAAATACTTTAGATTGCAGCTGAGTCTCTGGTGATGTTTTTAATGGTGAACTCCTTGGCAATTACTATTTATGTCACATGCTGCTCAAAAATAAATTCTGATCGTGTGCTGCCTGCTTCCCATAGCAAGTGACAAGCTATGCTGTTAGCAGTGAGCATGTAATCACACACTGTACATTACAGCTTCGGCTATAATGATTTCTTAAAGATTTTCAAATGATCTAAGTGGTATATTTGGGCATACGGTCTGCCTCGTAATCCTGTTTGTTCTCAGTACATCACTGCTAAATTACATCTGCAGAACTAAGACTACCATTGTAATTATAACCTCCATAAGGCTGCAACTGTCCAACAAAGAGAATTCATTCAGGTCAAAACGATATTTTAATGCCATTATGGCTACAGGGGGCTGTCTGGTAGTGCTGTTCCAACTTACTGTTGTGTTAATTGGTAGTCACAGATGTGGGCATTGAAAAGGAGCTGCTGGAAGTTGGGTGAAAGACAAGCTGACATAATTAGTGGGAGCTGGTGAGGAGATGGACACAGACTTGCAGGCAAAAGAAGCTCCCTGCTTGCCAGCTAAAAAAAGCTTCTCTGTCTCTGGCTGCAGGGGTTTCTTGCTGAGTCTCACTTCCATCTGCTTGGAAGATGGCTCTCCAAAGGTGGTAGACCAAATCCCATGCTCAGACAAAACACATCTCCTCTGACACACAAAGAGGAAGCTCAAAACAAGGGAAGAAAGAAACTGTGAAATCCAATTTCAACCAAGTACAAACCACTTGAGCCAGAAGAGTCCTCGGTGTTGAGACACCCCTGAGGACAGCTTGTTAAACCAATTTGCTTGATTACCCAGAGAGTGCACTCAGTGGCTCAAGATGACATCTGCTCCCTGGGAGACTTCTCAGTGGGGCTCCACCTCCACCCCCTCTTAGCTGGGTGCTGCATCTGCTATGCACCCAAACCAAGTCCCAGACTGGGCCAACTGCTTCATGTGGGCGAAGCTACGACTTGGGGGAAACCATGGCTTGCTCTCATGATAAAACGTTGCATGGGAAGAGAAACAGAGATACTCCTGGACACTCACACCCATTGCCGGGGACACAAAGTGTGTCATGGGACAAAGCAGGTTGCTGACTGCAAAGCCAACCTGGCAATGCTGTTCATTTATAATTCAGACATCCTTTCTTCTCACCTGAAATTCTGGGCTACCAGACATGGGGCAGTAGCTCCCGCTACTCCTCTCTCAGCTTGTGCAGAGCCACTTTCCCTATGCAAAGAGGTTCATCCTAACATTGACAAGGTAGTTAATTCAAAGTAATTCATATGCATGTTCAGTTAGAAAACAACCTTCTTTCCAGAGGGGAGAGTGTCACTATAATTCTCCTCAAATTAAGCCAACCTAAGTGGAATCCTTCTGTGTGGCAAACACTGATTCTTAGGGTATTCTTTTCTACTTTTCCCCGTGCTCCATTTCTCTCATTCTGTGAGGGCTTCTTTAAATTCCTTGAGACACCCTTTCAAAGAAGCAGCACAGTCTATAAAGAATTTGAACCAAAAGCCTCATCCTGATGCAAATTTGAAATTTCAAGTAAAGATGGTGAGTCATTATACATGTTATACTATGGATTCATGAGGATTTACTTATAATCACGAGAAGACCTCTGAAGATGACATTGTTTACCTCCTCCTTCTTGAACAGGAAAATCTCTACCTATTTCATTCCTCAGACAGGAGCTTTGCTCTGTCCTCCACAAACCTTACAATGCAAAAGGTTCTCCTAATCATGACTCAAATCTCATGCTCCATTTAAGACTGTTTCTACTCTTCATCGCTATTTATGGGCAAGGAAAATAGATTATTCCTTTTACTTTGAAGCAAGATTTTCCAGCTTATAGATCTCCCCTAAGTACCTTCTGGTAGTCTGAACAACCTTAAATCCTTCCTCTGTCTTCACCAGTCATGTTTTCTGAATTCCTGTTGGTTACTGTAAGTCACCTCCATTCCCCAGCCAGACAATCCATACCTTGAATTACAGTACCCCAAACTGGATACTAAATACAGAAAAAAAAGTGTTGTCTGTCCCTAATGTATTGTCAGTTTTATATATTTTTATAAATATTTGTATTTTTACACACACATACACACACATATATATATACGTGCTAGCACTTCTGCTTTTGTTGTCATATTGTCATATTTTTGACTCCTGGCTCTGCAAAGATTCTATTTCTTTGTTCCACATCTGACATTTTTGCAACAGATTATTCCCAGTAAGATACAGACATCTGTACCTTCTTCTTCCAGAATTTCATTCTACTGATTTTCAGATCACATTTCCAAACTGGAAATATCTTTTTGAATTCTGGTTATTGCCCACAAACTCTACCGCCAAAGTTAATTAGAGCTTTAGTATCTCAGCTCTGTAAGTGGCCTTCCTCATTACCTCCTTCCCCAGTCTACACAATTTGGTCACTGCAAATGCCAATCTACACAGACCCTCAGTCCAAGGATGTAATTTCTCTAGTGCCACTGGAAGAGTACATTTCTCTAGATTTAAGTACAACAAGATCTTGAGCTTTATCTATGTCTCTGACATCAAGGCACATTAATCTTCTTATAGAAAATAGGCAGACATGATTTATGCATTTGGTAAAATTCTATCAATTTACAGCAATCAAATTAATTAGCTAAATTAATTCCTGCTAATTTATTTACATTGCCTAGAAATATTTCTTCCATGAATAGCTCCATTAACTGCAATGTTCTGTTTCAGAAAAACTCCAAAGTAGAGTTGTTCAGTTGTAGATCATGTTTAGGCTGCAATCTCAAATCCTGTAGGCTTTGGCCAATGCCAAAACCTTGGAAGCTCTTATCTCACAGGTGATTCACTCTCTCGGGATTTCAGTCAGCTCAGGAGGTGAGTGCTCCCCTTGAAAAGCCAGCCCTGCAGCACAAAAGGACTGACTCATCTAGGGTCAACAAAAGTGTAAACACTGTCCAATCTGGCAAAACAAAGTCAACCCTGCAAGTTCTACTGGAGCCTCAAGCTTGGCGCCCACTAGTATTTTTGTGAAGAAATTACTACATATCTTGTTGGCAATAGCTGAATAAATTAAGTAAACACAATTTAGTTTGCAGTTTTTCTTCTGCAAGAAGCCTACGGAATGTCATCTCCCATTGAGGGAAGAAGATGTTATATCAGCGTGTTGGTCTGAGCTTTATAAAAGTCTTCCCCCTCTCCTCTTCCTCCCCTCCCTCCTTCTCCTTCACATACTTATTTTCCTCGAGTGCTCCATAGTGGCTTTTATAAATAACTGGACATACTCAATCTAACAAGCACTTTGGCCAGTCAGATTCATTTCTGTATAACCCCTTGCAGTGCTATTCAATAATGTGAATAATTACCATAGCAACTGCAGCATGTGGTACATATGGTGCCTCTGAGAAACAAAGCTTTTTCTTTCTTTCTTTCTTTTATTCCCCTTAAAAAAGGAGCCACATACATTAGTTTTTAATACAAAATGATGCCTTACAGTGTTTGTTAGAGGAGGAAAAAAGGTTTACAAATGAAGAGCCATTTCTCTTTCTACTCAGAACCTCAGATAATCAATTCTTCATACATCACCATCCTTTAATGTCTCATTTCCACACATTACCAATGTCTACCTTTTGCAAAATGCAGACAATAGGTCCTTAGACAACATAGTACCCTGATTAGCTCTTCCTAAGCTCTTACTGGCTGGACACTCCAACAGACAGACAACACAAAATGAAGGGTGTTGACTCATGAAAGGACTGGATTAAATTTGAAGAGCAGCAGTAGCAGCCCTTCAGTCCTGCCTTGCATATCCTGTGGAGGCTTCCTCCCCTGTGACAGGAACAGCTGAACTGTAGAAATGAAGCTGCACCCTAATTACTGCAGTATCCTTCTCGTGCCCTGAACACACCGGTAATATCTTGTTATTAACACTGAGCTGTAGAACTGAGCGCGGCAGGAGTTGCTTCACGTGCAGCTCTACAGACTGCAGCACCACTCAGGGGCAGGGCTAAGGACCTCTTGGAACCACTCACTGCATCAGTGTTGTATTTGTGAGTCAAGGTCCTAAATGTTTTGCAAACATTTGGTGGTGTGGCTTTTGAGCCTGACTGGTTGGCTCTAAAGGTATTATCTTGACTACCATACAGCTAGAATCAGAGGTGCATGGCATGGACATTGAGTTGCCTAGGTGTGGAAGAACAGTGCGTTTTAGGAGATCAGTTTATTAAGTCCACAGCTTCAAAAGTCAAATTACAATGCAGCCACCTTGTTCCACAAAAGAGTTTTGAAGTAGTGTAACTTTTTAGCATCCAGTAGAAACTGAAGCACAGGAAAGTCAGCAGACCAAGGAGGGATAGTGTTCTGGTTGACAGCCCCTGCAAGATATGTATCCCTAGCAGGGCTTTTCTCAGCTTGCGAGTGGTGTGATCATGTTTAATTCAGAGGGGCTGAGCAAATACTACCTTGTGTCAGCAATCACAAACCAGCTCATCTCCTTCCTACCATCACCCTTTGGCAGGACATTATGCCCAAAACACATCAAGCCCTTAACTGAACTCTCCTGGCCCAGCAGGCTGAAAGGCTTAATGCCTAAAACTAGCAGATGCCTCAAGGCTCCTTAGGAGGCAAGGAAAAACTCAAAACTCAGAACTTCTTTATCTGCCTTTGTTTCAAGTTAAACCTTTCCCTCAGTCTCTCTTTGTTGTCACCCTTCCCAAAGAACCAATATCAGAAAAAGGTTTCCTGAATGTGCAGACACTTTCTAGGCCCAAGCTTAGGAGACTGAAGGGATGTGACATGCTTGCCTCCCTGTCTCTGCCCCACCTTCCCCTGCTGACACACCTCTCTCTGAGCTGTGCAGAACCTGGTTCTGTAGGGCCATGAAGGGGTGTGGGGAGGGGTGGGAATGCTGCAAACAAAATGCTTTCCTGGGTTCCTGGGTGCCCTGAGAGAAAGATTTGCCATGAAGGATTCCCTGTTCTTAGCTGACATTCCCCTGGGACAGTCCCAGGTGACTGGATTCTTGTTTAAGGTTACTTTTGACAACAGCAGTTATAAGCATCTGTAAATCTGGCACGACAGAGAGATTAGTTATACGTAGCTGTACACAGCCTTGCACACTTGTTGCACACAGAAATGGCTGCCCCGAGGTATGTAAATGTGAGCCAGTTTTTGCCTGTTTCCAGGCTTAGTTTTAGGGATCTGTTCAAACTCAGTTGTTAAATCTCAAGCAGGAGACCAGCAGTGCACATTTGCTCTGAAGGCTTCAACCACCAAACCCAGCTGGAGAAACACAGCCCTGGAAGTGCTGAACACCAAATGCAATCTGGAAGCGAAATTAACATTTCTTTTCCAAATTGAAGTATTTGTTACTATGTTATCCTTGATGAGATAAGATTGCAAACATGATAAGCATGAGCTCACAATTTAATTAATAATGCTTTAAATAAATACAAAATAACCCCTTTAGTCTTTTTGTGACTATATTATTTCACCAAAGCAAATCTTAGACTGGAATAATATGACTTATCTGAATATAACTTCTTCTCATAGTCACCCTCTCCACATTTAGATGAATCTATTTTGAGCTGTTCGGCCACCACCGACCAGCAATTTTTCAGACAAAAAGCCACTAGAGAGCGCCTCTTCCCCAGCGATGGGATGAGAGTTGTAAACCTGTTTGTGTGAGAGACTATTTTGCTGAGAAGCGGAGAATTCAGTGACATGGGGAATTATTATGCACCATTCATTTCCTTGTAATTTAACTCTCGGTAACAAAAGCATAATGTATAGTCTGGTTTACTGGGCTGATTTACAACACTTTAAGTGAAAAGACGATTTCCTTTCCTTTTCTAGCTGACATCAGCAGATACAAAGTGTGTGTCTCATAACATGGCATTGCTGTAGACGGAGCAATGCAGAAAAAATGCCTAAGGAGTTGTGGCAGCTCAGGAGCAGAGAAGCAGGCCCAGAACCACAACATAGTGCCCTGCGCTCTCATTTGCCACAAGAAAAGCCACCAGCAACACCTTGAAAAAGGAGACTGATGGGGAAAGGGAGCTCCTACCCTTTGCTGCAGCTGTGTGGTTTGTCACCTTCTCACAGAGGTTGGTGTCTCTGATCAGGCAGTGGGAGCTTGCCTTACCTTGTGCAAAACACTGTCCTTAGAGACCACATTTGCTTGAAACCCAAAGTTTCATTCTGTTGTCTGCACATGGGAGAGAGGAGATAGATCATACCCAAATTAGATTGTTCATTATATGGGACCATGTTAGAGCACCATGGTCATACCAGGTATACCCATGAATTCCCTTTACTCCGTCTCTTACATTCTCCACATGTAAGAAAATAGGATAAGAAAACCTCAGTGTCCTGTTGCTTAGACTTAATAACACCAACTGGTCCTTTTCACTCCTCACCCTAATCTAAAAGGCTAGAGAGGACTTATCATTGTAATGTATCTCCATAAACCTCAGTATCTGCCCTGGGCTCCTTAATCCAAACCTCTGTAGGTACCTCGTAAGTTTGGTTTTGTTGGTTTAAAAACAAACAATAACAACAAAACGTCAACAATAACCAACACACCGAAACACAGAAAGAAACCTGCTTTCACATCCAGGAAAATAGAATTCTTTCAGCCTTGATCTAAAGTGCTCCATTTCTGCCCAAAGGTGAAAAGTATAAGAGGCACAGATGAGGTGCTATGGGAGCACAAAATCTCACAAGAATAAGATTCCTCTCCTGACTTCTGTACATCTTGTGGTTCAGAGTTGGTGAGAAAAAAAATATGATAGGGACACCAAGAGTATTTCAGAGCTGAGCCAAAGGCATCTCCCTGAGACCTCTTTAAACATGTACTCACCTGCAAAAGCACAGCACATTGAAACACAGAGAAGGGGCAGGGGCATGAGAACCTGCTCTGGTCCTTTCAGACTGTCTGCAGAACTTAATGGAGCAACAGAGACTCCTTTATTTTCATTCGAGAGAGCAGGGGAGGGCAAAGGGTGGGTGCAACAAGTCATGCTCAAGGAGGCAGCAGAGATAGGCAAAATGTCACTGCATCTAACCTAAGACAGCCCTGCAGTTCTGGAGGGAGACTAACCTGTTTCTGAGACATGGCATATGAGAACAACAGTCATGACAGAGGCTCCACTTTTCTCTGACAGCCACAGAGACCCACGAGGAATAAGGTGCCATCTGTCACGTGCCCCCTGCAATGATGAAGGGGTGAAAGATGCCATGACAATATCGGAAAACCCTACAAAACAGAATGGGCAAAGTGGGGCAATGGCAATATTTATAGTAGGCCAAATGCCAGCCTCTATATTAAGCCTGGAGAATCCCTTGGCCTGTTCAGGTGCTAGCACTTCTCTATTTTTATCTCAGAATTGTCACTCCTGCCCACAGACACAAGGAAGAGTTTCTTTTATGTGCCTTACAGCCAGCACTTCATTCTCAAGCAGATTTCCAGATCAAGAGGGTGACCTACGCTGTGGGCTTGTGCTCAGCAGAATGAGACCTGAAGCAAATATAAACATTCTGGACAGCAAAGCAGTCAAGCAGCGAACTTCCATCTTTGGAACCAAGGCATCCAACACCCAGTAGAATGCACAGGTGCAAACCCCAACAGGACCTCAAGCCTCTGGAGGAGTTCTTGCTGGAATTTTATGCCCCATGTAGTCCAGAATAGGTCCAAGAGTACCAGTAAGGCAAATACCAGCAAAATCAATGTACTACCAAGTCATTTCATTCTTCTTAGTGATTTATTGTGATAAGAACATCCCACAGGATCGATAATCTCAACTGGATAACTGTGATTCCTTCAGAGAGCCTGATGGGAGATAGCATGGAAAGGAGACAGCTGTGCAGTGGTTTATGTCTGACACTGCTCCCATGGGGGTTATGTGAAAGTCAGCTCTGGACTGAAGAGTTCCCATTCTGTTGGCTGGTTATTAAATGGGCCTCTAAGAAGGAAACTCTGTATTTCTGTCCCTTATGTACAAAATTAACAGGTTGGACAAAACAAAGAGAAGCTGGTAGTGAAGAGAACAGTATCCCTTCGCTGAATAGCTTTTTAATAGTAGTCATGTGTAAACAGCAGTAGCTGTGACACTGATATCATCTGTGTAATACAGACCACAGGAGGACATGTTACCTGCTGGACAAGCCTGGAGTGTCTCGATGCAGAGGCTTAGGAGAAAACTTTGAGGCTGTCAAGACAGCCTGTAGTGCAGAGACTGTGCAACAACAGTATTATAGGCTGCAATAACCTCTGTGTTAAGAGGACATGAACGCAACAGTCTTCCAGAGCATTGGCTCACTTCAGGTAGCAAAGCAAACATGTAGACATATCTAAAAAATGGTAGATGAGCTTTCCTGCTTCTGTTTTATCAGTTACATTGATGATTCAGCAGTGGTGAATCAGACAGCAAGAAAAGAGGAGCAGCTGTTTAATCTGAAAGCATGGTTGGCTAGTTAGAAAGTCTCCCTGCACTGAGTATCTGTAGCTGACACTGTATTGTCACTATCTCAGCCTGTAGGCAAATCTGTAGGAACACATTACAGCAAATGCCTGGATTTCAAGTAGGTCTTTTACTACGAATGATCAGGGCCATTACAAAGCAGCTGTGGTGTCTGGTTCATGTTCTGTTCAGCTCATTGGGACCTACCCACAGCACCTTCCCAGCAGGCAGGAACAGCCACACACTCCAGAGCCCTGTGACTGGAGCTCAGCCTCACACACCTCCTCTCTGCTGGAGAGAAGTGTAAATCTGGTGTAAACAGGTACAGATTTCACTGAAACCAACATTGCGCTCTTGACACTCAGCGTCTCTGGCAACCTAAATTATGGTCTATTGAAGTTCTTATCCCCACAGTTTTTGTGAGATTGGCTGTCAGTCTTCATCAACCATGGGAAAGATTCCAGCTTGAATACCTGCCTCAGAGCTAGTGAGAAAATTGGGACTGTGATAACTTAGCTTAAAAGATTGCAGGCTCTGGTTAGCAGCTAAGATGTTTACCATGAGCAGATAAATACAGTTTACTGCAATAAACTCTGTAGTTTGATCAGGTCACTCTTAAAACTTCAATAATTTCTCAGATACATTTGTTTTCACACTGAAATAAGAAACAAAACCAGACCTTCTACACCTCCCCTGGGAGCTACTTATGAGACATCATGAAAGTTACACACTCCCTGAGCACTGAAGGTAAAGTATGTCCTTACCAAATAGACCAGAAAACACATTCTGAAATTATTCTGAGTTACAAACATGAGAAAACCTCCAAAAAATAAAACTTTTTAATCACTCCCAGTGTACAGAAATTCTAATGAATTCCCCCCTGAAGATTTTGGTTAAAGGTAAAGGTGGCTTGAGAATATGTTTGCTCTCCCTTATAATAACACCATTAAAATACCCTCATGCATATATCCTAATGTTTTAGATTAAAAAAAAAAAGAAAAAAAAAGTAAAAAAGAAATGCCAAGGTGTACATGAAGTCCCAGAAGTATCCTCTGCTGTTCTTACAAGCACATATTTGGCAGCTAGAGCCAGGCATTCAGTGCATTGGCATTACTAAACTCCTACACCCCAGCTAAAATCCAAATTGTAACTTGACATCCACTGATGGTATGGGATTATGTTTCCCAAACTTGAATAGGTGACTTACAGGACTAACATAGACTGACCAAATAAAATGTTCTGTACTTCAATATTTGCAAGTTATTAGTCACATTATTATTTGTATAGCTCAAGTTATGCAATTCAATTTCTATCTGTTAGCAACATGCTTCACAGCGTGAAGGCACAGCTAATTCTAACCTTACCAACTGCCACTATCTGAAACCTTAGTAATTTCTCATGAATTCCCTAGAAAATAACTTCAAATAATGAATCAACATGAGAATTTCACTACTGTTCATGAGTAGGAAAACCCCAGAATTTTTAAAATCAATTCTTTATTAAGAGTAATTCCTTTCTGACTCCATAGAAGCCTTCTAAAAGCTCAGCAAGGGAAGCTGTAGAAGTGTTTGTTAAAGTTACTGGGGCTTTAGGCTTATTTTTGGCTGAGAGAGCTGTTCAGTTTCTGGGTAGAGCAGTTATTGTAGCGATTTCCTCACAACCACCAGCACTACAAACAGCCTGGGATCAGAGAGTCATGCTGGATGCCTTGGGTTCTGTTTAGCATCTGGGCAAGCAAGAAAGGCTCTGCAGCCCCAGTGACAGCCTCAGTAAAGCACAGGGAGCTGCACTGCCCTCAGTTTATGAAGTAGTTTTGCACACGTGCTAAAATGACAATGAGCTAGCAAGAATATTTTGGTTTTCACACAGAGGAAGGAATTGGAGGCAATCCTCTTTCCTGGCTGCTCCCATGCTGCAGTGCTAATGGGACTCGCAAGCAATACAAAATATTTTTGCCAGAAAAGGCAGCAAAAGCAAACAATGAACAGATCGTTAGAGCAGGATTCCAACTTTACTCACCCACTTTTCAGAGTCAGATGAATATAAAGTTTCACGTGACAGCAGAAACTTGTCATGCATTTTGTGGTTTAGGGCTTCTAAATTGTACATTTCTATTAACATTACTTTAAAGGGCAATATATTCTTAGTCTTATCAATTCAGAAAAGTTTGCATGGAAATAATTTAAACTCTGCTAGAATATATAGTTCAAGCTTTCCCTTTTTATTACATTCTAAGAATATCCTTGTGTAAGTGACAATTGCAGTGTCCCTGTAGGGTGACATTTTTACCATACAAATCTGTAACAGTGTTTGCAATGCTTTTATAGATGTTGTATAATTGATTCATGCACTCGGCGTTTTTTCATCACCTGAAAAAATGGGCTAAATATTCCTTGTTACAGATTTTAAATACATTTTTTTCACCTATGTTACATATTGACTCAATAGAAAACTGGTGTAGCTATATGGTGTAAATTGTGAAATAAATAAGGAAATAGATAGGAGTAGATCCTGACTGGACCATGAGAGATCAGAGGCATAAAGGGGAGTGCACGGACCATCTAGTTTAGCAGAGATATACCTCTCCCTACAGATGGCCTTGGCAGTATCTTCTCAGGCATGATGGATAGTCACACCTAGTTTTTTGATCTTTGAATATCTTGAAAATCAAAAATGCTTAGATTGGCTTTGTTACATCCAGGAAGAGATAAGCCGGGGAACCAGAGTGGAAAATTCAGGCTTCCCATAATCATGAGTGGGAGTGGCTGTAAGCTTCCTTTTCCTCTCACCAGCCACTGTTTAGCAGTTTGCCTGGACATCTTTTCCTACTTGGTGTTGGTACATGGTGTTTCAGCTGTACTTTTACCACCATCTTTTCTGTCTCAATGAAAACACTAAACTGAGAGAATGATGTAAAATTTCCCAACCAGGTTTTTAGGGAATCTCATGTTTGTTAACAAACATGTCAGGGCTGATAAACAGTGACTAGAAATCCAAAACTATTTAGCACAGGAAACCCAAAAATGTTGCTGTAGTTGGTCGACAGGAATCATATTTCAGACCAAAGGAGAGAATTCCCTATCTCTGACCATTCCAGCCTTGGAAGGGAAGGGAGTTCTTTCCCCACAGAGAAAGGTAGTGCCCCATAAGCTCTGCACTTCCTCCAGCTCTCCTGCACCTTCACTCCCAGACAAGGGCCCTGTGCCTTGGCAATCCAAACCACACCATGCACCCACAGATCAAAAGGTGTTCCCAGAAAGTGCAGGTGCTCATTGCCCCCAAAGATAAGGGAGAGGCAGGAATGCTTAGGAAAAGTCAGAGCTAGCCAAACAACTCAACTTCAGGGAAAAAGTGGCCCTATGGCACAACCAGAGTTGGACCTCAGCCCGTCCTTGGCCTCAGCTTGCCTTTTGTTGACAACGATCTTCATTTTATTTTCTTGGCAGTAGCAGTTATCATTTAGATAAATGCATAAAACGTACTGACACAAACCCATGGTAAAACTATTTGGTCTTAGCTCTGTTTTCAGAAGGCATGACTTTATTGTCAGTAGCTTTAGAGTAACACTGGGGAAACACTGATGAGTCCTGATAGCATCAGAGTACATACAAGGACAAAGTGTGACAAGTGTTTGACACCATAAAACCCAAGATGTTTCACATAACCTTTAGCCAGTTCATGCCAGGTTTGAGGCAAAGTAAACAGCTTCCGAGCTGAAGCTTGCTCTGTTTCTGATTTCTGAGAAATTTCACCGGCTGAAATTTTTTCCCTAATGAAAACACAAAATAATTTGCAAACTACAGCTACCTTATTTCTTCAACCTATATGCTGCATTATAACTAATTCAGAGTATTCACAGAACTAGACCTATCTGTATCCCAGGATTTCCTGCTTAGCAGGTACTTGTACTGTTATCCCTTAAGCCTCCTACTGTGAGTGCAGGTGTCAGCAGTTCTTCCTCACCTTCCCACAGCTGCATTCAGAGACATCCTAGGGGTCCTTCTGGCTCCAAGGCACAGGACAGCCATGTGAGCATCACCTGCTAGCTGGTCAGCAAAAAAGGAAAATGACCCACTCACAACTTTCACATTCTGCTGTGACTTTCTCTGTGCTGAATGGGGACTGAAAAACAAGATGAATTGCACAGCCACAGCCTAACATGTCATCACAGTCAGATCCTGACTAAAGTCCAACTGTGGACAAGCAATACAGTCAGGAGGACTGTGTCAGCATATCAACAGTGAGCTTCTATTTTCAAGGGACAGGATAATTCAGAATCATTCTTCTTCTTCCTATAAACCAGGAATGGCAATAGCAATTGTTTTCCCTGGCTCTTTTGGACACTGATTCAGAATGCATTTAGACAGATATAGGAAGTTAAACACAAAGTCTCCCTGAGTGCTTAGAAAGTGCCTCCATAAAGAAAGATTTAGACCTCATGGGTAAGAGCTGTCTCTCACTCTGAGTATAAAATACCTGTCAGAGTAACACTACCTTAATGACAAACACGAGATGGAGAAATCTGGGCCTTAGCTTGCATGGGTATACTAGTTTCAGCTGTTATCTGGAACCTTTCAGGATCACTTTGAACATGAAAAAGGAAAAAGAGAAAAGTGACTTAGCTGGATGAATTCTGCTCAGTTTGGCAGCTAAATCTGGACTGACTCCATTGATTTTGGTGAAGTAAACTTCTCTTTATATGGCTTTAACAGAGAAATTTTGGCCTGGATTGTCTCTGAAAATTATCCTTTTCCAAGTTAAAAGAGCAAAAAATATTTGTGAGGGCAGGGAGTTTAAAAGTAAACAAGACCAGAAAAAAACCCCAAAAACAGAGAAAAGAAGAAAACACTTGGGGTAAGAGAAAGTGGGAAAAGGATTAAAGAACATAGAGACTTTTGAAAAGACTTGCAATTGGATTAAAATGATGATAAATGGAGGTGCAGCACAGGGGTCAGGCTCCTCTCGATAACAGGATCTGAGTGCTCTCAAACAGTTGGTGTCTGTCAGTTATATGGGAGCCCCCTCGGTCTCTTGTGACTAGAGTTTTTCATCGTGCATTTCTGACAGGATAAAGCAGAGCAGCTAAACAGGATAATTCTCACATTCTGCAGGGTGAGTCATTTCCCTCATGCTTTTGAAAGCCTTGCAGGCAAAGGGGAGCCGTGCTGACAAAGCAGAGGAAGTGCACTTTTTCGGATTTCACAGGGCACCTGGTTCAAACATGTGTGACAGTGACAGAGAACACCTGCAGCACAGTTCAGTGGTAGCCTGGTAAACTCGGCCGGCTGGCTCGGATGGGGCCATGCTCAGTGCCTGGGACACAGGGCTTTAGTCTTTATTTTTATGCTATTTATTTAAACCTTCTGGGCAGTAGGACGAAATCTTCAGCCAGTGCACTTTTCTCTCTCATTAGACAGCAGGATGCAATGACTGAATTAATGAAGCTGTCCAATGCAGAAACAATCTCTACAGCAAAGAGGCCTACAGTGTGAAAGAGTGTATGTATAGCTTACTGCTATTTGACAAGGCTCAGCTCAACTGGAGCATCACAGCATTTTAAGAGTGTTCCTGAATGCCAGTTTAGCATTATGGAAGTAAGAGGGCTGCCACTGAGAGCAATATGAGTGGCTGGTGAGGTTGTGGAACCTGGAGAGTAACAGGCTAATTACCCCCTGTGGCTCAAAACTAATTAATCAAATATTAAAATAGTCATTTCCGAGAACAGATTCAGATGTATCAGGAGAAAAAAGGCTGGAATAGTTAGTCTGTAGCCACTTTGGGCCAACTTGGATTCAGCTATTCCAGAAGCCAGGAATTATATCTCTGAACTGTTGAGTGTCTTAGACCCTGCCCAGGACCCAGAGCTCTCCAAAACTTCACAGGGAAAAACACCGTTGGCCAATGACCTCTCACAGCCTCCTCTTTCCTCCCTGCTCTGGTCATCCTTCTCACTAGGACTATTTCCCTGATCCAGGGCCATAATGTCAGGCATTAAAGGCAGAATTTTACAGCCCTTTTCTCAGTGTCAATCATCCACCCAGCCCCTGGGCTGATGAACTGACAGCTGAGCACTGAGCAGATCAGAGTGCAAATGTGCCCAGTCCAAATTGAACCCCACTAGCACCTTCATGCAAAGCTGTCCAGCTTAACCGTATGCCAAACGAGGGAGAAAACAGGAGGCAAAATAAGATTTCACTCAAACCATGGCTCAGCTGCGCTCACACCATCTCCCCAGAGCAGCACCAGGATGGGAGGTATCTGTGTGGGCTGCAGGAGAGAGATGCTGGGTGAAAACACCTGCCAGTGACACACACCACCAAAACACACCAGAGGACCCCAGCTGGTGGCAGACAGCATATGGCAGGAGGCCCATCCTTATGTTCCCCACTTGTTTAACAACTTCAACCCAGCCTGAGACTTGTGCTTCCAGCTCTGTGCACAGTGGCCAGCCTCGCAGGCCAGGAGATCTCTTCTCCATTTGTTCCCAACACTCACTCCTTTGTCTAGTCTTTGTATCTGCCTCTTTTATTGCTCTAGCAGATCAGTGTAAAAAGGCAGGCTGGCTAAAACACTGTCCTCTTCTGACTCCTGCTTTAAATTCCCTCCTGCTGAAATGCCTGCAGAACATTTGATAACAGCCAGACCATGCACAAGAGGACACTTTTATCTTTTAAGCTAATGAAGGATGTTTCATTGTTTAACCTGCCTCTGTCTGGCCAGAGGCTTCTGCTTAGCCTCACGTATTTGAATGTACCACTAATCAGGCAACTGTCTTTATTACTCGTGTTCAGCACTTAGCACGACAAAGTCCTGAACACATGCTGAGGCTGCAGTACAGAGTAGTAGGATAATTCACATATTTTCAGATCAGCTGGACTTAATGAAAATCCCAGGATATTTAGAGTATTGGCTGAAGATGTCTCTGCGCACTGAGATCCCCAAAAGGAAAGCTGAGGCTTCTGAAATCTGCAAAAGGACAAGAAGAATGCCTGTATCTTAAGGGTGGGGAGGAAGAAAAAAAAAAGAAGGAGGACTCAAGAGGAAATAATAGAGCTAAAATCCAATTCCTAGGAAAATGTTGGAACAAAGAAAATAAACAAATTACTCATATAACTAGAGGGAAACAAAAGATGAGTAACAGCCAACATGAATTCGTCACAAAGACACCATGTCAAACCAGTCTCATTTTCTCTGTGACATGGGAATAGCTTTAAGGGAAAAAGAGAAAACATCATGTATATTGACTTCAGTAAGGTTTTTGACACTGACATGTTACTTTTAAAAAGAAGATAAGGAACTGTGGGCCAGACAAAAGTACTCTAAGGGTCAGACAGAGCAGACTTAGCTGGGAAATCATTCACTGTCAAAACAAAAAGATGGGCCTAGTGAGGTTACACAGGGATGATTTAATGTTCTCACTGTGGCCTAAATGATAGACTAGCAAGGACACCCACTAAATCTACAAATGATGCAGAGATCAAACAGCAACAATCAACTGCACTTGTACAGAACAAGATTGGGTAGCACTTCTGTAAAGAGAATCACAAGCTGAACATGAGTTGACAGCACTGTAACATTCCTTATGCAGGGAAAAAAAAATAAAGGAAAAAAAAAGGAAAAGGAAAAAGGGGCACAGATCATCCTGTACAAACAAGAGCACAATATGCATATCATATGAAATAAGGTTTTCAAGGGATTATAAAGCTCTCCGCTGGAGCAATACCCATGTAAAAGAGATACAGACCACCTGGGAGACAAAAGGAGGTCAACAAGAAAAGACATCATAAAGGCTGCAAAAACTGTTGTTGTTCAGTGTAGTGATAACAAGGAGGGGGACTGTGCTAAGTCCTGAAATGCAGGAAGAACAACTTCAGAGAAAGGAATGAGTTTGCTTTCCCACCAATGGTGAGCAAAATGAGTTGTAATAGACTGAAATTACCACAAACATTAGGTTGTAAAAACTCTCAACAGAGTTTACCATAAAACTAGATTGCCTAGGGAGGCTATCAAATTAGGTTTTTAAAAATGTCAGACAAAATATCATCAAAGAACAACACAGTTTAGGTGTAAATGCCTTGTGGTACAGAGCTGGACTACATATTCATACTGAAACAGGAGGGACAAACTGGACAAGCTTCACCCCAAATTTCAAAGGCACCAGAGTTCTCGTGCTTCCTAACCTGTTATGTAGCCAGAGACGACTTTGTTCCTGTAGAGTGCACTTTTCATGCATACTCTTCTACCTGCAAAGTGCAAAATGAAGGCCAACATTACTACACTACATTAGGAATTTACACCTCATTTGCACAGGTGTAAGCAGGAACAAATCCTTGTATCTACAGTCAGTGTTGCATTAGAGAGTAAGACATAAAGATCAGAGTTGTTTCTGGGTTAGAATAACAGAAGGACTATCCAGCTGCCTTTTGGATACTTCATTTTAGCCATTGTTTCTCCTGGGAGAGGGGCATGCATACATCTGGGCACCAAACTGAACTCCTTTTCCCACACTCTTGCTAACACAGCATCTTATTACATTCCTCTAGTGTAGCAGCAGTTCTAAGGTGCTATTGAAAGGAACAGGACAGACTCTCAACCTGTGAGGTATGACTGTAGCTCTAAGTGTGACTTACATAATCAGTACACCTTTTTCATGTCTAGAGTCAAATCATTGCAAGATGTGGTCTTCTCAGATCTTAAAAGTAGGACCAAGCTTAGTTAACACTTGACTAGGAGAATTTAAAAGAAAATACAGGCAATGGGAGAAGTATTTGACAAAGCTTTGAACCAGCTCCTCAGCATAGTGCTTGAGGTCTCTCTAAAACAAAATGGGACATGTTTCATACAGAACAGCCTAGTGCTTACAAATCTGCAAAAAGTAAACGAGAGGAGAAAGAAAGGAGAAAGGGAAAGAAACACAAGGGAGAAAAGAAAAGCAACTGCTATAAAATGAAAGAAATTTCTACAAGAAAACGTTGCCTATGAAATACACAAAAGCCTATATTTTTGAGTTTGAAAATGGAAATGAAATATTCCACCATTTTCATTTTGTTTCACTGCAGAATTTCTATTCTCTTAAAAAACCCAGCCGTTAATATGTCAGCTTTCTGTCCTAAGCAGGAATTCAAAAAGTCCTGAAATGCTTAAGTTTTCCACAGGACAGAAACTCTAAATGTTGCTCATTTCTATTTCCTATTTTGCTTTTCTGTCAATTACATAACTCTGCCACTTCACAGGCAAGGGGTTCTGTGGAGATGACTTACTCTGGGAAAGCTGCCAAGAAGTTCGCAGCTGTCCACTGTCACTCTCCCAGGTATTCCTGCTCTGACAGCAGGTACTGTTGACCTGCTTGGGAACTAAATCCTGACAGTGACTTGGGTTTTCCTTAACAGTTTGAGCTGTAATTTACAGCAGTTCTCAAGCTGCTTCACATACAGGCAAACCAGTGGTGGGGGCAGGAATGCCTAAGGCAAGGTAAGGATAGACCCTGCGTGGGGTGAGGAATTACTTTGAATTTAGAGTTGTAAGGTCCCTACCCCAAAACCTTGCCACTGGACATTGCTACTTGCACTGCAGCAGTCCAGGTCCATCTTGCCTAGGCTGCAAACTTCCTTTCCCTGGAGTCAGCATGCTACTTGTCATTTGAAAGGGATGCTGTTTCCACAGAGGATCCTGGCTTCTGAAAGTAGACTTCAGAGCTGGAGGACCAGCAAGTGTGGGACATATACACAGCACTGTAATCCTACAGGCTGTCATGCTTTTTAGGAGAGTTAAGGATTTTTTCAGCCAAAAAATACAGAAAGATTTTCTCACTGGTCCTCTTTTGACTTGCTCATATAAGCCCATGTGTGCCAGGTTGGTACAGAGACCTGGACTGCCTGTACTTCATGTGCTGTAAAACCTACACTTAAACCTTACACCTTCTGACCAACACTGATAAATTTTTTTCTGGTCCATTACAGACATTAAAACCTGGGGAAGAGGAGGGGGGAAAAGTCATACACATTTCCATGCATTAATCTTCTATATCCATTTCTCAGCTGGCTCTAGAGGAGGGGAAGAGACTTAGGAGAGACTCAGCTTAACAACAGAACTATCAATTTAATTCCTAGAGAATGTCGATTTTATGAATTAGCCACCATAGATCACCAAAGACCGTTGCTTTTTTAGCCTAGTTTTGCTTAGAAATCTCCCCATCCAAGCATTCCCAGGAAACATGCAATGTTGAACTTTAGTTACTAGAAAAGGAGTTCAGTTTTCCTATTTTAAAAAAGTGTCAGAAAGACAATGTGCAGGGCACAGTTCCTGGAGAAAGTGTGGTGTGGAAAGCTTCAGTGTAATGGGGTCAGAGCTCTCATGGGTCCCGCTAAAGCTCCCAGGCTGGAGACACATTCCATTCAGCTGAGGAAGAGAAACACTTCATGCCCGTTTGTTTAGAGCTCAGGGATACAATGGAAGTCAGCGCTCAAAGGCCATGAAGGCAGGGAAATTCACGGGCTCATCAGGGGCCTGAAATAAAAGGGATTAGTGTAGAACAAAGGCAGGCAATCAAAGTACAGCCAAAACTCAAGGACTCTGCCAGGTTCATCTTGTTTCTGGTTTGTGCACCTTTCAGTGGTGGAACACGACTCTAATCTCCGTGCCATGTGACTGGGTCTCATTCATACCGGTTGAGACTCTGCTCTGTTGGCTTAACAACCAAGAGCAGACGGTTTTGCATCCAGGAGCTGGTGTGCACAGACACCGGCACATCTTCTGTTCTCCTGTAGAGCTCTAAGGAGCTAACACCTTCAAGGGATGCAGCAGTTTGTTCTGTAAACGTGGATCTTTACAAGCATAAGGCATTCAACTGAAATTCAGGATCATAGAATCACAGAATCGTTTAGGTTGGAAAATACCCTTAAGATCACCAAATCCAACCATTAACCTAACACTGCCAAGTCCACCACTAAATCATGTCCCTAAGTGCACACATCTTTTAAATCCCTCCAGAGACAGTAAGTTTGCCACTTCCCTGGGCAGCCTGTTCCAATGATTGATCACCTTTTTGATGGAGAAATTTCTCCTAATATCTGATCTAAACCTCACCTGATGCGGCTTGAGGGTATTTCCTCTTGTTTGTTGCTTTGAAGAAGAGATCAACCCCCACATTGCTACAACCTCCTTTCAGATAGGTATAGAGTGTGATAAGGTCTCCCCTGAGCCTCCTTTTCTCCAGGAAAGTGCTCAGTTCCCTCAGCAGCTCTTCATCATACTTGTGCTGCGAGGCCCTTCACCAGCTTCACTGCTCTTTAGACATGCTCTAGCACATCCATGTCTTCCTTGTAGTGAGGGGCCCAAAACTGAACACAGTGCTCAAGGAGTGAGTTGCTGCCTCACCAGTGCCAAGTACAGAGGTGATCCCTTTCCTGATGAGCTGAGATTTACGGTATCTGCAAGGCTGAATCTGCGATTCTGGTCTGCATCTGTAATTAAATGCATTCAGTCCTTATGACACTTTCACAAACAAAGGTCAGAGGTTTTAAATCTCTCGGAGCCTGACAACTAACACTACAGAAAAGTGAGTGTCCAACTACATTTCAACAATGAAATACTTGGAAGAGGACACCTTTGCAATGAGATCACCTTGTGCTGGGCTAAAGATGGCAATACTAATAATGTAGTTAAGTCTCCTGCAAAAACTAGGTATTTTCATGAGCCAGACCAGGCTGACTATCAATGAAAAGCCTTGTTGCACCTCCTCTTGAGAAACCTGAGTGCTGATAAACATTACAGCAAGAGCGCCATACACATCCTTACAAAACAAACAAGAGCCAACTAAATATTTGCTATGGATATGTGGTCATCAGCACTGGAAGGCTTCCCAGAAACACAATGTTTCCCACAGCTTCTTCATGGACTAGAGGAAGGCTGTCCATCAGGTAGGGATCAGCATTTTATTACTGCTCTGCTGATTAACTGGGATTCAGCCCAAGGAAGAGATGCCCTAGGGTAATGTGCTCTAATTGATTTAACCAGCACAGCATGAAACCTAGTGAGTATTTTTTGTTGTTGTTCATAGAGAGGCAGAAGTTTGCAGAAAGGTCAAGATGAACCAATAATCACTCAACTTGGCATAGCCACTTGGGCCAGGAGCACAAGAGAAGGAAATGCACATTCTTCTGGTGACACAGTGAATGTAGTCAAGCTGCAAACAGCTTGGTGAAGTGAGGCAAGGCCTCATTCTCAGTCAGAACCTCAGATGGTTTTCACTGGAAACTTGTAATATTCCCATATCCACAAATTTGCTGTAGTTCTGTGTCAGCACA
This sequence comes from Campylorhamphus procurvoides, assembly GCA_013396655.1. Classification (NCBI taxonomy): domain Eukaryota; kingdom Metazoa; phylum Chordata; class Aves; order Passeriformes; family Dendrocolaptidae; genus Campylorhamphus; species Campylorhamphus procurvoides. Next base: position 1,750,654 of record WBMV01009146.1, on the reverse strand, counting down.
AGTGTACAAGAGAGAAGGCACAGCACTCTAAAAGTGCAGCTGAGAGAAGGACAAGGATTGAGGACAGGCTGAACAGTCCAGCTGAGAGGAAAGGGGCTCACTCGAAAAGTGAGTGTTCTGGCCACGCATGAAGGTGAGATCAGCAGCCTCACCACAAGCATCAGCATCCCATCTGCTCATCCCAGCCTCTCAGCTGAAGACTTAGCTGGAGGGGAAAGGAGATCTTAGAAGGGAAAACCATAGTTCATAATATGCAAGGCATTAAATCAACAAAAATTCCTTCCATGAGAGATTCTGTCCTCAGCAGAAGGGGAGACGTGGCAGACCTCTCCTGACAATAAGATGGAAAGGTAAGCCAAGAAAAGCCATGCTGGGCTGCAGAGCATTTCAAAGCCTAATATTGGGACTGAAAGGAGGACTCATCTCTGTCAAAGTGGATCTCAAGTTTTCCAAGAATTAAGTTACATCACATCTCATTTTCACTTTGACAGAAGTTATATATCAAATCAGAATAATTCATCTAAGCCTTGCAGATAATTTCTTCATCAACATGCTTTATTAAAAAAGCAATTTCAAAAAATCCTAACCTTTTATAGGTCACTTCTCTTTTCCTAACCAATCAGATCTCATTGTTCCCTGAGGTCCTAATCAATTATCAGCCCATTTATTTCACTTGATATAAAGACTGTGCCCAATTAATTCAGAGATGCATTAAAGTGAAAGCTTTTACAATTGAAATGAATGCTTTTCACTTTCTGTCATGTTCTGCTCTGGGAAATTACGTTTAAATAAATGTTAAAGGAATTGTCAATAATGCATTGCATAAAGGTCAGAGTGGTCAGGCATTAATACAAGGGGTATTTTTATTTCTTTGTTATTGGGATGTGTTTTCTCTTTTATCAGGTAAAAGAGGAGCTGCGTACAGCTACCACAGCCGTGGTACACAGCTGAACTTTCATTGAAGTCAATTGAGGTTTGATAGCTTCTCAACCATGAGCATTTCCTGTCTCCAGTCTTCTGTCTTAATAAATGAAAACTTAAATAGCTTTCCATTTGACATATACCAGGTAGACTCAATTTTGTATTAGTTACACAGCTCATTAGAAAGAATGGTCAAAGTAGAGATTGTGATTCTACAGCAAAATTCTTCACCGATGTGAAAACACAGTAATTTCGCAGGAAGGTGAGACTGATAGACTGTGCTTTTTAAATGGTAAATAATGTCCCAGCTGCACCCATATTCCTGCCTGGAAATTTCTTTCCTTCAGCTTAGTTTAGTGGGATAAGCTTTGCCTCCCCTTCTGTTGCTGAGAAGCAGTACTGCAAGGTTTTCTGGGTACCTTCTCTGTGTGTACAGAGTGTTTGGAAACCCTTGTCCACTCTATCTTTGTGAGAACCCTGGCTAAAGAGACTGTGTAATTCCTAGCAGGCCTATGGGTAATGGTCTCTTCCAGGCACAAGAAACTTACCTTCCCTGCAGCCCTGGCAGATGGGAAAAATCCCCTCTGTTTTATAGAGGTGATGCTTAAACATGGAGGAGCTGAGTCTAGGATCTGTAGAGGGGCCTCGGTGTCCCTGGTGACCCAGCAACACTTTGCCTAACAGCCAGGTGGCTGGCAATGAAAAAGAATATACATCGAAATGTGGTCTTGTTGGAGTTTGGCAAAGGACAGTTTGCATTTTAGGGAAGACATGGAAATACCTGTGACTCACATTTCTCTGCAAATCCTGGGCTAGACATGCCCAGTGTTGCGTTAGGCGGGGAAAAAATCATCATCTTCTTAGTATAATTCCAGGGCTTCAATGCCATGGAAACCCTCTCTATGGGCTGCCTCAGGACTTCAGAAAGTAGGGGTGTGCCAACACACCATTTCTCTTTTCTTGTTCTGCTGGAGAGTGTTACAAGAGAAATGAGCAGTGAGCAGTTTCCCTGAGCACTGCACAGCTCCTTCTCTCAGTGTAAATGAGCACCCACTCCTTCCACCTCTCCCAGAGCAGGCATAGAGCTTTAACCCTCAATACAGGCTAATCCCCCACCAGTCTGCTGCACATCGACTAACTATGTCTGGAGAGATGGGTTTGGGAGTTGGTTTGGGATTAGGCAGAAATAATTTAGAAGTGCTTTACGGAGCATAACTGTACTTAATACTTCTGCTGTTGTACTCCCTGCTAGAACAAGTAAGCAAAAGCACAGTTACAAGTGTGGGAAAGGAAGGGAAAAGCTGATGGCAGGTGAAATATGTGCCTTCCACCTCAAATGCCAACAGCTGAAAAATGGATTGTTTTAAAACCGTGAGTTTGCTCATGTAAAATGGCTTTCCTGATGCAGGAAAAAGCATCCTTTTCTTCCTTTGATGGCTCAGTTGGGATTTGCTGCAGGAAACATGCCATGTGGAGGAAGAGGGCTAAAACTCATCTCCCCAGTGTTACCCATTTGTCTTTTACAATGTGGCTGCAATTATGGTGTTTTCATTGTTTAAACAATCTGTACAGAATAAGCCAGGGTCCCCTCTGATTTTAAAAAGTCCCTGGTCAATAAAGACATTGCTTAAAAAATCTGGGTAGAAGCCTAGGAAATACAGACTTTAGGGGAAAGCTTCTGTTGTTCTCTTCACTTTCCTGCACTTCAGTGACACCACTCACAACCAAAAAAATCTTCCTTACAATGGGATACAAGTTTCTATGCATAACGTGGAAGCAGTTAAAAAAAAAAGTTCATCAGTCTGCAACAGTTTGTTATGCAGCTGCCATTTCTCAATGAAGATGTAAAGAATGCCCAAGCCTTCCTCCAGTTTTTTTTAGTTTCAGCATTCTTTTTTTTTTTGTAACTTCTGTAGCTTTTTAGTGTTTGTGAAAAGAGAAATACACCAATCAATCAACTGTGAAAACACAGCTCAAATGCAATTATTTCTTTTTCTGCTGGAGTTTGCAGAGAACCTGAAACATCAGCTTTGATCAACATTTCCAAGCAAGGCAGTTCAGATTTGAGCTGTAGTCCCTTCCATTCTATTACTGATACCTCCTTCATGGTCCTCAGCATGGAAGAATAGTGAAGGAGTGTAGCACTAGGAAGGTCTGAATTATGGTTACATCCTTAACCACATGAGGTGGCACTGGAGATGCATGATTGGCTTTTGTGAGCAAGAGCCCAACTCTTAAAAGTTTGAAAAATATTACTTCAAGATACTAAGCATCCTCAATTCCCACTGAGCTCCAAGTAATTAGGTAATGGAGCTTATTTTCAATCTTTATGCTGTGCTCTTCTTAAACCTTTAAGCCAAAATATATCATCACTCATTCTGAGCTGCTTCCCATCCTATGAAGCTGAACCAGCACTTACTACAAAACCTGTCTCTGGTTTCAAATTCATTGCTTGATATCACACCCCAGGAGTGGGAGCAGTAGGTTTTCAGTGATTTTTTTGCAAGTCCAGATTAGTACAGATTCATTTGCAACAACCATTGTATTTTTAAAAAAGTGTACTTATTCCTTTAACTACCTTCATTTGACTTAATTTCTTAAGAATCAAACAAAATAACTGGAACTTTGTGGAAATATGGATTCAATCAATGATCATTGGCTATTTTTCCTGCCTCAGTTATGAAAGGAGATGAGGTGTTTAAATTACTAGATTTCACATGTGGAAGGAATAAGTCCTAAGGAAATAGCATAGGATTCCTTCCAAGCTTGAATTACAAATTACCCCAGGACCCAGGAGAAGAGCAGAGCAGAAAACAAGATTTCAGAAGATTCTTTGTCAAGTTAGTTTCTCAATCAGCCTTGAAAGGCACCTTGAGGACCCAATTTCTTCCTTATGTTGCATCCCTCCATGGGTGTAGAAGCTTAAGGGCTCCAGTTGGTACCTTTTTCAATAGCTGTTTTTATGATGTGCTGAAGTATTTATCTTGCAATAATGCATGTTAATGTCAATTTTGCAAGAGAAATGAGCTAATAGATGAACTGCTTCCCCCAAAGAGCTCTCCTGTTAGCATGAATCTTGTAGGTACATACTTTTCACATATTACCAACCTACAGATTCAATTGGATTTTTTTTTAAATACCCTCAGAAGGTTTGATATGTGGATATTATTAAACTGTTCAGATACCAGATAGGTGGAAATTCACATCCTCCTTTAAGCCCTGTCAATACAGCACGAATGGTTATCTCCATCCATTCTCTTATCATGCCAGGTTTCTTTTCCTAAATAGGTAGTTCCTCCAAGCAGACCAACAGGACTAAATTATATGAGTATTTAGATTACTAGCCCAGGTACTATAACCAGCATTGTGCCAGTGGGGGCTGTTCCTGCTCTGAATGCCAAAAAATCTAGAGAGAAATCTCTGCCTAAAGTTATCTTCAATCTACCATCAAAACAGGGGAAGACAACTTCTCTCTCTGGTGCAATGCAGTTCCCATGTCAATTGGTGCCAAAAAAATTCTGCAGAGAAATAGCAGTAAAGGGAAAACCAGCTGCCAAGTTCTTATATCATGTTTTAAATTTAATTTTTTAATTTCTTTTTTAATAATTGACCTGTCAATATAATTACTGCAGATCATGAGACAATGTCTCTAGCCTATTTAGGAAAAATGGAACTGTTTGGAGGGGGATATACATTTTTAAAGGGTTTGCTGCTTGGAATGGAATGCAATTTCACTATCAGTGTAAAGGCAAGCATTAGGGAAGAGGGGCAGGAGGGGCTCATGAGGGTGGGGTGGACACTGTGCTTTTCTGTAATTTTAATTTTTGTTAGGCTTTTGAAAGTTAAAAATCCACTGGCAAATGAGCTTGCCTTGTAAAGGCTACTATTGAAATTAACGAGAGCAGATTTTTCTCGGAGATGACTGCAATCCAATAGACTTTCTCTGAGACAGGCTGAGGATAATGCCACATCTTGCATTATTCAGTGTACAGTTTGCATAGTCTGTAGCTATAAAACCTGGTCCACTTTGTTTGACTTTTATGCTTACATTCAGTGGGGCTTGTTTACACTCTGCTTCCCCCTCAAACTTTTCTCCTCCAAATATTCTCCAGGGACTGTGAGCTGGTGCATCTCTGCAGGCTGTTACACAGCACTATGCTGCAAATTCAACCCATTAATATGACAGCACATCTGATCCCAACACTACTGTCCACCACTCCCTAGCTCTCCTATGGGAACAGCTGCTTTCAAACGACAGACACCAGTGTCTCATGCTTTGATATTCAAAAGCTTAGTGGACCATGCTCTGCGCACAGGGCAGAGAAATATAAGCTGAATCAGCCTGAGAAGGATTCTGCTGCACAGTTTAGATTCTTAGTTATTTTAATGCAACACTGACCAGATAATAAAATCCTTATTATTGACTATGAGTTTCTGAAGTCATAAATGTCGTCAGTTTGAAGTGGCAGCACACATCATCCTTTCTAGTATAAAAGAAGCCTAAATCATGGCTCCTTTGAAATCAATATGAAAGCACTTCTTGGACTGAGGAGGCCAGAAAATGATCATAATTATCATAAAATACAAAATTTGACTTCCCAAAAAGAGCAGGCATGTTTTTTTTGGGCAAAGGAGTAGGGGGAATGGGACATGACACAGAGAGCCAGAGGTCTCAATTGCACACCAGACTCTCACTTTCCATTTTTTATCATACTTCTAGCTGTAATGATTGATAAGGGAACTGTGAGAAAGCAACCTAAGCATCACTGCTTAAAAGATCTGCCTGAGTCTGCATATAGCCTGAAATGCCAGCTTTGAATTTCTCCTTTCCAATCCGATTTAGGTTCCAAACAGAATACTTTAAGTGGCAGTATTACTAAGTGCTCTCTTTCTCAAAAGCTTTTGAAAAGAAGAGGAAGTCCCTGCGTGAAGATAAAGTACCAGGAGTGGGTGCCCAGTAATGGAGCTGAGAGATAGAGTAACACTTTCATTCTTCTCAGAAGTTTAGGTTTGAAATGCTTGGACAATACACTCCTAAGTCCTGATGACCTACAGCTTAGACCTATCCTTCTGTATTTTATAGCTGACCCTGCATTTAATAAGAGACAAATCACCCTGTTTTATTTTTTAGTAGATAAGACTGCATGACTGACTTACTCTAACAGGATGTGAATGATGCCACTATCTGAGAAGCTACAACTGATCCGCCTGGATAACCTGAGGCTAAATGGCTAAGTAAGAACAAGTAGTAGAGGAATAGGAGTATGACAAAAATTCAGCAGGCCGTAGTTTAAAATAAAGGAGAAATATTTCAAAGTTGTTCTTAATCTTGGCTTAATAACCCCAAGGACACTGGCCTAACTGCCAGTGTTAGAAGACCAACCAGACAAAGAGAGTTTCAGCTATTCTAAGCTCTATTCTTTGCACTTCTTTCAGTTTAACATACCTACCCAAACCCCAGCTACCATACTGTGCAGTACTGGTTTCTGATGTGGAGCAGGCTCTGCTGTTTTAATGCTGCCAGTACCTTGGAGGATCCTTATGTCTGTAACAGAACCGAAATTTCACTGCAGAAGGGAAAGGGAATTGATCTGTTCTGAGTCACAATTACAGATTCAGCTTCAGAGCACTTTGAAAGCGGCCACGAGGCATTCCCATCAGGAATTAGTGTCCAGCTGGGACCAAGCAACAGTGCCTGTCTGACTTCAGAAGCCATTAAAATATAGAAGCACCACTTAACACTGGAAGAAAATGCCTTTTTCCCCCTCCCTATCTTGCCTCTGCTTCTTAAATCACCACTTAGCATTATTTTAAAAGGGCTTCTTAAGAAGCTTCCATTCTGTTTTTTAGGAAATACTAAATGAGAGATCAAGGGCAAATACGACCAGGAATCAGCTTTGGTGACAAGTGCTGATGTTAAAACAGAGCACTTCTCACCTGAAAACTGTTCACTGCCCAGGCAGAAAGGAAAAGAGGAGGCAGGGAGCTGAAGCAGGGGCAAGAGATACATGTTACTGCATGACTTCAGGTCTGTGTTCAATTTACAATGCACCATGCACAGTGCTTGAGCTGGAATTAAACAGAGCAGAGTATGAACAGAAGCCCGGTACTGCCTTGTATTTCTCTTCATTTGGGCTTGTTTTCTTTATCCAAAAGCTCAAAGGCTGTCCTGGCCACTGGTTCTGGAAAGAGGTTTGTTTGGCATGCAAGTTTCTATCTGTTCCTTGGCTTGGAGCAGACCTGCAGGAATTCTTGCTGTCCCAGCAAGAGGCGGTATCTACCTGGGTCAGCAAAAGACCCAGTGCACTTAGGGTTGAAATCAAGAGCACAACTTCTCAGCACCCACATACTTCTCCAGGCAAGTCCCATCTGTAAGTGCCTGAGCCACTCTACACCACCATACCAGAGCTTATTTCCATCTAAGGTCCCATCTAAGTCTGAATTGGACTATTCCCAGACCCACTGAAGAATACATGAGGTTGGTTACAGGCATGGGTGAGCCCTACCACAAGCTCCACTATCTACCTATGGTTTAGCAGCACAGCATCTCTCTTGAGTCCACTGCCTCAGCCACAGACCTGCACTTGAGTCCTCCCATAGGAGCCAACATGTGAGGGAACAAACAAAGAGGGCTGAAATGCTTTGTACATAGAGGTCAAGCAAAGACATTCAGTGCATTTAATGGCAGACATTAGCCCTCCCCAGGGCCATTGCACAGGAAAGAACCAGAGACAGAACAAAACGTGCTCTTGCTTGAAGTCACCCTGAAGTCTGGAGTAAAGCTGAGAACAGGACTTCTGCCTTCCCATAAGGTTTTCATTGTGAGACCTTCCTTGGGTTATATTGGAGAGAACACATTCCTCCCCCAACCAAGCTCAAAGCAGCTGCCTCCAAGTACCTACCTGCAACAGCTTGCAACAAAACAGAAAAGCTCCCTGGTGCAAGGCTTTCCAAACCTGCCACTAGTTTAAAAACCAACAATTACACAGGAAAAGAGGAAGATGCTATCAACTCTGTTATTCACAACTGCAGATAAACCCTGATGACAAAATATTTTTCCTAAGTGATGTTGTGATGTGGGACAACACAAGTGCTTCAGTCCCTCCTTTTCACCTAGATACATCCTTCTTGGCATGCTTGCTACTATATTATATGGCTTGGTAAGAAATTCGGATTCCTAGAGCAGGGATATATCAGTCCTCTGACTCTAAGAAACACGAGTCAGACAATTCCTATTTAGTATGCAGAGGAGAAGCATAAATGCCTTTTATGGTTACACCTAGATGATTAAATGCTATCTTTGTAGAGGAGAGGAAAGGGGATGTCCCCCATTATAAACTATAATTTATTTCTCCTATCTCTGCCTTGCCGTATTTACAGTAAGTTTCTTCTTTCAGAAACAGGTAGGTTCATCTACAATTCCACAGTGGTCACACGGGGATTTTCCTTTCCTCCTGGAAAATATCCAGTCCTTTTTCTCTCTAAGGAAAGGGCAATCCCTCCCTCCTGCCTCAAGCAGAGCAGCGAGCTGGAAACCTGCCATGTAAGACTGTCGCATCAGTTTAATTTTACTGGTAACAATAAAGAGGGTCAGTACCCAGTTCTGGAGACAGTGACATGCATACTAAAGCTACTGATTTTCCAACCCCTACTCCTTCAATAAAATGATAAGGAGCTGTAGTGCTACAACTGCCTGCAACACACTGCAGCCAGGGGTTTGCCAGGGAGCCAAATGCAGCAGGCAGACACCTCCTTGCTTGCAAGGACTCAGACTTACAGCTTCTGCTTTGGACAGGAAATAGAAAGCATGAGCTCTGAGATTCTACCACACAGACATACAGTCTGTGTGAGAATACAGCACCTCATTTTATCCTTTTCTGCCCTTCCACGACTTTTACTTTTTGTTCTACACAGGTGTGTGAAGTATAAGTCCAAAACGAAAAGGCCCCCTTGGGATGGCAGCGGAGGAAGCCATGGCTTATCCTTCCCACCTGTACTTCCCCACCTTGTACGTCCCCTTGTGCAAAAAGGCTGCCTTCCCCAGCTCAGGCAGATCAACTGAGCTGTTTGCATAAGCATGTCCTGAAAGGCCTCAGCCCAAGCTAGCCAGGTGAGCTAACACAGGCTATCAAAACCCTCTTCATTTCAAGTGAATTGCGATAGGCAGCACTCACAAGAGAAGCTTCACCAGTAGATTACACAGGAAAATATCTTCCACAAAGAGATGGTGACAAGTAGCCAGGCAACTTGTGTGTCAACACCAGTGCAGATAAAAAAGGATGCACCACAGATGGGAAAGCCTGGTCTCAGACAGCCTCAAAGCCCATTACAACACTGAGTCTAGTGGCTAAACACTTCTAAAGATGTCAAACAAATCAAAGGGAAAGAGTGGGCACAGGGCACTCTTACGTCTTTCAGAGCTGAGGCATAGAATAGAAATTTACCCATTGTCTTAGGCAAAGATGCCCATTTCAGTAGCATTGTCATCACAGCATTTTCCTCTGTGGTTTTTCTGCCCCCAAATTGTTCCAAATCTGTTCTAATGCTGCTGAAAGACTTTTGCATTGTTATTCTTCCACCAGAATCACTGTTTACAGCCTGCAGGTATAAGCAGGCTTGCTGAGAACAAGGAAAAAAGATTACAGTGTGTTTTATGAAACAATATCATGTATGTAGCACTGCAGAGGTATGAACTCCAGAAATGTGAACACCAGATCCTTAAACTTACTCTCAAGACTGAGACAAGGATGTTGGTATCTAAAATTGTGTTCCCAAAGTAGTAATATTGGATATTATTAGTATGCTAAAGAGCAGGGCAGATTTAAACACTATCTAGTAGCTCCTCTCAATAAGACAGATCTTTAAAAAATACATTATTTTATCAGGCTTGGTCTATTGCTTCATGTAAGATTGTAACTTTACTACACCCTGGAATACCATTGTATACTACACATCGTATACTATAAAAAGAAATGATCATTCTATGGATCGCACTTGTGAAACAAGCCACAATGGCTGGCAAAGTTTTGGCTGAAAAGTGTTACTAGCTAATATTGTCAAGGATGATGTCTCCAAACAACATAACCATGGCAAAATTCTGTTGTGCAATCCTGATATGAGTCCCTCAGGTACCAAACTCAGATGAAACTTTGTAAGGGAAAAAAATGAGCAAAAAGAAGGGAGAGGCTTCATGAAATTCCAGTGTTTTACAAAGATCTAAACCAGCATTACTTCAAGTTCTTTGTAGTTGAAACTGCCACAGACTTCTGAAGATATATATGCCTCTAAAACAAGCAAAATGCCTTCTGGTCCACTAGGCCTGTCAGTCTTACTGCCATTCATAAGTACTAACACCACTAACCTGGACTACCAGAATACTGAAGCTTAGCTAGTGGAATGCTGAGCTGCTAGAAAGCCTCCTCATCTTCTGTGCTCCTCTACTTGCAACTTTGCAGAATATCCAGATTTCTTGCTACAATCCTACTTATAGGACCTAGGAGTGTGTTGAGGTTGGACCAACTTCTGTTACACAATCTTAAACAGAAAAGTCAAACTACTCTATCCATGTATTCCAGTCAGCCAACACTAACACTCTTTTCAAATGAGTTAGCCTGAAATGGGAAGAAAGGATTTGAACTTCACACACATTTTCATTCTATTACCTGAGGACATTAGCAGGTTTAATAAGACATCTGGGTTCTAAATTGGTTGTAACTACCCTAGAAAAAAAACAACCACCCCTCCCCTGAAAAAGGAAAAAAAACCCAAACCCCATGGTATGCTTGAGACAATCTCAATGGAAAACATCTGGTCATTTAAAAAAATAAAAAAAAAAAGGGAACATTAATGATGAATGAGAAAGGAGAGAGAAAAACAATTATATTTTTTTAACACCATGCTACAAATTAATGGTATGCTTCAGTGTGGAACTCTATTCATGTCTGGTCACACATCCTGGGCAGAAACTGCAGTGACAGGGCAAAGTAAAGCACAAGTGTTCTGCTCTCTGCTTCCCAACACAGCTTCATCTGCTTTCACAAGTTTTGCTTCTCCATGTCATTTTGACTCTTCAGCTGCATCCTTTGCTATGTGAAAGCTCCTTTCTTGACTGGTATTGTCTACTTCTCGAAATTCCCTTCTTAAATGGAACACCAACTAATAGTGGACACAACCCCAAGCTGTTGTGGGATTTTTTTTACTTAATGGCATGGTCTTACATTCTTAAATAAACTCCCACTAGGAATCTTTCACTCTAATTAGAGTCACCCATCTTCTTTGATGAACTGGCAGGAGCAACCACTTTGCACCCTGTGAAACTGCTGCTCTAAACCCCTGTCCTCTTGTCATACCCAAAATAGTTCATGTATGTTTGACTGCAATTCCCTGTTACTACTGCATATTACTGACTTATTCCTTCAAGGTCCCCCTTAGCAGCATGTATATGCAGGATCTATTTTTGAGGAAAAAGCTGTTTGCACAAACCTGTTAGTGCACCTCTAATCACACTGTGGGAGATTTCTATCTACATAGACTGTCACATGCACAACACTAAAATTTTACCGCAGCAGTTTACTCAGACTAATTTCTTTCTTTAAAGTTACAGGACTGCCCTCACACCTCTGTGACCTAAGCTGTCCTGAGGGTATAGTTCATAGCCAGGAATTACCGTATCTTATTGATTTTGGTCATTTCATCATATTTCAAGCTGTCTATTGAATAATGTCTATGCTATTAAGGTCCTCTGCTCAAACTAAGCAGGGGTGTCTAGGGCTGTCAATCTTACTGCCATTCATAAGTACTAACATCCACTAAAAATAAATTAGAAAAAAAGTGATGTGACAATGAAAAGCTGTAATGTGATGACACTGAAGAAAAAGGCTTTTGTCAAATTTGACTCACATGGGATGTGTCATATAACACGACCCAAACTGTTTGACAAGAACAAATTATCACAAGATCCTCTATCAAAATCTATTAAAGTGTACAAATAAATCCCAGCTATGAGAGCAGTATTCTGCACTACAGGAAACAATGTTCATTAGGTTACACTATTGGATTAAAAAATAGTAAATCAATAATTAATTGAGAGCTGCTTATTTGTCCATAATGGAGGAATTTTAAAAATCTTTACCTGAAATTAACTCAAAAGTAGGTGGTGTAATTCCATAGGGTTACTACCATATTGAATAAAAGAGAGATGTAAAAGATGAAAAAAAACCTGACACCAACAAAATGCAGATTAACTGGGGAAACAGACAAAAGGCCACAGCAGCAGATCAAAGAGAGAGCAGCTTGGCAAAGTATGGTGGAGCATTACCATAATGAATTTTGTGAGTAAGCAGTGCCCTTTAAAACAATTCTTTTGATCTCTTAAGAAGGCATTAACTATAATCAAGAAAGGGTTTACGTAGCAAAAAATAAAAAATAAATTAAAAAAGGAATAGACTTATCTGGGATTTAACTTTAATGCATTTTCAGCACCTTCATCATGACGTTTCACAGATTTCTAACAGGCTTACCGTGATTATCTGAGCTGGTCTTCTGAATTCTAGCCAAAAGAACTTCCTGCAGCAATTTCTGACTTGTACACTTTAAGAGCAATTTCCTCCTGTTTCCTTTCAAGATTAAGAGTGAAAGTGAGAGACTAGTCAGACATTTAAATTTAGCTAGATTCCAGCTCAGTTTCCTGGACTAGAAGGAAGCCCAGTTCATCAAATATCTGAGTCAAGATCCAGCTCAAGGCTTCCCTGTAACAAATGTGACACTGAACCCTTCCAACCCAAGGACAGAGGCAGAGAGTTGGGGTGCTCTTAGGCAGCAAAAGTGGGACAGTAAAGCCAGACAGAAAAATCCTAAAAATCTGGGTTTGCTGTGCCCACTGCTGGTGGCTGTACAGTAGCTGGGGCAACAACCTCTGCTGCGCTTAGAGACCATCCTGCCACCCCATTGCTCTCCATCCCACAACAGAGACATCCTCACACACACACACACAGACAAACACACACATTTTCTCTCAGCAAATGCAGGAGCCATCAGCAATTGGAGCTGTAGCTTTGCAGGGGACTGCAAACTGGCAAAACTGTGGGATTACAGTTGCCATGGGCAACTGGCTGGCTGTGTTTTTTCCTCCACCCTGGGCCTCTTCTGGGCTGCGCTGGGCTTGCAGCGAGCTGACAGGACTACAGTACCTCCACAGGAAGGTTAAAAGACTGGAGAGAACCCACCTTGCTCTGATCAGGTTTTGATCCACACTAGACTAGCAAGTGTACAGGAACCATGGGGCAGACTGTGCTCACCTAGGCATCCATCCAGGTGCCATCCGCCAGGCCACGCATCAGTACATCAAACAGGGCTGTGACGGTCATTACAGCCGACATAATGAAGACATGGAGCTAATAACTGTTCGGAGCAAGAGTCTGCTCTTTTGAGAAATTTTCCTGAGTGCTGTTAAAGGGGCCCTGGTTGGTTCCAAATGAGCAAGTGAAATCTAAGGCGCTCAGATCTGCTAACAATTACCTTCAGAGCTGCTCTTGCCGCTGCCTTTCCCCTCTCTGTCCATCACACGGCTGCCTCGAAGCAGGAGCTGCACGGCAGGTTGAGCACTCTGTGGGGTGGGAAGCCATTCCGCCTTATTAACTTTGAGTGACTAAGTCTTTTGTGCAGAAGCTGGACATAATTAAAACACATTTTCATTGCTAAGCTGTTAGAATGAGGAGCCAGGCTTAGGCTTTTCTATTTGCCCTACTAACTAGTGAGTTTGTGAAAAACAGCAAGGCTGAAGTTAAGAAAAATCTAAAATTACTTCTTGACAAAAAATAATAATATCACCAACTAAACAAACAAAAAACCAAAAACAAACAAAAAAGGCAAAATAACAATGACTACATGTTATTTAAGCCACAGATGTCTGATGCAAAAGGCAGGTATCTCTTATTTCAGGAAAAGAAGAGAGTTACTCAAAGTGTGGGAACTACTGCTTACATAAGCTTAGGCAGGTCCCTTTCCATACTTAATATGACTGTTGACTTTGGAAGATTCCATTTTCCAGTCTTGACTTAAGCTACAGAAACTGCCAGAGCCATCTTAAATTATTTAAAAGATGCTTTAACAAACTGTATATCCCTTCCACCCTAGTGGGAATTCCTGCAAGGAACTGATCAGGCTGAAATATGCCAAAAAACAATGTTTGGCATAAGTGAGTAACTGTGGCTGCTGCTGCTACAGTAATTTAAGAAAGGCAGCAGCTGGGAAAGATTGTTTCTCATGGTAACCCTTTCCATGTGTGTCCTCCACCCAGATGTAAAGTCAAAGACCCTCCTCTCAAAGGAGCAGCTTTGAAGTTCTTAAGTGATATTTAACTCCAACAACATAACCCCTTTATCGTTGTTATAAAGCAACCAGTAAAACAAGATACCACACCCCAAAGACTCCAGGACTTCGAAGAGAATAGTTAATGCAGAGGAAGGACACACAACCTTGCTTTGCTCAGGAATCCTAAGAATTGTGCTACATTTTAACAGCATTATTTGAAGTCGGAGGATGCAAGGCAACTCCGAGAGATTTTTATCTCCTCAGCTCAAACAACAGTGGTAATAGAGACTTCACCATCTGAGTGCGCCTGTGACCTGATTTTTGGCTGCTTCTCTGAGATACTTTTGAATTCATATGCTTTTAATTTCTGAAAGAAAAAGTGTTTGGGAAAGGAAGTGAGTATGAAAAGTATATCTGCAAATTGGGAGCCGCAGTTAATCGAATAGAATTGTCTGTTTCTTATTTATGTATATAAACACACGAAGTGCTGATGAAGGACTCTAGATTCTCTGGGAGTTTTTTGGAGTGTAATGAAAAATGGTGCCCCCAAAACCTCACATAGAGCTTGTCACATACAGATTGATGCTATTGACACATGGAGGAGAAGCAATGGGGTATGCCACATGCTCTTTCCCCACTCTTAACGTGCCATTCCCAGAATCTTGTGGTACTGACATGAGGAGTTTGACAGACCCTCTATTTAGCCATTTATGCTTACATAAATGAAAAACATTTTGATCACACAACTGAATGGTAGAGTTGCATCTATTTAACACTGTAAGAGTTATTTCATGATAGAGCAAGACCAAGTATCTGATACCTTGATATTTCTTGAATGAAAGCTAGACGAGAAAGTGGGAGCACATTTGTTTCAACAAAATGGCTTATTTTTAGTGGTAGTTCCACTTCCAACCCAAATCCTCTTCTGTTATTCTACAAACTCACACTAGCTGCTTCACAGCTTTAAATGCTAAAAATGCTCAAGCACTGCTTATAACTCTATGTAAATGGATACAGTATAGCCACATGAACTGTTCAAGCAACAAGCTGAAAAAGGGGCCTGAGAGTTCAGGGGAATGCCATAAAATTTGGGCCATCAAGCGCAGAGATAAAGTAAAACAGTCTGCTTTCAAAGCAGAGCAGCAAACAATTAATGAGAAATGTATTGGATGACAACCCTTATCAGCCACTTCTGAAATAATTGCAAGTATGTTTACAAAACTCAGAGCATATTCAATGACAATTTGAAAAGTGAGTATGAAACTCAATTCATTAGGTAGGTTAATTATTTCAAATAGTTCAAGTACTTCCTGTAAATCACAATCTGTAGAAAGCAGCTCTGGCTGAGAAGGCATTTCAGTTCAGCACGGCTTTCACCATGACCCTTCCTGTGCCTTCTGGTTTACGTGGCCTGCCGTGGCTCCAGTACTTTTCTCCATTGCTTTGTGAAGGATTTATAATGGTATTAAAAAGGACTGTTTAAACCCACAGCAAAGCAACAAACAAAAGCTTCTCCCCATTTTGTCAACATTGTGAACAAAGCTTTGTGTGCATCAGCTTTACTCCTATTTAACCCCCAAATAAGATTGCTGTTTGGGCCATGTCTGAGGCTGCCCCACAGCACCCAGGAGTTACCTGGCATATTCCCGCTGTGTCACCAGACACTCAGCACCGACAGCTTCTTCACCGGGGCATTGGTGCCCACTTCCTCAGCCCAACTCCTTGGCAGGCACCAACCACCATTTCCTCAGGAGGCACCGGTGACCATTTCTTCCAAAGGATTTAGCCATCCATCTCCTCAGAGGGTTGCTGCCGTTTCCTTAGCGGGGCAGCCCCATCACCCTTCCCACCACCCGAGGAGCTCTCCTCAGCAGGGCAGCCCCATCACCCTTACTGCCACCCGAGGAGCTCTCCTCAGCAGGGCACTCCTGGCCGCCTCCTCACCGAGGCAGCGCTCTCCCCCTCATGTGGCGCTGACAGCCCTTTGCTCAGGCGGCACTGACCCCCATCTCCTGGGCGCACTGTGGCTGCTCCCTCCTCAGCAGGACGGACACAGGCACTGATCACCTCGGGGGGAGCCGCTCCCCCGTCCGCGCCGAAGGAGCTGCCCGCCAGCCCCGCTGTGCCCGGTGCCGCTGCCCCGCGGGAAGGGGCAGGCAGTGCCGCGGGGAATCTCAGTGCTTCCTCACGTCTTCTGCCCACAGAGGGGCAGGATGGCCGCAGGACCACACACAGGGCAAGTCGCTGAGCCCGGTGCCCACAGGAGGGGAGCAGAGCCCTGGTTTGCAACGCCCCAGGGAGCCCGTGAGGCAGTGAAGGACAGAAGGGCAGAGACCAGGGCACTCAGAGCCTTGGTGGAAGGTATGCCTGTGAGGGCTCATCTTGTGGCCTGGGCCACGGTGCCACTGCTATGGTGTCGAAAGGGAGTGAACACACTGACTGATTTGAGTCTGCTCCCATCGCTGCTCTCTACATCGCAATGATGACACTCACCAGGTGAAATCCTAGGAGTCATGATGACTGAGGTGAGCCGCAGTGTGAGTGAGAGACTTTCACACAATAGCACTTGGCATGAAGAGGTGATGCCCTGCTGAAGTCCTGCCGAGGGTGGGAGGCCTGGAACTTGTCCTCCACAGCCTCATGCTGTGGACAGCCAGGTGACATGGGTCTGGTGCTGCTGCTTCCTTGCATGTTTGATGGCTGGGATGCATCTTTCTCAGGAATCATCTGAGGAACGGCAGAGGATAAAGCTGAAGGTGACCAGAGGTCTGCAAGCCAAGTAAGTCTGCTCCTCTTGCTTCTCAGACCTTGGCCTTGTCCTATCTCTTAAGTACAAGGGAAATTACAGACTAGGTGGGTTATCTTAAATGTAGTAGTGGAAACAATTTTGGGAAAGGGTCCTTTGGTTGCACAGACCTGAGAAAAATTTGGTTTAACCTGCTGAATCACAGAGTATGTGCTATTGCTTCTTGCAGTGAAGGAGTGTTTTCAGAATCAGTCCCTGTGTCCATTGGTATCTCACTGGGCTCTCAGGTACAGACAGGGCAACAGCACACTTCAAAATTTGAGGATATTGCCCATTCATACTCATGCCCAGGTATCTTCATGGACTGAATTTGTTAGAAAACCTCAGAACTAGTGCACTTCTAAATACCTATAGATTTGGGCAAGAGCATTGTAATAAAAACCATCTGTTTAATAGACAAGCCTGTCTAGGTAAATCAATCAATATACACCCCTACTTATTATGACACTCTCTACTGACCATATTTGTAATTTGAATGATCTGAACACGGAGAGAGTTAAAGTAATGAAAATCATAGTAAGAGGAAAAACTTGGAGCATTTCTATTCATGTCACTTGATTTTTGAATACTTTTACTTACATTAATGTAATTGGAACATAATTAGTTTCCATTTATTGTTTCAAACCTATTCTATTGCAAGTATGTTAAAACAGCCAACTACAAGCCAGGGCACTGTAAGCATCTGGAAAGCTGCTCACTGCCAGTGCTTTCCTGCACTGCTGTCTTTTGGTAACTCAGGCAGCACAGTTTTGCCTCTTCATAGTACATGGCACTTTCTCATTGTTTTGCACTAGCTTAGGGTATTGCAAACCGAAATGTGGTACTTTAAGGATAATTTAAATAGAAAATATAACTAAACCCACATATTAAAGTATCTTGTGCAACTTCAGATTTGTATTGCCTTGCATTCTTTGTCTTTTACATTCCTTTATTCCCCCAAATCCAATCCATGTCCCTAAATTACTTGACAATGTGCTCTGAAATATCTAGCAAGACTTACATATAAAGTGGATGTTTGTGGCATTTATTAGTTAACAGGAAAAAATTTACTGCGAAATTGTTTCTGGTGATATGCATTAGATTGCTGCTACGTGGTATTTGCTGTGGGTACATATGCCATATAAACTGTGTGCTTTACAACCTATAAAAGATTAATCATAAAGCCAAGCTGTAACTTCATCACAATCAAGGTAAAAAAAACCTGCTTTTATGGTTGCCTGGTTTTTATTACCTACAGATTTTATAGGAACTATTAGATCTAAAATATAAAATTTATGTATGTTCAAAAAGTTTAAATGTAGTCAGGAAAAACTTTGCAGTCAGGAGAACTCACACAGTAAATGCAAGAGGGAACATTATGAAGTAGACATCAGTGTATTGGCAATATTATTCAACAGAGAAGATGAGCTGAGAATGTATTTCTCATGACTGACTTTTTCATACTGTGGGTACTAGAGAATAAGTTTTGGGTTTGCATTTCAGGTTTGTTTGCTTAATTCATTATGCAGATATTACCACTATAGTCAACTATTTCTCAGGAAGTAACTCTACCTTACCCAAAAGCCTTTTGGATCCATTTAACCCATTGCTTTGCCTATAGGATCTAATAATTAGTAGATTTCTTGGGAAAGGGACTGAAACCAGAGATGCTGCAAAAAAAATCCAAACTGGTAGAGGAAGGCCTCCTACACTTTTTGTCATATACAAAGATATTTAAATGGTTGTCTTACACTCTTTGCAACGTGAGCAGTATCAATCCTATTTTTATTTGAGAGGAGATGGATTAGAGGTGAGTCTCAAAAGTTCTGTGCAGAGGGAGGCTGTCAGCCAATAACCAAAAGAAGGAAACTAAAGAACAAATGCTTAATCAGGGAGCTTTTCTGTTGTGTTACTAGGCTATTGGTGTCAGACAAAATGCACAGTGATGTGGCTTTGTGTTCTTTCTTATGATATAACAGAAGGGTCGGAAAAAATGTTTGCCTTTTTTAAGGAGTATCCCCACCGCCAACCACAGCTTCTTCCTATGTTAAAATTTCAGGTACTTTCATCCCAGAAAAACCATACAATTACTGAAGTTCCAAAATTATCACAATATAAAACCCACAAGAGTGAAAGTTGAACAGTCAGCAAGTGGTAAGGTTTGGGTTCAGCTTGTTTAAAACTATTTACAATTTGTTTTTTTTCTCATAAAAATGCTGACTTATAGTGCTGAAGGTGCAATGATAAACATCCTGCAAGACTTTCTACAAAACTGCAGAAGGCAAGAACTGCCAGTCCTGATATTCCTGATGTAAAAACATGTTGAAATTGGCTCATTCTTAGAAATTTATACAACCTTTCATTATACAGAAGAGCAAAGCAGATTTTAAAAATCATGCATGCATCATTTGTAAACTTATAGTAAACATCAGGTTTTCAAGTGTTGGTCATGCCTGTTTTAATGTCACCATACCACTTCTGGTTTTTCCCTATACAAAGTTTTCAAGAAAAGCAAAGTAAAAACAGAATCTTCCAAACAGACACAAATTTTGGAAATTTTCAAGTGGTCTTCCCTAAAAAAAGCAGAACAATATAGATAAGGAGAAGTGTTTCCAGAAATATCTTTGAAGGTGAATACAGAAGATCTCCTTAATAACCACTCCAATATCCATCCTTTCTTTGCCAACCAAGTATTTCTGCATTCAGTTGATTCCACCTCTCCATGATGAGCTGGATGTTCCTATCCCTCCATGGTTATCACTAAGAGATTTGATTCTGGGCAAGCTGACAGAAATACACCATGGCAGCAGCATCTTCAAATTATGAACCATACAGGACTTCTGAGTAAACACCTATTTTTCCAGATTGCTTCTGCCTGCAAGCTTTGGAAGCTACACTCACAACCTGTGTCTACTCTAATAAATTTTGTGAACGATTATGAGCAGAAATGCAGCTTGCACCAGCGTTGATTGCACCAGCTCTGCCAGGGCAGGCCAGGCCAAGGCCTGACAACCTGAGTAATGCTGAAGTGTTGGCAACTGTTCACCTTAAGGTAAATGCCTCCTTGTATCCTTAGGTCATCCCAGAGTGTACACTCATACTGCATCAAAAATCTCCTTGAGCACTGGAGGTAACTCTGCCACTGTTGGCAAATAGGTGCTAAGTAGCCGGCATTAAGACTGTCAAGCTGGCAATCCAGCTCCATCTGGATCCTGAATGATTTTGCATCATCATATAACAGTATAAGGTTCATTTGCCATCTGGCTTCTGAATCAGCTGCTGTCATACAAGCAGCACCCAGCTGGTCCGGGGTCAGGATTTATTTGTTATTTGGGATATCTCCATTTTTAGGTGCCTGGCTTGAGTAATTTTCCCTTCTGACTGGGGGGAAAAGTAGTTGTTACTGGAATACTGGGAAAGAAACTTTAGCAAACCCTCTGGTGGTACTCACTGGGATCAGTGTTGCAGCAACAGACAGAAAAGACCTGGAGCAGGCATTGTTACAATTTCTAGACCTGGGTTGTCTTCATGCACTGAGTTCGTTGGCTTATTTGGAATTCAAGCACTTCGGCATTTTCTTACTGGTTTTGGTTGGTGGTTTAAGAGCAAGAAATACTTAGCTGGAAAAAAAAAAAAGGACCATCTTTAAATGCATTATATTTGGGACCCAGCTGTTAAAGTTCTGAAAAGTAATCATTGCTTTTAAAAACTTTTGCCTATTTGCTTTATTCTTTAGACCATCATCAATCCTTTCACAATCTCAGTTGTTTATACTTTTCCCCGAGCCTTCCTCAGAAATATCTGGTTCAAAGGTGTAATGAAGGCAGCTCATTCAATGAAAGAGTCTCCTTGCCCCAAGGAAACTGTGAGGTGGAGCAGTACTTTGCTGTGAGTATTCCATGAACAAGCACAAGAGGCAAAAGAGCCATTGGATGTGGAGCTCTCCAGCTACTGGAACGCTTCATTTCTCATTTTTCATCCTTATTTCTTTTAAAGCCATTTGTAATAAAGCTACAGCCTGAAGTGGAAGAACTCACCTTAGCTGTAAACCTTCATTGCAAGGCAGCAAATTGCACTGCATCGTAATATCAACCTTATCTAAGATTCATGGAATGAATTATACATATTACATTGCCTTAAAAATGAAACCTGGTGAAGTATTACTGTAATTTGGAAATCTAAGTGGATTTGTACAGTGAGATTTAAAATTTAAACCTGTTTAAATATTAAGCTGATTGGGAAAAAATATTTTTGAGAAATGATATTCAATAGGAAAAGAATCTCCATTCAGAGAAAAGACAGCCCCAAACTCATTTTGTCATAAGAACAGAAGATTAAAAAACATATTCAGTGGGCAAGCTCTATCTAGGAAAGCACATAAAATCACAGTCACCTGAACATGTAAATATCTCTTAGTGTGAATTTATGCTGAATTAGTAATCCAAGGGAATGCCAAGTATCATCCCTGCAGGATGATAACAGACATTTTTGGGCAATATGGTTTGTGCTGATGTTATTTTATTGATTTACTTTGATCCAGTAAAAGAAAACATTTACTGTTGGTAGCTGATGCATGACTTCTTGTATGTATGTGTACACACAAACTATAGTGGTAACCAAATCCCAGGGTCTTGATTGCTGATGTCAGTTCTCAGATGAAATGGTGTTTTAGTCCACATCCAGAAATCACCACCTCTTGCCACAGTAAAAGAGACACCTCTGTGAGAGCAAAGTGTCAGTTTCTATCCTTGATCTGCTACTTAGTTGACCAGAACAACCTTTCGTCTTATTAACATGGTCCTATTCTGCCTCTTCCTCTCTGACTGTTGTAGGAATTTATAGGTACCATTTTCCTGCTTAATAATGATTGACTGTCATGCTGTTTACATACCAGCTTTGTTTGGCTCTGCTAAGGATGGTGGTAGGATGTTTTAGCTAGCAGAAAGGAGAGGTTTGCCCAAACACTGTCTCTCAAATATTTATTAGTGAGGTCATCTTGAAACTGATCTGAAATCAGGCATTGGTTTTAATCTCAGCATTACTGGGTTTGCTTCATACACCATGTGTTCTCTAAACAAATATGCAATAAAGCAGGCTGGTGAAGTTAGCCAGACAGATGGCTGAAATCCTACATGTGAGATGGATTGATAAATGGATAGGTAAGGACACGGATGGGTGTTTCAAAAGGCAGAGAAAGGGGTAGTTGATTGCAAGGCTAGATAGAAAATGGAAGGTATTATAAAAAGAAATATGGGATAATATAAACAGAGCCCTTAATCCAGTTGACTGTAAATCCCTTTTTCTTAATTGGTTTAGAAACTGCGGGCTGTAATGTGAGACAGAGGGCTCTCAGCTGCTTTTCTTCTTTGCTGTCTGGAATCACATTAAGTGGGAAACAATAGCAGAGCTGACAGCTCCTTGTCTGTAGGGGCACTTGGAGCTAATCTGCTATTGAGACTAATACAATTATATGGGATTATAAAATTGCCACTGATACACAGATTAGGGAACTCCCAAAGGGAGTTGCATCTTGGGTATTACAAAGGGAGAAAATATACAAGGGTCCCGATTACCCAGAAATCAAGGGGAAACCCCACAAAGTTACAATCAGATTTATTTTTCCTAGACTTATATGTGTACACAAGGATCTCAAGCCAGCAGTAGTATAATACAAGATACTTTAATATATATAGTATACTCCATACAAACTGTTTCAGTGCTGTCCTGAGCAATCTGAGGTCAAAGACAAAAACACTAATTTCAAATTGCTGTCTTGCAAAGAAACCACTTCAGAGCAGTACCTTGAAATGAAAGCACAATCTTGATCCAGATTTCATGTAGCCTCTGGTCCTCCTTGCCTTCTCCCTCCCTGTGCATGTACAACATGTAAAGACACCAGCCCCTAAAGAGAATGATGTAAAGTCTCCTGGGTGGGTTTTGAGTGCCCATAAATACCACAGTTGTAAGCCTGGTCCTTGCATCCTCTCACAGCTTTACCCTGTACTCTCAGAAGAATGAGCACAGAGCTGGCTTATCACAGCCCACACTGTGAATGTGTGTGTTGTAGGCATTGAGCTGACACTCCTGCTACCAGCTCCTGGGCACCTTAAGCCTTTAATGAGTTACGCTCTTAACAAGTGTGTAAAAAAAAACGTCTTAAATGCAAAACTCATTAACCAATGCACCACAAGTCACATAAAAAGTCTGCATTAATGTAGCTGTCCCAGTTCTCTAGTTACCAGGCCATGTTTCACATACAACCCCTTAAATTCATATATTTCATATATATTCTTTTTCCCTGGCCAGTTGGCAACAAAATGTAAGCATGCTGTTCCCATTACTCCTATTCCCAACTCGAGGACAAACAGCTGCAATGCTGTTTTACAGCACTTGCTCATTTGACAATAGTAAGTAGAGAACTTACAGCAAAGCTTCCCACTTCCTGCTCAAAACTTGGTCCAGGCATCTAATAAGAGATTCCCAACTCCTGTGTTCTAGCATAGGAAGAAGAACGGAAACATGAAAGCAAACTATGATTATCTCATAGCAATGAGTCATGGCAAAACTAGGAATAAAATTTTATTGACTGAAAAGCTCAGTATTTGTTGGACCATGTGGTTGTAACTCAAATTTGGCTGTTACTAATGGTGCTGAAGGAGAGGACTGGTTTTCTCATTCCAAACTTGAAAATATTTTTCCATGTGTCCAGGATGAAACTATAGGAGAACTAATTGCTTACTTTTTTCCACCCCTTTCTTTCTTTAATTTAGGCAACTCCAGTTTTTATAATACTAAGTAGTATCTCCCTAAAAAACACATTCTTTAAATCTTGACCTGGGCGACCTTTAGCTTTTAAAGAGGGCTACGCATAGCTCTAAGCATCCTTGGGAACTCAGCTTTCATTGTCTTTTAGCCAAAGCATCAAACAAAGTAGCCTTCAGGTCTTGAACTTGGGTGCTACCCAAGCGCCAAGTCACTTTAAAGGAGTTGGGTGGTAGTTTGTCCTCCAGCTTCATCCATCTCTTTCTTCTTGAGTGGAAGATGAGGTCTGATCTTCCTTGGTGGTGCCTGAGGGTAGGTTTCAAGAAGTGTCTTCCTGCTGTCTGGTGTCATCCTTTAACACACGAACACTAGTTCCTCTATCTGAACCCAGCTGCACACACTGAGCATTGTGTTGCACATGGATCTAGAGCCTGAGGCACTGCCTGAGGGACAGGCCTGAATTATTTTCCTAGAGAGATCATGCTGTTTGCCAGTTTGAGCTGTCATCTGAGGAACACCCAGCTACTGCAAACAGGAGAAGGAGTAGTCAGGAGCCGATTCTGAGAAGCAGTTCATTGATGGAGGAGGAAACAAGACAAATTCCTTTAAGGTAATTTAATTCTAATCATGGTCCCTGTGTAAATAAATCAAGGGCTCTCTACCTCCTACAGACCTTCTCCCATGTTGACAGGAGGTTTCCAACAAGATGAAAAGTTGGCCTTCTGTAGACATTGTATTATTTATTAGTTGCTTACTTCCCTGTTGACTTGATTCAGAAGGAAAATAGCCTCCTCTTGTCAGACTGCTGTGATTGGGCCCAATTACTGCTCCATCCTCTATTTTCTATTTCTCTTTTTTTTCCTTCTCTCCTCTCTCTTTTTTTTTTTCTTTCTGTTTTTTTTCTCCCCACTTTAGGACTTTTCCCTCTGATCTGCAGTTTTCTGCTTTTGCAACATTTTCCAGTCACTAAAATGAAAGAGTTCCTGCTAAGGCTAATACAGCATTATGAAGCTAGACAAGTAATGCCCTGACATACTCAGTGCAGACGAAATTTCAGCTCAAATACAGGTCAGACTGCCCTCGCATTCAGAAAAATACTTATGTGTCCAAAACCTTGCCTATTTTTTATCTTGCTACATTATGTGACTCAGTACAAAACCTCCCCCTATAGATCTGGACTTGAAAACACAATATATTCATCAAATTTCTTTTCCTTTTCTTAGCAACTAGGGAGCTATAATTTATTTTTATTCGTAAAAAAACTCAGGTCCAGAAAGCACTCTCTCTAGCAGACAGGTCATCCAAGCTTATTCAGCAGACTGAGAGTCTGTACCCCAAAATTAGATAAAGCGGAGATTAGCTTCAATCACTCTCTATTTGTGTTTGGAGTACAGAATTTTAAAAACAGGACTGAGTGGGTGAAAATGGAGAGTATGAGTCTGCCAAACCCCTTGGGCATTTAATCTAACTTAAAGTGAAGAGCTTTGTGGGGAAACTATCTGACAGCAAGACCAGGCTCGGTGCTTGCAGGGTCCTGTGTGAGAGAGATGGATATGGCTTCCCATCTGGCTGGGCACTGGGGGCACAGAGAGGCGCAGGTGCAGCAGGAAATGTAAAAGGCAGTTAATGTGCAGTATGAACAAGAGTGCTACATAAAGCACTTTAAAGTGGGACCAGTGAAAAAGTGTCTTGGATTTTATAGGTAAAAAGCATCTTGTTAGGGTGTGAAGTGGGTTAGAGACTAGAGCTTACCATGGAGTTTTTGTGAGGGGAAGTGCAGTTTGGAAGGAGGGAACAAGGGAAGAGTGAGCAAAAAGCAGCCCTAGGAAAGTGAAGTAGGAGAAAACAGACTGCCATGGAGAGAGCTGCTGGTGCAGACTGCCAAAGGAGGGCTGTATAGAAATGGGGCCATCACTTATATGAGAGGTCTGTATGGCTGTCACAGACCTGTTTACTTATAGCCTGTACTGGTGCAGAGCTTAAACAATTCAAAGCAAAGATGGGAGAGCTTTGCTCCCGAAGCCCTAGAGAGTGTTAGACCTGGTGTCTCTCTCCAAGGGTTGCCATAATGGACTGTGCTGTAACACTGTGGGGTGCCATCAACAAAACAGAGCCCACAGCAAACCTTGTGCAAGGCTCCACAGCTTTGATTTCACATGTTCCCACAGGACCTGAAGAAGCAATAAGGGCTGCAGCAAACAACGGCCTTGAAAACATGAGCAGATGAAAGAAGTTTAGTTAGCAACGCTGTGCTTTCAAAATGGTGTGCAGGGACCTCGAACACAGCAACCTTTTCAGCACATTCATATATCACCTGCAAAAGGTAAACCCACATATGGATATTTGCCTGGGCTGACCTGTGGGATCCACCACGAAGCTGAACACAGCTGCAAGTGTAGGAGTGTGTGTGGGACTCAGAAAATAAATGAGCTTGAAGTAGCACAGGGCAGATTAGATTACTATACACCTAAGCAGGAGATCACAGATACTATACAGGGTACTGTGGAGGGAAGTTGACTCAATGGCCTTTCTTTCTCTCCGATTGCTCTATTGTAAAACTTGTAATTGTGATGCAAGTGGAACATAATTACGTGGAAAGAATCAATAACCCTGTTTGTTCACAGATATAACCTGAGTTTCTCAGGTGTTTAAGCAGCCCCTGGTCAGCAAAAATATTTGCTGCAATTTTGGTTTACATATTTATGTGGGGATTGAAAAAGTGAATATGATGAATTATTGTTCAGTCATTACTGGAGAAATAGAGCTACAATTCAAGAGCAGGCAAAAATACTACTCTGCTGTCAAATTTATATACACAGCTTTAGTCTTTGTTATATATGAGTGGAGCTGAATGTTTATGGTTGTCTAACCAAGGGACTATAAACTTTGAGAATAGAAAAAGACAGAAAAATAATGTAATTCAAATGAGTATGGAGGGTCAATCAGAATTAAGAAAAGGGAAAAGAGAGGAGAGAAACTGATTTAATTGAAGCAGCATTAGGGAGCTAGATATTAAAAATGTTATTTCCCTGGTGCTTGACTAAAAACTGCCTTGTAGACATACAAGGCTGTTTCTCATAATCACAACGAGTATTAACATGTGCACGGAATGACAATGAAAATACAGTGGGACCAAGATTTCTAAGAAGCAAATGATAATTTTGGGGTGTTTCTACCTTGGTTTGCCCACTTGAGTTCTAATGTCTCTCTTTGAATGATCTCTCAAATGTCTCTGAGAAGTGAAAAGTTGAATGTTAGAAAACAGAAACCCCAAAACATCACAAATCATGTCTTGATAACCTTGTTCTGTAATAAGAGAGGAAACCCAATGATTTTTTATATATAACTATTGCAGAGTGCTTTGGGATCTTAAACATTGAAGATATACTAAGATATACTTTTGATCCCCAAACATTTTTCAAAACAATGTATCTGTCAAGAACATCACAGATGAGTGCATTCTGAAATTCAGCAACTACAGAGAGATGTTCAGCACCACAACATAGGAGCTCAGGTCAGGCAGCAAAGATTACTGTAAGCAAATAAAATTGTGAGGATGAAATTTGGGTAGCAGAAAGTAATGTTCCAAGTTGCAACCTGATTAGATCAGTTTTTTAGGCCTTACCAAGAGCTCACTGGGATTTTTAAAGATCAAAAACATTTCAAGAGTGATCAGGACATTAATACTGGCATTCCATGCCAGCCCATGTGGCCTTGGATATTCTCTCTAGTTTCCATCTATTGCTCTGGAAGACTATGGGGGTCACATCTGTCACAGCAATAGCTGAAGTTCGGGCAGGATGTCCAAGAGTGTCTGAGGTAGTACTAGATGCTGTATTCTGGCATTTGAATCACAGCCCACGTCTCACCTGAAAGATCAAAAGCATTTTCATTGACTTAACACTGTGAAGAGACAAGAAGCATCACAGGGTAGACTGGTGCTTTGGCAAAAAAGAGCAGACTAGGGAGCAGCAGGCCATAGTTTTGCCACAGCCATGAGAGTTGAAATAGTCCTCTGTCACACAACTTTTCAAACAGTCAGAATTGGAAATGTGCTAGTGTGAGGAGCCCCTGTTTACCCTAGGACACTTCACTTTCTTCACATTGCTCAAGAGAGAGATGGAGAAGAACATTTTCTACCACCTACCTGCCCAAGGGCTGGGGCAGTGAACATGTGGGGAAATATACAATGTTTCCCTGAAGACCACTTTTTGTTCTAGTGAGATATAGGAATCAATGCGTTAAAAAGAAAGCGCGTTCATATTTTACACGTTCATGTTTTAAACAATATTAACAAGATTAATTCAGACTTTTTAGAACATAGAATGAAAGAGTCTTTAGAAACTACACACTGTGAACCTAACAGTCTGTAACTGCTTTGTTAAAATGTAAAGCCTTCCAAACTAACATAATGGATTCATGGATAGCAAGGTCTGGAGGGATGAACCATTATACTCATCAACTCTGACTTCCTGCATATGACACAGTCCAGAGCATTTCACCCAGCAATACCACCTTCAAGCCCAATAATTTATAGCTGAACTGTGCCATCTCTTTCAGAAGAAAGGACATGCAATCTTGATTTAAAGACTCTAGGCGATTAATTTACCACATCCCTTCACCATCTGTTCCAGTGGTTAATTATCTTCAGTTAAATGTGTATCCTATTTGCAGTCTGATCTTTGTCAACTTTAGACTTTTATCTACCTCTCTGTGTGGACATGATTGCACATAATACCTTGATATTTCCCATGCATTAGGACTGAAATGTGATGCCAAGACTAAAAATTTCAGGTTTGGAGTTTTAGTTTGGTTTCTCTTGTTGAAATCTTAGCACAAAGACTTTCAAGGCATTGGCACAACACACTATAATATTTCATTTTGGAGCAATTTCAATGACTCAGTGTTAATGGCATATACTATTCCAGATTTTGTGGAGTAAAAATATTATGTGCATTTCATCTGTTTGTTTAAAGTGTTTTTTCCTAATGAAGGCTTTACTGTGCTGAAGTGTGGAAGCACGAGTTTGATCTAGTGGCAAGAATAAGGAGCGCTGAGAGTTTTAATTCTTCTGCCCTGATCCCACTTCTCTCACTGCAATTTGATTTGTGAGCCAAGGAAAATCACCTCACTCAGTTGTTGTTAGGGGGCTATTTCAAATTGCACAGAGATTTTTAGGACTGGGGCTGGTCAAACCACACTAAAAAACAGTGTCTGACTCTTTTGAAAGCTTAGCAACCTCAATTAGAGTGATTTCAAAGTCCAATCCTTT
This sequence comes from Campylorhamphus procurvoides, assembly GCA_013396655.1. Taxonomy (NCBI): domain Eukaryota; kingdom Metazoa; phylum Chordata; class Aves; order Passeriformes; family Dendrocolaptidae; genus Campylorhamphus; species Campylorhamphus procurvoides. The sequence continues at coordinate 1,721,603 of WBMV01009146.1, read as the reverse complement.
TCCCAAACTTTTAAGTATATCATTAAAAGCATTTTATCTCTCATTATATAAACATGTTTTTTGAGTAACCAGACACACCCCTTTGGACCTACCATGTGTAGACATAAATTTTTACTAACATTGTTTTGTTTAGCTTCAGTTGTTGCTATTGTCATGTCCTCTTTATAACTTAATTCTGTATATGGTTACTTAAATAATCCCACTGTCTATTAAACCCAGGACTCCATTAATTCTCTGGTGTTGCACTTTGACTGTTTTTCCTTCAAATGCTTTCCTCTAGCTGAATAGTCTAAGTTCCTGGAGGATGACCATTTCAAATTACTTTTTTCTCAGAAATGCTTTACCTCTGTGAAGTGCAGCTTTAAGGCCTTAGTCTGTGTTTTAGACAACACAGACAACAATGTTTTTCTTCTCTCTATAAGCAATTAAATAAGATTCTTTCAGGTTACTGATTTTATCATCCGAGTGTAAAGAGTTCCTCAAGTTCCTGGTATTTTCACTACCTGAATATCTCTTCCCCATGCCACTAAAGTCTTCAAATTTATCAACAACTTGCACCTTCCCTGGTAAAGAAAACCACAATTCCCCATTCTGCATTCACACTTAGTTTCCTTGAGCCACATAAAAGTAGTCTCACAGGTGGAGTAGAAAGCCTAGAGTTAACAGAAATGTCCTCCTTCTTTGGGTGCCCTGACACATGCACAGAATTGTCCAGCTCGCCCTCAGCCAGGCCACTCTCACAACTGGTATACAAGCTCCCCACAGACCCTTCCCCAGCTGCCCTTCCCTGCCTGTCAACAGAGACAGAGCTCCATAAAGGGATGTTCTGTAATTTAGTGCTTACAACCAGCTTTGCAGTAACTCCTCTCCTGTTGCGTGAGGGACAGCATGTGCTTTTGTGGGAAGTGGCAGCCCTCTGACTGCAGGCCCTGGTGCAGCTTTGCTTAATGCAGTTCAAATTCGCACTCTTGGTCACTGCCCAGTAACTTCTATGTACAGACAAGATCATGGTGCTAGAACCAGCCATGCTATGGTAATAAAGGTTCTGTTCCTTTCTCCAAAGGAATCTCCAGGATGCACAAGGAAGGATCAATGCCTGCTTCCACTACCAGACAGAGCTGTGCTATCCCTTCTGTTCATAAAGCAATTAGCACTGAATTCTGGCAGATTCGATAAATGGCCAGAAAACCAGAACTTTGGGAGTTAATTCCTTCCTAGTCCTCTCTTTCAACAGTCATGGAATGCTCCTAAACCTCCTTCAATCAGGAACTTTAATTAAGAGCATCCTTTCTTGGGCCTAATTAAAACCAAAGCCCAATTGGGTAGATTTAGAGATGCTCCCAAGATGGCAGGAAGAGTTTTTTGATGGAAAAGCAGCTTCAAACGGCCACAAAATTATTACAGTAGTGTAAATGCAAATGGAGGCACTTCAAGGAAGTCCACGAAATTCTTCTTGATTTCAATTATCATCTTTTTTGAACTGGTGTAGTCTCAAGCTCTATTTCCTTGACCTCAACTTTTATCAAACCAGCTGGCATATTCTGTATAGTAGCTGTATTCGCTGAATTAAGCTAAAATCACTGGAGACAATGGTCACATGGAGCTACACAGGTTATTTCACAGGGAGGCAGTTTTGCTAAGTCATGAAACACCTAAGAGTTGCAACTATTAAGAATTTTTTCTCCATTCTACCTCTGTTTAACCCTTGATAGATAATGTATTCCCAAGATACATCAGACATTGTGATCCTCAGCAATATTTGTGCTTACATTGTTCAGACAATAACAAAAGGTGAAAAATGCTGTTTATGCCTCTACAGAAAACAAAACATGAAAAAGCGCTTCCCTTGAAAGATCTGTTTATTCAACTGAAGTTGGCAGCTACTAGCTCAGACACATTTGAGTGTACTAGAAACCCATGACTAGGGAAGTGCACTGCAAATCTAGCAATCAGTGACACTGCAAAGTAGGATTGTCTGCAGCAGCAGTTAATGGAAAATGAAGCGCTTCTGCAGCAGAGAGGTCAGCAAGGGCTCAGTCCTGAGCAATATGGGAACACTGGCCACCCAGACAACCCAGCTGTCCTGCAGCAGCAGATCTGGCCTAGGACACAGAGCAGTGATCCTCTTACCAGAAATAGCTTGAAAACACTGCTGTATTTTTGTCTTGCATTGAATTGTGAGAGGCACACAAAAGCCAAACCAAGGTATCTGGCTACTGAGCAGCACTGGGAACAAAATATCCTCTGATCCGTATTGAATTTGTGCCTTTTTTTTCATCAAGAGCTGACTTGCATTTAGGCTGTGGGACAGAATGAAATTCATTATCTCTTGTCTGTTATCTCCTCTATTACTTTGCACTTTTCAAATTAAGTCATCCAAGTAATTTTTAGCTTCATCTGGCATAGACTTTCCCATTCCTTCATGTCTTTAATAATTTTGTTGGGCTCTTGTCTGCCTTGGTCTCTGCAATGGCCATTTAGAAATGAAGAAACCAGAACTGAATGCAGTAGCTTAGTTGAAGTTATAACACCAATTGATGTAATCCTGCTTTAATATGTTCCACATTATTCTTCCCTATTTTGTACAATCTGACATTTTTAATGTTTCTTTATTTTTTACCAGCTCTGCATAGAGAGACGATGTCTTCGTTAACATTTTTTTTCCGCTGGAGAGGTTGCAGCAGAGTAAAACATAGTCCCTGTGTGTCCATATACACATACTTGTGTTCAGTTTATCTAGTTCTTTGCAAAGTGCATTGTTTTGCGCTTCTCAGTGCTAAATCCTCTGAATTCGTATCAGCAAATTACTGTGAAACTTATAGGAGGTCTCTGGTCACTTTCTCCAACTTCTGGTTTTCTTCCCTTTTGCCCCATCCTTGCTTTGCAAAATCTGATACCAGGGATTTTGCTAAAATGGGATTTCGCTAAAATGGGATTTCCACTCCCTCCGTCGGTCCCAGCTCCCAACCCAGGGAGTATTACTGAGAGGACAAGAAAAATGTGGCTCAACTGGAAGTGTTCCAGGGTTCAGTGATGAGAAGAAGCAGAGAAACAAAATCCAAGGGCATAAGAGAAAAACAAAGGAATTGCAGTTGTTAGGTAAACAGAAAAATAAACTGAAAGGACTCAATAGCTTCTTTAAGTACAGAAATATCTTTGAGTGTCATCTCCACTGTGAAGTGGCTTGTGCTTTAGAATCAATTTATACATAAATACAATATATCTGACATATAAATAAACATGCATAGAATTATATTCATATATATGAATACAGAATATATATCTTTTTAGAGGAAAAATAAACCCAGTGAAGTGACTGGTAATGGCTATCATTAGGATTAATGATTTTTAGCTTAGATGCAAGACACCTACACTGAAACTTAGAGCACTGGAAGCAGATAAATGCAGACAGGACCCTGCTTTTAACCATAACTCAAGACTGGTTCTACCAAGAACTGATTAGTGTAAGGTAAATAGTTTTCCTGTAGACACAGAAGAGCTCTTCCAAGTCTGCAGCTAAGCCTGCATTGAGACGTATCAGTCACTACCATTAAACTTGCAGTGCAGGATGTGATAAAACCTTGTTTCAGTGCTGATGAATTAAATTTTAAAAGTAATTTAGAAGGAAATTGTCCATGGCCCAGTCCCAAGACTTCTCTAGTTCCTTGTCTCAGCCACCCACCCACTGTCTCCACCTCACAGGTTCATGCCACACCCTCACGTGAGAAGTGCAGGTCCTGCTGCTGCTGTGGGAACTGCTGTGCCTGTCTGAGCTCCCCATGTCTGTGCTACTGTGTGCCAGCTATTCAGGAGTAACAACCTCTGTGCAAGACCTTGTCATTCCGTAATTGTAGTGCCATTGGAGGTCACATGCTCTGCTCTGAAGGAAGAGTCTATTCCCTCAGCTCAGCCATGGCAGAACACAGCCCGGGAACAGTCATGGTGGGGCAGCTGACCTGAGGTAATCTGATGCAAGGAAAGCACTAAGTGAGAGGAACCTGTTGTTAGATCCTGCAGATACAAAGCACAGTAGGGCAGAACTAAAGGAAGAAAAGATGTTGTTAATTAAAAACACTTGAAAACGTGTTTGAACCCCAAAGCTTCCTGGGATCTATTAGTCTTCTGTGATGTTAGAGGCATATATACCTGAATACAGACTGTCATGAAGAAATTCACCCACTGCTCCTGACAGAAAGATGGGGAAAAGAGCTGTGATTGAACAGAAGGAAATGTGCTACTTGCTGTGCAGAGTTTCTCTTCTGACAATTCCTCTTTTACTGAAGAATCCTAACTCAAATCCCACTGATTCCAAGATTCTCCAAGTACTAGCTGCAATATATACCCTGATAATCACAAAACAAGTTCATAGGAATATATCTCAGGAGTTAGGGGATTATAATATCTACATGCTGTTTCTCACAAAAGTATAAACTGGGGATAAAAATAGTAACACTGCATGCTTGGTCATCTTCTAAAATACAGTCAAAATACCAAGATATCACATGGGGGATAACCCATTTAACAATATAAAGCAATTCCTTCAGTGCTGGGTTCAATTAACAATAAAAAGGCAGAGAAAGTTCCTGCTGTGCAAAGTCCATGCAAAGGTATGGAGGTTTCAGGCCTTTCTTGACAGACAAATCAGACTCCTTGAGTATTTCGCTTAGTCCGCACCATCTTTTTGCCATGCTGTTCATTAGGAAGAGTGCCGTATATTCACAGTAGTTATTCACAGTAATGTGCTGACATGGTTTTCGTTATAAGATAATATACTTGGGAATTCAATTAATCATTTGAATTGTTTGCCTGTGGAATTGTATGTCATTCAGTTTTTTTGGTGCTTAAACACAGATTGTTCTGGAGATCCCAAAGAATTGGCTGCTGTTTAAGCATGTAAAGATGAGATCCCTTTAAAAGAAGTGAGCCTCTGAGTTGGGAACTGCCTTGCCAGACATGAGACTCCCGGGGAGACAGATCGTCTCACATATTGATACAACATCACAATGCAAATATCATATTGCAGTGTCGGGACAACATGCAACAAGTGTTTTGTGGCTCTCTCAAAATCCATTTGATGTGATCCATCCCTCCTCTCATTCCTTCTGTCTGTGCACAGAAAATGTGGTTTGTTTCCTCTTTCTTGCTTGATGCTTGGAAAAATAAAAGATGAAGGCTTGAAAAACATGCTGCATACATTAGCTGCCCTCAAGAGCCACAAATAGCCCTATTATTCTTCCAGAATATTTATATTGCAGGGATGCCTAGAGGCTCCAGCTAACTGCAGGGTTGTACAAAATCAGGCTGTGTGCCAGCCATGTTATAAATGCATGTTAACACCCAGTCCATTCTCCAGTGATCTTGGGATCCTCACTGCAATCTCTTGTACACCACAGAATTAAGGAGTATTCTTTTCCCCCTTAAGTGTTCTTGTTACACAGGAAATTTCTATATACCTGCAGTGCTCTCACTGCAGCCAAACCCCTGGACAGTTCTGATAGGAAATTAGTGCAACAAGAGTCAAGGTGCAATTTTATGAGAGGGAAAGCCGGTATTTATTCACAAAGTGTCTAAGTTGATTTTACCTGCTCATACTTAGGCAGATTTTATACAGTCATACTCTTTGTCTTTCTCTAAATATTTATTTTATACAGACATGTATTATTTTGAAGAAGAAGGCTGTTTCAATAATTAACTCCCGGTCATATAGGAAGTGCACATGTTTACAATATGTGCTAAAATTATGATGTGTTACAAGCCAAGGTCTTAGTAAGAAACCAGGGAGTTTTCAGCTGCAGCAAAGATTATTTGTATATAAGTGGATATTACTTGTATTAACAAACCACCTCTTAAAGTCAGTAGTTTGAAGAATCTCTTCAGGTGACAGAGATTCCAGAGTACAAAGTGCAGTGCTGCTGAAGAGTTACAATAAAGTCTCCTCACTTCAGTTAATATACCATCCTTTATGAGGGAAAACATGTCAGCTGAACAGCCGCTTACATTACATTCCTCGCAGGGTACCCTGCCAGGAGCAACAACCTCCCTGCACACTTCTGAGGCTAAAGGTCTCAGGATTAGAGTTGAACAAGGTCAGTGTTAATTAATGCTTTAACTAATCACAGGTTAAGTGCTTCCAGCCACAGACAACCCACAACATTGGCCTAATCTGCCATATCTATGCTCTGGAGCTGATGTGATTGTAATATTTTTTTAAAAGTATATGTGCATATCTATTTGTTGCACATAATAGTGAATCCAGTATTAATTTTCAAGAAGTCAGGCATGTTTTTCAGGACTAATCTTCAAAGCTGGATGCTTCCACTTAATTAGCTCACATGGACAAGCACCAAAGTAGCCCCAGCTTCCTAACCTTTACTGCAGTCTGGGGCCTGATCAGTGCCTGGACAAGTGCAATGCTACAACAGGCTGGCACTCAAAAGTAGTGGTCATTGTTTTGCTACTGGTTACACAGAAATGCACACCCAAATCATGGCCTTTCTCTGCCTGGACACTCTGTGGGCCAGACGTGTAAGCACAGAGTTTTAGGATGAGACCAACAGAGCAAAACCAAAAACAAAACTCCAAAACAGTAAAAAAAGGACACACAGAAGAACTAGAAAAGTGAAGCCCTTTCCCCTTCAAGTCATAAATATCTCTTTTGATCTCTGTATCTCCTATTTCTGATCTGACAAGTATTACAAATGCCAAGCCCACACCCCGCTTCCCTCCGGTGATTAATGTGCTATGGTCTTTCTGAAAGCTTAAAGAGCTCTCCCTCTGGGCCACCACATTTGATAAAGAAATGAAGCCTGGCGATTAATAATTCCCCGGGCTGAGTTTTTGTTTAATAACTATTCTGTCAGTGATAGATCTAAAGGGCGAGGGTGTGGATGTGCGTGCATGTGGAGGGAGTAATTCGATTGTGGCCAGGAGATTTGGCAGGCTGGCATTACAAAGCAGCTCCTTAGCAGTGGCTGGGAAACCAGCATGACAAATCACTCCCCTCTCCGCTTCCCCAGCCTACCCCCTCTCACAGAGCTATCTCATTAGGCTCTAGCCAGCCAATCCAAGCCTATGATTTGGGAAATATTTCCTTCTTGACATTCAAGAGAACAATTCCTTACCCAGGGAAAATTACATTTAAAAATAAATGGAAAAGCATCAATCAGCTAGGAAAATGTATTCAGCTTTTTGGATCTCTGGAGAGAAAGTGATTTTTTTTTCTTATTTTATTACATTTAAATAGGACTGAAGGCCATGGTTTGATTTTTTAAAAACTGAGATAACTAAGAAGATAGCACTGTAACATTTGCATATAAACAGTTGTGTTTCCTTTATATAGGCAGTATTTTTCAGTAAAGCTAAATCTTGAATATTTACAGACCTGTAGAGATGTGCTAGAAGATACCTGTTAGCAGAGACAGATATGCATTATAGTATGAGAAATTGTAAGGCCTGTTCTGGGGTGATCTGAATGTGGTTTTTTAAACCAGCAAGCCAACTGTGTTGCCAGGTGAGCTTTTTAAGAGTTCACAAGCTTCCTTTCAGGATTTAAAAAGCAGATCAAATTAAAATAGCTTCCTTTTAAAAGCAGTTCTCTCTACTGAGCAGCCCTTTGTTCATTCTTTCTTCCTAGGTCCAGAAAAATATAAGAGCCAGACAAGCCACTGCAGAGTAATTTCTTCATGCATAGTAGCTCCAAACTTGACCCGTTCAGGACAGTCTTCTTTATAACATCTCAACCCTATGCATTGAGCCAAGAAAACAATCACATTAGTGACAGTTTCCCTGGAGCATCCAGAAATCCCAGCTGAGTTCAGGGTTGGGTCCCACGCTATCTTGCGCTTGTCTGTCTCAAGTTGTTGGTATCTCCAAGCTCTGGACAGCTGTCCTCTCCCAGCCATAGCTAGTACGAGTCAGGCCACTCCATGGCTACGCATCCCCTCTCCCACTGAAGATTTAGCTCCCTGACAGACACATTAAATGGCTCCAGCACATCTCACCCAGAGTGAACTGGGCTGGATTAGGCATCTTAAGTAAGAGAGTTTTACTAAGTCAGCTGACCTATGACAGACAGAACTGGAAGAGTCACAGGAAAGAGTCTCAGCAGCCAAGGATGCTCATGCAGAATAATCAGTAGCAGAATCAGGAATGTAGCACAGGTTTTCTGGCTCCTAGACCAGCTTCTCTGTTGATGAACCTCACTGCCTTTTCAACTCCGACAGAAAAATACATTCAGCAAAACCTTCTAATGAGATTCCCCACAAATGTATCTAAGGAGATATTTTCATATTAGGAGAGAGATTATGAATTTTATCCAGGGGGTAAATAACCTAGCAAATTAAATGTGTCATTGCTAGGCCATGAAAGAAGAATTCATTACATCACCTTTTCCTAATGGGACATTATAACTTACGTGTTTTATTTCTGCCGTCCTGCAAGCTCTACCATGTCCCATAATTCACTGCAAAGTGCTGGAATTCAGGCTTTGCCCATATCATTACATGAAGATGAAGTGCTAGTGCTGCTCTGAATTACATTTCTATTCATTTTATTCATTTTTTAGGTATTTGCTTCCAATACATAAATTGTTACTATTATATAAAGATTCACTAAGGCACCTTGCTGACAATTTTTCCTCTCTTTTACTCTGAATTAATAACAAAATGCAAATCAGTAGCAGTAGGGTTTTTTTCACTTCCACTTAATACAATGTTTGGATAACAGAGCATTTAAAGATTTACAATACATATTAATAGCATTTAAGCACCCTTCAGAGTAAATATAGCTTTGATTTTCATCTTATCCCTCTATTCTCCCCATTTCCTATATTTTGCTGGCTCTCTGCACCTCACACACTTCCAAACAAGGACACCTCATTATGTTCTTTTTTCTTTGCCCCTTCATTTTCAGCTGGCAGCAAAAACTATCCCACTCCATAAAGAAAAATGACCACTCATCCCATCTGCCAGCCCCTACACTGCAGAGCAAAGTATCGATATATCTGGTCACCTAGATAAATCCAGGCAGCATTGTCAAGGGTGAACGTCAGGCCACAGTCACAAAGGCTGCTGCTCTATTAAATTCTTTAGCCAGTAAAACACTGGCATGGCAGCTTTAGTCCATACATGATGAGCCATAGCCAGTTGTTCGTAGAGTCAGATGAACCACAGTTTCCAGGACTGATCCCAACTTTTACCTAATTTATCCAATTAAAGCCATTGATTGTACATACAATTTCTGTTGGTGACACCACTCAATTGCTAGTTTTTATTCTATGGTGAAGTGACAGACTTCTTTGAAAAAAATTAAAACCAAACACTTTAAAAAAATTAATCAAAACAATTTCACTAATTATTCCTGCAGATTTTATGTGAAAAGAATTTACAAAATAACATCTTTTCCCCCTGCAGCACTTTTAACTTAGTAATAGGAAGATGGCTTTGTGGACATGATGAGCCATGTGAATGAACCATCATCTCTACCCCCAGGTTTCATCTTCTCCCTGGAGCATTCCAGCCCCACAGCACTGTAAAAGACTCTTGTTTTTCCAAGAAAGTATTCCTTCCCACCCTCCTTCGTCAAATAGTTCTGGGGTATCTTTAGGAATTATCACCTGTCCCTAGCTGTGTTTCCTGTTTTTTTATAAAGATGACACACTGTTCTCAGTCAGAAAATTATTGCCAAATGAGCATCTTTTTGTGGGTATATTTGGTTTATATCCATCACCCTTCTGAAAGGTTGTGCAGCTCTGACCATTCCTAAGATGTCCTGAAAACAAAGGCCAGAAATAATAGCCTTCCTTTCTTGCTTAATGTGCAGTGAACCCAAACGCTAGACTGCTAGCCCATCACGTGACAAGTGCACAGCACCCTAGAGGCACCACCTACTTGCTGAGTCCACAGTACTCAAGAAGGAATTTGAGGAAGTTGTCATACACTTCACCAAAGGCAGCCCATTTTAAAATATTGCTTATTTCTGACAGGACCTGAACATCTGTTTCAGTAACCCAGGAAGGAATGTTCCAACAGGGTCCAGGAAGAGCATGTCAGGTTTCATGCCAGGTTCCAGCTGCAGTGGTGGAGCACATGAGCAACTCTGAGTGCCACAAGCCAGCACTGGGTGGCAGGCTAGGACAACACTTACTCCCAGCCCTGGTGCAACACTTCTGAGCTTCTCCCAAAGTCCTCTCCTTGTCACCTGCCAAAGGCTGCAAAAGCTTTTGTTGGGTTTTAGAGCAGCAGGAGCCCACACACCCAGCACTGCAGACTGCCTTGCTCTACAAGGCGTACCTAAGAAACCAACCAGAGCTCTTCCTCTCCTTGCAGCCAAAGGAGGCTGCAGATATTGGCACAGTCTTTTCTCTGTTTAAACCTAAAGTAAAAACAACACTTTTGAGAGGGAAAAGCACAACTGGAATTTGTCCAGGCAGTTAATCTCAAGGGTGTAATTGTAGAATGGAGTAGTCCCGTAGTCACAGTCATTAACAAGCATATCTTGCACTGCATCCGAGTTTTAGGTAAAAACAATTTGGGAGTCAGCAGCCTTTGTCCCCAGAAAAGTCACTACTAAAATCTTCCCCCATCACCACTACTAAGGGCAGGACTAACTTACAAAGTGGGCCCATGGACACAGATCAGTCCTTTTCCATCCCTAGGAAAAACAACTGATCTCTTGGATGTATGTGCGAATGTTTATCAAAGTCAACTGATGGGGACAGAGATGTTTCAGTTCTCCATAGCCAAGCTACTGGTGCTTCTGTGCACTTTTGCAATCTCCTCTCTCTGTGTGTGTTTGGGGCCTGTGCTCCAGTCCAGTCACTTTGACTCCTCCTAGGCCTCCTATGATTCACAACAAGAGTCTGCAGACCATTCAAACACCCAGGCCCTGTCTGAATACATAAAATGCTAATCTCATTAGATTTCTCATTTTCAGTGTAATATTGTCACAGTGCTATGCACCACTGCCACAGATTAGCAGGCTTGCCAGAATGGAGCCCTGCTAATGAGTTAATCCAAATAACACTCAAATCCCCAATCAGATTTAAAGCCATCTAGACAGAGGGCCCGCCAAGGATGGGGGAGGGGGAGAAGGCAAGAGGGTCAGCCTTGTTTTGACAGAAGTAGTTGTCCATTAAGTGAGAGGGGTATAAGGGAGAAGCAGGCATGCCCTTTTTTCTTGGGGGACAGGCTCAGTCAAACTCCATGTTACCATGCATGGCCAACACCTCAAATGGGCCTGAGAAATAATCTGCAGTAACACACATTCCTGTATGGATTGTCAGATTCTGACTTGAGAGAAAGGCACTTAGCTATAAAAATCAGGAGCCAGCAAAGCTACTATTGCCATCATTTAAATGACAGTGCTTGGAAAGTCTAAGCAGCTTATAGCTCTGAGATTGATTCATTCCAGCCAGGAATCCGGAGATGAAGGGAAGGGATGGTTTTCATGTATTAGTTTCTTATTCTGCCAGTGACCCAACATGCTGAAGAGACACACAGAGGCTCAAAGGAAAGGCACCAAGGGAAACACACATCTCATTGTTTGCATTTGAAATAGGTTTGTAAAATATAGCTGCACTCTGAAGTGTAGAGCTGGCAGGGATCTCTTTTATTTTCCCCCCCCCTTTCAAATTAAATTGCTCTTTTAGTGGGAGTATATTGAATTACTGAAGCTGGAAAATGTCATAAGTATATATTGATTTCATTCGGCCTCCACTAAGACATAGGTCCACCTTAGGTTCGGGAAAGCATGGCCAGAGCCCAAAGAAGCACCTCAGAACAGGCTGGCCAGCAGAGTAATATCTCAGAACAGGAGACAACAGGAACACAACAGGGTCATGGACACCTCCAACCAGAGTCCAAACACTGGCTCTTTTGGGTTACACTTTCATTTTTCCCTAACATTTTCCCTAAAATATATCTTGAAAGGCCACTGCTTTACTTCACAGAGAACAAAACCTGTTTTGCAATGTTAGCCTATATCTCTGGACAGAAATATTGTTTCCTGTTCAACCATTTACGCAAGAGTGTCTAAAAAACAGTACAGCTTTCCATTGCACCTATTTCCTCCTTGTGAACCCAATCCTGTATATTTTACTCAGGAAAGTGGCCCGCTGCCCACAACAGAATCTTTATGCCAACAGTAGGGACTAAGTATCACATCCTTTAATGAAAATCCAAGACCTTAGCCTAAGAACCATATAGTTGCAGAGAAGAGAAGTGAACTGCATTTTATGCTGGCTTGTGTATCATCAATAAATTTGTCTGCAAAGTTCAATTTCTTCAATCTTTCATTTGACTCTTGATGGATGGAGCTAGAAAGAAGAAGTCTGACTCTCAGATGTGGAATTTAGCTAAGCAAAGCTGCTGAGAGGATCCTATTTTGACTGGTAAATTTAGACAATTTGTTATGGAAATTTCTCTCTCTAGAAACTTTTATTGAATGGACATGGTGTAGAGAAAACCTTTCTTCCCAGAAGTCATACTTAGCACATCGCTCACTGTTGTACTTCAACTACCATGGCAACTATCAAAGCATGCAAGCCTGCTGGTCTGAGCCAGAATCCAAAGAAGTCAATGTGAATCTGTTTGCTGATATCACAACACCTCGATACAGGACTTGAACTACATTTCATGCAGACAGAAGAGCTTGCCAGTGTCTCTTTCCAGCTCTCACTAGGCAAACAGGTAAGTAGTAAGCGGTGCATCCCAAAAGAGAGAGTCCATTCAGGTTTATTGTGCTGTATCTCCATTAAATTGTCCTGATAATAAAGCATGCCAATATGTTGTCAATTTCAAAGCATGAAATAAATTTTTCATCTTTTAAGATGTTAGTGAACGCCTTTTGTTCACTAACAAGTAGATCTCAGTGTAAAGGGAATGAAATAGCCAGCAGTCCCAAACTTTCCAAATGTATCTAAGCTGCCAGGAACATGCTTTTGTGTGCACAGATCCCGCCCCTTCCAGTGACAACTGCCCGCGACAGTCTTACAGCTCCATGCTAACAAGGTACTAATAACAATAGTAATCACAGTTTGCCTGCTCAGCTCACCCCAGGAGCATGGCAGCAAATTGATGATCATTTCTCATTGAGAATTATGACATAGGCATATCACCTCACCCCTGGAATAAAACAGCACCTGCCAATCCCGGTAAAACAGCAAGGGGAAAAATGAAAGCCCTGCCGTAGCCAATCTGATTCCCTGCTGACTCTAATTACCCAGACGGGAATTTTACAATTGCTTCCTCCACCAACTCCTGCTCTGCAGTCTGCAGACTTTGGCTAGTTCTTTCTTTTGTGTGCCTACTGCCACTGAGTAGATTGGGTTCCTAATGAGTCTTGACACTAATGGTACAGGGAGACAGCACAATTACATATCCCTCTCCCATTCAGAGCAAACCTGGCAGGAAATGACCTGAGACCTCACACCCTTCTACCCCAAAGAATTCAGTTATAATGCCTCAGGAGCAGGGCCAGCTGGTGCACACTCCCCCCCAGCAGCCCTCGCTTCACTTCCCCTTTCCATTGTGCAGGTGGCTAGAAACAGTTCTTTATGGCCTAATCCATGACCAGTGGGTGGAGGCTAATACAGAAGCCACAGAAGCCTGAGCACATTTGGAACTGAAGTCTAAAAAAAAAAAAAAGAAAAACAGCATTATTTCACACATGTGCTGGACAGCTCTAACACACAGTTGTTGTCTATTAGGTGTTTAACAATGTGTGTAACTCAGACTGCTTTAAAGTGGGAAGGGGAGAGACATGTGCTTCTGTGATTTCCATGTTGATTGTAGTCCAGGTGTAAAAGAGACTGGAGCTACCTATTGAACTGTGAGCTAATTACAAGAAGAAACAGATGTTGTCTGCTAATGAGGATGCAGATCCATAAGAAGCGTGTTAACTGGTGAGGAATAAACATGTCTTCCACTCCTTGAGTGAGCAGTAGCCTGCAAAATATGTTTTATATCTATGACTCATGTTGCCACATCATCTGAACAACTCACAAATGACAGTATGTTTGCTTCTCTCAAGAGCCCTGTGAAAGAGGAAAGCACTAGTCCAAATATACAGGTGAGAAGACAAGGCAGGGGACCAAAGACACACACAGAGTCTGGTCAAAGCCAAAAATAGGTACAAATCAGCTTATTCACACTCCAGTGTTTTAACTACAAATTTATTGTTTGCGTCATACTAATAACTCTGAACCAAGACTTCCATGTGTTGTTTCATTTCTTTCACTGCTTTATTACCCTCTGATAGTATGATCTCCTACTTCTATTAACCTTGCTGCTCCTTTTGTTTCCCCTCAGGGGCCTGTAAGTCTTCTGCCTCACAGCTGCTTATCATAATGTATGGGATGTTTCTCTTCACCCTCAAAACATTCATCTGGGCTCCAAGGCTCCTCCTTCTCTTCACTACAGGATGACCAGGAAGTGCTGGTGTTCTCAGCTGCTCACCAACTCCTGTACTGTCATCCCCCCACACATACCCTGACAAATTCTCTGTACACCATGCACTTTTCTCTCCTGGACAGCATGGGTGGTGGTACTCTAAAGCTGCCATCAGCATAAGCTCTCTAATTTCAGTATTTGTGGATTATTACAGTTTAACACTGAGAGAAAACATTGGACAATTTATCTCCAGTCTAACTCCACTGGCAACAGTTACAGCATAAATAATTTCGTGGATAATTTCAACCTTTTTCCTGTTCTTTTGCTCCAAAATTTGGTCAAAAACTTATATAATTTTAAGAAAACAATGGCTAATTTTATTCCCACTAATTGCTATTCTCCTTATTGACATAGGTCCTCTGAACCATATTGTATCCTGAAAAGATTTGAGGAACAAGAAATTATGCAGAGAAAACGTCACAATTATGCAGGTGTTGCTATTCTATAACCCACTACACAAAGCATTCCATATTTGCAATACATGAAAAAGGAGCAGCAATTTCAAGTAGCTCAGGGAACTCCTAATGGAGTTCTTGCTTTTTATTTTCCTCTCCAGTTTTAAAGTATTATTTACTGTAGTATTCAATTAAGAAGGTTTACTATAGCAACCACGGCAGTGAGAGGTACTATTCATACACAGCCTCTGAAATACAAGCTTTTAAGCACCTTCTTAGCAACACTTGTTGATAAACCTATGGCACAAGAGAGTGCTGTGAGGTTTATAAGGAGTGACTTGCACACTAAATTAAGTCCGCAGAAACTGTACTGCTTGTGGTCTTCCCCTTTCTCTGTGACTTTTCCTTCCTAAAATTAACACGCTGTTACCAGAGAACACTAATAAAAGTACGAAGACATAACCTTTGGAGCAGGACGACAGAGGGACCGTCATACGGTAGCTTTTCTCTCTGCCACTATGTGGCAAAAGTTGCCTGTGATTCACTGCCTCCGTGTCTTCATAGGCATTCCAGCTGTGACCTTGCCATCACTCATTCTGGGACCCTCTCTCATTCAGCATCTGCCAGCTGTCAGCATGGGACTCCAGGGAAAATTACAGAAGATTTCTGGAAAATTACAAGGGGCAGCAGAAGGGAGCATTTGATTTGTTTCTATGTTCTCCGTATAAGGCATTTCAGGTGCCTGCAGTTTGCCAGCTTCCTGTCTTTCTTTCCTGGGTGTCTCCATTCTTCTGTAATCTTCCACTTCACTGCTTTAGTTTTTCTCATGTCTCTCAATTTCTCACACTTTCTCTTCTCATGATGTCATTTGCCTGCTCAAATCCATTCCACAAGAATGAGAGAAGACCAAAGAATCCTCTCCCCTTCTGATGTGGAGACTGGGTGTTATTTAGACATCCCAGTGAGTACTGATTATTATCTGCCTCAAGAAGCTTTCCTTTCTCAAGCTGCACTCCCTTTATGAAGGCACCTTCCAGACCCAGCAAAGCTGCAAATGGATGTGGATGGGAACACCCGCAATTAACATCTGTGGTTAACCACAAACAGATAAGACCATTTTAAACATGCCTGTCTTTGTCTAGACTAGATGCTAATTTGAAGTATACTCACTTTAGATGCTATGAGTAATTCTGTTTTCACACTCCCACCTGCTTCCCCTACTGGCTGAGAACATCATAACAAATACATTCACGGTTCATGTGGATTTAATATTCAGGATTCTCATTCTTTCATCGATTGAGGTACCATTGAATTCAAGCTGGCAGTGTTCCACACTGTAAGACAGAAGTGCTGATCACTGCATCCTGATTTCTTGTCTCATTATGGTCTACATTTAACTCATGTACTTTGCTGCATTTTCCATTTCCTTTCTAAAATCCAACTGCTAGCATGGTCAGGTAACCACTTCACTCCCCAGGGTAGCTATATTGGAGCAGAAGCTGAAGCAGCTATTTCATAGGTATTGTTTATAAGATGTGTTGGAGTTGGGAATGCACTATGCCCATACACCACTGCTGTTCTTTGCAGAATGCTACAAACATGTTCATAGCTACATTCTACACTGAATTTAGGGAACAGTGTTAGATTTACATAAAGACCAAACACTCCTTTAGATAGGAGTTCCTGGTTTGTTTTGTTCCCTAGTCTGTGGCTGTAGGCAGCATCTAAGCGTAAGTACGGATGGACCTGATCAGCTGGAACTGGGTGCTGCTGGTTACTGCTGTTATTTCAGGAAGACTTAAGGGATACACAGATACACCCCCCAGGCTCACAGGAAGAAACAGCTCTCAGCACTCATGCAATTACAGCTGGAGAAAAGGAACCACTCTGGAGTATCAGGCTGCTCATTAACTTCCTCTGCCAAGGTTAACACCTATATTTTAGCTCTCTCACATATGCCCTGTGAAAGCCCCTTTGATAGCCTGCTCCTCTCCTCCTGCTGTAGGACCCAAACCCAGCCCTGATTAGACTGTTTTCAATCTTCTTTAAAAAGCTGTGGTCAATTTTAAGTGAAATGACATTGCATAGATTGTTTTAATTAAAAGAACCGTATTTTCTCCTTGACTAGAGTCATACCCCTCATAGCAATAACACTGACAAGAAAATCAAGAGGTGGCCTGTTTGCCAATTACCTGACTATCACATCAGCTTTATTCAGCACATTTTCAATTGGAGCTGGTTACATTCACTCAGACTTTTATAGCCCATTTTATTAATGACTCTTTTAATCCAAAAGCTAGAAATTTCATTGAATCTGTTCAAAAAGATGTTAAGAAAAACTATACTCTTTGGCAGGCCAATGCCAAAGAAGAAGTGTAGCCAGGGTCTCATTCATTAAAAATCATGCTATTCAGCTCCAGCACATCCACTGGCTTGCTGGAAGGCATAAAGTCCCACATTGCTACATATTTTGAATATTTTGTCCCAATATGGTGTGATTATTGCTAAGTGCAAAATCGCTGCCAAAAAATTCCATGCAAGCTGGATTTAATCTCAGAAAAGGGTGGAGGATGAATATTACAAAAGGCCTTCTACTGCACCATCCTTCAGCTCAATCTATGGCAAGCCACAAGCAGGTTTTGTACCCATCCTAAGCTTCATGTTTCTCACATCTCCAGGAAAGCTCTCTTCAGCATAAATTCAAAGCTCTGCTTCCTTAGCTGGGAGCCAGCAGGAACTGTGCACTCCCTGTGGACTCTGAAATAAAATTCCCCAGGCCTAGACCCCCATACTGACTAAATGCACTGATTATGAAACTGAAATTCCTGTTACTGCCCCCAGGCTCTTGATATTCCATTTTTCATCACCCACACTAGCATCTCAGAGCACTTGTGTGCATTACTGCAGGACCAGTTTCACAGAAAACATAGCTGTAAGGTGCCTTCCTTCTATACAGAAGAAAAAGCAATTGTTTTCTCAGTGTTCGAAGTACTGACACAGGTTGTGGAGGCTCTGAATTCAGCTCCATTCCTTATCTGAGAAGCATCAGGCTCCTAGCTCTCTGGTGGAACAGATTTAATCATCAGGCTAATTCCAGAAAAATACCTTTGCTGAAACTATAGAATTGCCACGAGCGATGAGGAATGTGATCAAAGGGACAGGGAAATTCCCTGAGAGATAGCAAATATGGGTTCTAGTTCTTTCACCAAAGATTTTGCATTAAGACTTCCTATTAAGAAGTTGCTGGAAAAAAATACAACTGATAGACTCTCAAAGCCTAACTGGGCAGATGTCTCATCTGACAGTGCTGAATGTGGTAACTCAGTTCTAGAAAGGGATGTAACTTTAAACAGACATCTCTCTTCAGCTTGCTGGCTTCTGTGAATTGCTCTCTGGGATGCCTATTTCTCCCTGGATACTGCAGAAAGGATCTCGGGACCTCAGTCAGGCTTGTGATATTACAAGCTGCAAATGCTTATGTCTTTGTGTCCTAGGAGTTATAGGAGTTGATCCAATTTTATGCTATTACATATTTCAAGGAGTAATTCTTTCACCCACACCCTATTGGCTTTTACCTGAAATGCCCAGGTTTGGAAGGCAGCTCACGAGGAAGAGATGCTACCAGTGTTTGATATAACTGTGCTTTCAGCAGCGAAAAAAAAATTCTGGTTCATAAGCACAGCCTAAAGCTGAGTAAGCTGAGAAGCTCCGATGCATGCTCTGTCACAGGGCCTCTGGATTATCAGCAGAGGTGAGCGAAGTTACCTCTTCTCTGCCTTGCTGATGACTAGGTGAGAACAGCTCTGCAGGGCTGCAAGCAGAATAGAGATACTTTTGCCGTGACAAGATCAGCTCTAAGACTATCAGGACAAAGAAGAATAGGAGCAAACACTTGACACAAATTTAGTGGGACAGCCAGTGCTTATCAAGGGCTTGCAAAAAGTGATTTTTTAGCTCAGCAACTGAACCAGAAGAAAAAAGCGTAAATATTTTATTTTATTTGGATTGAACCAAAGCTTTTGTTTTTAAACCCATCATCCTTCCTTTCTGTTGAATGAGTGCCCCTCTGAGCCAAAATAGGATATTTTGTTTTCAAGGACTTGTAAGAAAGGCAAAAGAAATGGAGGATTAGATTCAGAGACCTGACAGAATAGGCTGTCACCTGTGTAACAGTCCTGCAGCAATGGCTGGTGAGCTTACCTGAGACTGGGGAAGTCATCCCTCAAAAATAATTAATAAGGGGGTAAGGATTGTATCCCAGCTCCCTGATGAGTGTTCTGTACTTTAGGTTAGAAAGTCATGATCTCTCAGAACCCACAAACATACACAGTCCTTTGGAGAGATTCCCAAGGCATCCCACCTCTGAATACCCCACTGCCTTCTAGCCGAGGCACATTTCTGTGAAAGGGGGGAAATCCTCAGGCTAAGAAATAATTTATTCTGTCATGGTATAGAGCTTTTCACCATGTACCCTTCTCTCATCCTGTTCTGCTGAAGTTACACAGTAAATTAGACTGTCATCTGCCAATAGTGAGGTAGCCACAGCAAATCCAGCCCTAGGGCACAAGATGACTTTCTCAACATCCCTTCCAGCTCTCTCTTTCTGTGATCCTGATTGATGAAGAATTCCTGGTTGAAACAAACCTCCTATTTACTATTTGCTCGTGCAGCCTGGTAAGTTACCTAGGGGTGAATGAAACAGGATAATGGCTACTAGGGTAAATTATGCAAATTATTTTCCCTGGGCACTCTAATGATGCTGAATATCCTACCATTAGACAACAAATTATCTGGGGCCAAAACACAAGAAGCAAACAAAGGAATTACTGCATAAAGGGAAATGGCTAAAAGGATATAAAGTTACTTTCTCGAGGAATTTGAATTTTAAATGTTAACTGAACTGCAGCAGAGTGGATTAGAAATTCCCTGGCTCTGAGAATTATTTTTGTGTATTGAAATATTTGACAGAATAAAAGTGTCAACTTTCCATGTTTACCCAGGGGTTATTTCTCCAACAGCAGTTTTCTCCCAAGCATTCACTATCAGTATGGATGCTCTTTCCAGTGATTCTGATCCCTTTTCCTGCCACAATGACAGTCTGTGGCATAGCTTTGCCTCGCGTTAGACTTCCTGAGGAAAGCCAACACTAATGCCAGGTTTGGAGACAATACTGTCCCTCCATGGACAGTAATATGAGGCTGCAAAGCAAACTTTGCTTTCAAACAGCCACAACAAAATAACAAATCCACCCCTTCATTTTCTACACTCTATTTTCCTAATTAGGTGGGTGGGGGAACAAATGTCCACATGCAGAAAGTAGGTGGGCATAGGCTGGATAAATCCCATGCTCCCAATTCTTGGCATGGAACAGCGCAGCCATTATCCCTTCTAAATGTCAGGGAACTAGCTCCAACTCTATGAGGTGCCAGACACCTGCTCCCACTACTCCCAGCTTTGCCTTCTGCTGTTGCATCTCTCACTCACAGGCCTTGGTGTAATTCCACTCTGCACAAATTGAGCCATAAGTGCCAAGAAGAGTGGGATTCTGAAAGCATTTCATAGAAAGGCACAGACCAGGGCACCAACAGACCCACAAGGAGGGACACAGCTGCCACTTCCATGAAGAGGAGCCACTCAGTACCGAGACTGCACATTGATAAAAAGCCAGCAGAGGGTTAAAGCAAGATGCTTTCTTACAGGCAGATGAAGTGAAATGGATTTAGTGGGGTTTTTTTTCACAACAAAAAGAGGTGGAAGGGCCACAAAAGGCTATTGAAAGAGGATACTGAGCTCTTCTGTCTGACACATGTCAACACAGAGGCAGTGTCAACACAACAAGGCTGTCACATTGAAAAAGCAGCTCTTCCAGCCACAGGCTGGGCTGCGGGGCAAATCCAGCGAAGGCCTCAGATAGAGGGGAATAGGTCTGACAGTCTAAGGAAGTAGCTAGATGGGCAGAGCCTGCCTATAATCAGGGCTCCCTACATGTACCAATCTAATAGTTTAGGGTGGGCAGAACCAGTGAATCCATAAGCAACAATGACATGTGGTAGAAGACAGAGCTGCAAAGAGGTGGGTACAGGGTAAAGAAGAAGAGGTGAGAGTTTGTCTCAGTTTCTTTCTCTGGCCCCACCTGAGGACTCACACTGCTCATCTCGGGCAAGTGATACCCAATGGACCATTCAGCAGCAAAGTTAACACCCTTCCCATCCACACTGAATAGCAAAGGAGCCTACCGGCTAAAAGAGGAGCTGCTGCAGGTCATTGCAGCATTCCAACATGGTCCAGGAAACCTATCACCATTCTTTGCAATGCCCCAGTTGGCTGTCAGCCCACACCCTTGTTGGAGAGGGACTCACAGCTCTGCCACAGGGACAGTATGGTTCCCCACTCCCTGGTCTGCACAGAATGTGCAAGGGTGCTCACACCTCTCTTGTCAGCTGAGCTAAGCAAAACCAGCTGGTTTATTCTGGAATTAGCTGGAGAGCACCCATGCAAGCATGCTACTCTTCCAGCACATTTGGGGGATGGCAATGCCAACAGGCAAGGGTACTAGCTTTACCACTGGAGGCTTGGAAGGAGAAAGAAATGTACCTTGCCACAAAGGGGCACAGGGAACATGGGTGGGAAGAAAAAAGAACATGTGCCAGAGCCCAAGATGGTCACTCCTGTAGACAATTGCCAGCATCCTCAGCTGGATTAGACCATAGATAATTGCCAGCATCCCCAACTGGATTAGACCATTATTTACAGTATACATTTCTGTGACTGAAGGTATATCAGCTCCAGATGCCTTGGCAAATAAAAACACAATGTGTCATTCCTGATGTATTCCTGCCTGTTACACAAATTTATTGATATGTGCAGAGTTATTTATGTGCTGACTGCTCTACAGCACATCACAACTCTTGTAGTAGAACAAGTTTGCCACTCTGCTTAGCTCATGCCTGTGTGGGCAAACCTGCAGGTTGCTGGCCATAGCACTGTAAATCACACGAGCCATTTAGCATCAAACTACAGACAGGCAAGAAAATGAGCCGGTACCTTGCTTTCTAGTTCATCACTGGCTTCACCATTTTCATGGAAATAGCAGAGCTGTTCAGTTTCATGACAGTAGGAAGACTATCACCACAACTTTCAGGTGCTTCAAATTACCTGTTTCAGGAAAGCCTGATATGTTAGTAACACATATTAAATGCATTATCCTGGGACCAGTGGTGCCACCTGAAGACAAAACATGTCTTGCACTTGAGGAATTGTGTATCACTCAAGAAAAACAGGATGCTTTTCAATGACCCAATGCTTTCTGCCGCACCATACTGCTCTGGAGGCTATTCATTAAAGACACCAAATAACACATCAAGCAAAATACAAGTCTTCTTGTGCCTACTGGGTGGTTTCTCTGGCAAAGATAAGCACTGCTCTCCCAGTACAAACCATTTGTCAACTTGATGCCTCTGTGAATGCCAGACCAGTTCTGCCAGTGAGTGGCTTTCAGAAAAGGTACTCATTACAACGAGCAAATGAGGAAAGGAGGAAAATATTGATTGGCATAAAAAGAGAAGAATATTCCCAAACTACTTCCTACCTCTTTTCCAAACTCACATGACTCCCCCATATGTCAGCTCTAGTTGCAATGTTTCACCTATTCAATATTCTGTGGAATTGGTGAGAATCAACTTGAAAGCTCTTATGAAGAAATTTAGTCTTTCCTCCTGAGAATTATAAACATTAATCAAGCCATACACTGCAGGAGATTTTAATTGATTTTGCATAGCACCTAGCAATTCCCAACTAAGTTAGAGAAGCTTGAACAATATTCATATAAGGCATATTGTCCTTCAGGACACAAGAGGGCAACAGATGGAGAGGGAGCATAAGAAACTGAGAAATTATGTAGATTTGAGTCACATTCTGAGTCTTACTACAGAACAAGTCACTTTATAGTGGAGGGTTTCTGTTACTGTAGGATTGGGGCTTTTTTAAGGGAAGTCATTACTGGGGAAGGCAAGATATTTGACAAGCACATATTGTTCTTACTGAATTTCTTATTTTCTAACCTCATATAGTGCTTCAAAATAAATTGCTATGGGCAAGTATCCTTCTGAAGGAAAACCTCTGAAAACCACTACTGAGAAAATTAACATCTAGCATATAAAATAACATAACACAACAAGTAGCTGTATATGGAAACAAGGAGAAATATTTGCCTAACCAGATGTCAATAGGTCAAATTTTGATCCCAGATAACAAGTCTGAAATGTCTGTTTACACGAGCACTTATCTCGGGTTAAAGGAACTCAGAATCTGCCAGCCAAACACACAGTACACTTAAAATTTTGTTGCTTTGCTGATGCAAGTCTCATTTTTGGGAGCTATGTGGATTTTCACTTCTGGATTAATAACTTCTTTTCAGCCAGCAAAATCCACAGGATGTGTTTGTCTTGGAATCAGAAAGTGCCAGCTGTCTACTTCACCCAGTACGAATAAATGCAGATTCACTGTTTCAAAAAGACTTATAAAGAATTGTAGTTTTCTGAAGCCAGAGACAACCTTTTTAATCTTCACAGGCAATCTCCAAACCTATTTTCCTTTTACACTACCTGTAGATTGAAAACTGAAGACTATGTATGAAGATCACCAAAGATCATCCTCCAGAGAAAGAAAGTCAGATTCTATTGGGGCTATTGGAAAAGTCTCCAGGTTATGTTTGCATTATGTGCTATCTTGGACAAGGGCCCAATTTTAGCTTATATAGGAACCATTGGTGTGGCCAATTGTGCTATAAACATCAGAAATAACACATGGTCCTTCCTGAGTTTGTTGCACAACATTTAGCTTGAGAAAAGGGAAGAAGAGGGAAGTCAAGACAATGGAGAAGGAAGAGTCAATGAATACTAACGGGAAAGAAAGGGAATAACTACCTTCAATTTCAGGGCAGAAAAAAGACAGAGATGAGAGCATCTAAGTTCCATTAATGTCTATTTTTCTTCTCACCTGAGAAAATCACTCCATGAAATTCACCAGGCTAGTAGGTCTGTCTCTTTCTTACTTCTAATGCACGCACAAAAGCACCTGCTGCTGCTATTGCAAAAGAAAGATAAATATTTGACAGGACAGAGGGGCAAAAGAACTACAATCTGGGTGGCTTTCTTCTCATCTAAGCGCAACTCAGTGCTAAAACAGATCAGCCTACACTCATTGCCCCTGACACAGAGGGCCAGCAAAGCAACCACAAAACCTGACCCTATGCCAGATTAAGAACAAAGGGACATTTGGATTTAATTACCCCTGTTGAGAAACAACCCTAGATTTGAATACAAAGCCAGAAAGGCAGTGAATTGTTTTCCCCCAAATAATTTAAAAGTTTCCCATGCACGAGTTCATCTCAAAAGACCCACCCATTCAAGGTGGCACGAGTATCACAAAATACTGTAACTGGGATTGAAATCTCAAGAATATTTCAGACTACTGCAGAATTTATCCACCCACCCATGAGGTCTCACATATGAAATACAGGCTCTACTTCTAGATCCTAATAGACAGTCCTCTCACCCACTGTTTAGCCTGCCTTTAGTGGCTGACTAAGCAGCACTGTGGCTTCTTTAGTCACTCTGGGACCCTTCAGGTCCTTTGGTACTCCAGACTGCTGCATCCATCATGTGCAGTTGCAGTGGAGGAAATCGAGTTGATCTGCCTGCAAGTACTTGTTGTCTCACACCGAAAGTCTGAAAACATACACTGGCTTGGCCTGAATCCCAAGAATTGCTGAAAACACACATTCACAATTAAACCAGCCCAAATACCTTGATCTAACTGTAAAGGTGCACAACCCAGACATCATTGAAGGAACAGTACTCAGAGGGACTCACAACTAACCTTTTTACTTCACACATCTCTCCTTTACACCTTAGAAACACTCTGGCAGTGTTTAGAAATGTAATTTTTTGACAGTTTGTTTTAAACTAATTTTGCTGCTGCAAACACATTGTCTCTCTTCATTAGCAGGGTTTTTGCAGAAAGAGGTTTGGTGTATCATATGCATTTTAATAATTTACTCAACCAGCATGTGTTCACACATTTCCCTTTCAACTAGCAGTGCAACCATGCGAGTGCAATTCACTGGATGAAGTAGCTATGAAAAACTGTTTAACTGTGACCTTAAGCAGCCTGGTTATGGAAGAAATCCTCTCCCATTAATCAGTTGCACTTTGTCTGTAGTATTGACTTTGTACTCTTTATGGAACCTTTTATTGCAGAAAAGCTGGGGCATAGCTCAAGAATATAAAAATTACATTCAGATTTCACAGCACCAAGAAAAATAAACAGAAGGAAAGAAATAAACAAAATATCTTGTCAAAATTCTTATGCAGCTTAAAGATGCTGGAACATGTACCTTCAGAAATGTGGTGTGGCATTTTCCTGTGTTATTTGAAAAAGTGTGTAATCACCCAGTTGTTGGGCTTATCATGCAAGAAGTTGCCAGCAAATAACTGTTATCTCTCAACTGTGAGATTTCTGTCCCTGGCTGACATTGCTGATTAAAGAGTTCCTGTGGTGAGCAAGTGTGGAAAGGCAACCATTTCAGCTGGCGGCACACTGTTCCCCATTCATACTACTTTCAGAAAAGGATGGTGTTTCTACAAAGGACGAACGGCACCCTAGCTGGAAAGGCAGAAGCAACCATGAGTCTATAAGAAAGCAAGTCACAGTTCAGCATCCATGCAGGATTGTTGATGAGATGCTATGCTGAGGCTGGCGGGCCACATTTAGTTTGCTAGGTATGATATTCTTACTTATGCAGCTGCCTGCGAGAAGCTGTAGAGGCCACCTGATTAGAAAAAGGCAGTTCCAGAAACTCTTCTGTCATGAATAAGGTTTCGTTGGTGAATCCTGGCAGCTCCTGAAAGTACTGGTCAGAGGGATACATGCAGCAGAGAATGTCTCTTACCTACCCAACAGCACTCCGGAGGTAACCAAGGTGTGCAGGAACAAGGGACACCTGGATTGCTGCCAGGAAACATCGAGCAATTAGACAGTCAGACACTGGGGGCAAAGCAGTGTCTATGCAGCAGCCAGTGCTGTTGTTTTAACAGTAAATGGTTTAATAGAAAGAGACAACTCTGAAATCAACAACAAACGTGGTTGGGGCTCATAATCTGAACAGCCATATCTGACCTTTTCCTTAGCTGTCAGGAAAGAATATATTCATTTTATACGGGCAAACTCCAGAAATAACTTATAGAAATTAAACAGGGGAGGCAGAGCACACAAAATGAAAGGGGTAGCACGTTTTCTGGAAAATGGTGTTACTCCCTCCATAATTGAAACCAAAGCAGCTTTGGGCACAGTGCATCCCAATGAGAGAGCATGTGGCCTAATTTGGCACTTCTTGCACCAGCAGGAGCCTCTTCTGCAGGCTATTCACAATCCAACTGAGGCTGGCATCCTTGCCTGGTTGAAGCTGACATGCTGTGCCACATTATGAGTGGGAACAGGACCATCCTAACAGATTAGCATGAAAGCAGGCTTGCCAGAATACCAGTATGTGGATAATATTTAAGCGTTAAAGGGGGGATCTCTGTCCAAAAATGATGAAATGACAGTCTGTCTTCAGCTTGCCCAACTACAGTTAGGAAATCTGTCACAGGGTACCACAGCTGAGCTCAGCACACCCCAAAGCCTTTTCTGCAGTCCATGTCAAAGAAGAAACTCTGTTTCAGGAATCAAGTTCTCTAGAGGATGTGAGAGGGTCCCCAGAAAAAAAACTGTGACAGTCTCAGCAGACTGGTTGTTTTCTTGCTATAGTACCTTGTTTGGCAGGGAAGCCAAATAAATAATTTCTTCTGGTTTTTTTTCCAGGTTACTTTGTGTAGCTGTGAGCTTCATGGTAAATTTTGTAGTAAGAAAGAAAGGTTAGGGTCAGAGTGTGGTGTAGATACTGCCTTGTGAGATTAGAGCAATACACTGTGTTGGGCCTGCATGCATCAGCCCCATTTGCTCCTTGGAGAAGCACTCTGCCCAGGTTAGCTGCCATGCTGCTGTGTCTCAGCAAGCAACTCAGGCTGGGAACCCTCAAAGCTTATGGAATATGAACTGAATTTTTGCAAGAGACTTGTTGCACATAACCAGGAGCTATAGTGTATAAGGCAAGGACGAGTCATACTTGCAGGATTAGCACAGCTCACTTGGCATCCTTCTTTACCGCTCAATATCAGGGGCTTTCCCACCTGTAGTTGGAAGAGTGACCTACCATTTAGTCTGGACAGGTGATTTACACAAAAATTATACTCAGCACCCTTCACAAGCTATTAATGTCACCTCCAAATACTCTTTTCAGAAGGTTAGGGAAAAAACAACTAGGTTTACACAAACCATAGTGGAAGTGTTTGACATTGATTTCAAAGGTACGGGTGGAAACACAGAAATATTTTTAATCCCAGATAAATCCATAAGGAAATAATTACCGGGTCTTAGACAAAATGTAAATCAAAACTGCCAAAACTGTGTCAGTAGATTTCATTACAGTTTACTTACTTAAGCTGAGAATGCAAACAAGCAGAGTTCTGGGCAAGTTTGTACTCCTGCATCTCCTTTTAGATCTGTCTGTTTACATTTTACAGTATTTTAGGAGCGGTACAAAGGTGGCAAGTTGCTGAATTGTAAATGTCCTTCAGTAGCTGGAACATTGCATTCCCATGCCTCTTGATGAGTCACATTGCTTATTTGTCACATATGTTGTTCACACAAGGCACTGTATCCAATGAAGAAATTAATCCAGGCAGCTAGCCATGGACAGATGAATGAAAGTGACCAAAAGCAGGTTGGAGCAGATAGCGAGGAAGGGAGAAAGGACTGTTATATCTGTGCAGTCTCCAAATCCCTGTAATATGGAACACAAAGGCTTTAGAGAGTGAAAATAGCACTTCCCAGTGCAGAACTTGGAGGATGAGCAAGGAACCTGGGTTGCAACTGTGCACCCTTCTTAACTGTGCTTTCGCCCTTGACCTGGGGACAGAGGAGAAGCAGCTGCTAGAATTTGGGTAGGCTGCCCAGCAAAGATGTGAAGAGCCTATGGATCCTTCATTGAAGCCCACTGGGAACCCATTTTGGAAGGAATGAGAAAACTGAATGCATTGCCAGCACTATGCTGAGCTGTTGTCTGGAGTCCAGACTTCAGGCAGACTGTGAAATCAGGGGACTTGGAGTTGAAACAAAGACAAGCACAAATACAAAAGATGTTTTCAATAATATCACCTTGTTCCACCATTGTCTCCATAGGGCCTGTGGACACCACAACAAGTCATTGCCTGGTTCATTATTCTAACACAACTTTTATTGTCAGCAGTTTTTGAAGGGCAAAGTAGTACTCTCCTATGACAGCCAAAAATTAGCCCTGATTATCATAAACAGTATATCCATACTCTTCATGTCTCATAGCTAAGACACAAGTTTATTGCCATTGTAATGGATTAGCACTGTGGCAACTTCTTCCATCCCTCGATATTGTTAATGGTTGCCCCAGCCACTGAGGCAAATCCTGGCCATGGTTTCAGAAACGTAAACGCCACAGGACCATGTGAACTGGCCCTGTGCACATATAATCTAGCCAAGGATCAGTTGACTTACTGGGCAGCCCAGAAAGTAAAGAAACCCTGATCTTTGTTCCAGTACCTAAATGACGGTGAACTCAGATGGAATTTGGAGGGATTAAGCTCATTGAAGCTCTTCTCACCATTTTTGCTCTTTCACTATAAAGGAAACAATCAACATGGGCACTTTTCTATTAAAGAAAGGCTTCAAGAGCCCCAAATACTTCTTCTAGAGATGAATGGGTCCATGCAAGCTCTTTGGCAGGACTCCCACTGCCCGCTGCTTGGCCAGGGGTACATTTCTTCCACGAGATGGCTTCAGGCCACTCATCACACTGTGATCTTCTGTACTCTGATCTATTCCTTATTTTGAACTCAGCGAGGGGAACCTTTCCCACTTCAAAGTACCAGGAAGGTCTTGAGGATTGCCTCAGTTTTGTACCCTGCTTTCAGGCATGGCTGAGTGACTGACTGCCCAGGGAATAGGTTTTGTGCCTTTTGCTAGAAGGCAGTAGTATTTCTTCCCTCAGGAGGCAACTCTGGGCCGCACAGGCTTGCTGGGCTCCAGTAATGACAGCTGTTATACACGGCTTGGAGAGGTGCATCTTGTGGTAGCCATGTGAGTGAATGGGCTTTTAAATAAGGGGAATTTAATATTTAAATAAGTGGAATTTAATATTTCATTATTTGAGCCATGTTGCTTTTAAATCTGTTCTCTGAGAAACTGAGATCACTGCAGCCTGAAGATTAGACAGGACTCACAGGAATTACTATTCTCAATTCTAGACTAATAAATTTTGGTCTGACCTAGAGCAGCCATGAATCCTAAATGACCCCTCTTATTCCACTCGTGTTAAACTAACTACCATGCTGTTTCAGACACTGAACATTGTCCATGACCTCTTTTCCTGAAAGGTCAGTGAAATAGAAAATTTGTGTCTAGTGAAGCATTCCAGCTAACCCAAATTAATTCAAAATACAACAAAAAAATATAGGCTCTTGTACTCCAGAGATGACCATCTTTATACATTCTGTTTCCTCCACAAGCCTTTCAACTTGAAAGTAAAAGTCCTCCTCATCTTTCCTTTGCTGGTCTAATCTCAGCAGCTCTCTCAGAAAACTGAAGAAATCAAAATGTAATCTGGGATCTCCAGCAGAACTCAAGTATGCTTCTTTAAAGGCCCCCTTCTTCCCAATAAAACAGTGATTCAGTGTTACACAGGAGTTCTCTTGCCCCTCAGTTTCCGCCAAGAATGGTAGAAATTGCTGCTACCCAGCAAGAATTAACTGGTTTTCCAGCATTAACCAGTTAACCCTCACAGAACTCCACTGAAGTCAGAAGGCTGAGCCAGGTACTGGAAACTGGATGGACAGTTTGAAGTTATTTACAGTGAAGGCTGGATTTGTGCAGAAACATTGGCACCTAGCACACTAATATGTTCAACAGATTCTGAAAATCTGGTCCTAAAAGTTAAAATCAGGGTTGAACCACAGGTAAGACTCATATCTGGAATGTTTTGTCCCCTGTCTGCAGGACAGGCAGAACTAGCTTTCAGTTTTCCAAGGGCAATTCTGCTCTAGACCCACTGCCCTCCTACATTCATACAAAGAGCTCAGACTGTTCATCCATTGCTCACATGTGCTCCTTTGTGATTCACACAGAACACTCCATTGCTGGCATTGTCATCAGAGTGTACTGCACACTCAAAACCTCGTCTCCAGCATTCCCACACATGCCATGATTGCTTGCCCACCAGGGGAATCCTGATATTCTCATCTACATTGATGAAGGATTATTTGTCACTTCAAGCCCTCTAGCCACCCGGAACATGGAAATTCCATTTACATAAATTCAGGGCCCAGGTTGTTTCTCTGCTCTAGCTGCCTGTCATAGCAGCCTAATTCATGGATGGCCACATCAGCCCTTCACCCTCATTTGGTGCCTTGGAGTTATAAGCAGCAAACATGAAGCTGAAGAAGAGGAAATGCTTTCTTTGGTCTGACAGAAAAAGGTGTGCAGAAGAAACCTAGGGGATTTTATATAATCAGAAAGGGTGGGGGGAGATGATTTGAGACAGAGTGAGCTACTCGGAAAATAACACACAAACCAATAGTTAGTTCTTCCTCTATTTAATACAGACTTTCAAAGAAGTCACTCTTACCCAGGAGTCAAGCTTTAGCAAACCACTGGTACCTTAGGGAACTTCCTAGCTGTTCCATTATAGAATGGATTATTTAAGGATTTCAGCCTTGGATTAAACTCCTTGGGAAGCTTCAGATGTTGCCTTTCCACACCAAACAGCATCCAAATCAGTTGTTGGCATAAACAACAGTCAAGCTGCCTTCTCTTCTTGCCAGAAGAATTACGTCCAATGGGACTTAGCAGCCGTAATTTTTCATATCACAACTTTGAGTTCCAGACTTCCCACCCATGAGCCACCCATTTCTTGTGGGTTCCAGCCATGGAATAACTTCCAAGAGACTAATTCTTAAGCTTAGGGAAGAGAGGGCATGTGTTCAGCTCAACTCTGGGACATGGCAGAAAATTCTTAGAAATCTGCAGAAATTCTTTTTGTCTAAACCTGACATGAATTTGACCCCTATTGAATTTTAGTGCAAGTTTCAGAACTCTTAGATTACAACCTTCTTCTCCTCATTTAGTTCATAGTTCAAAAACTAATATTACCAATCTATTAGCATTTCACAGTGAGTTATTTGTTTAGTAGCAAAGAAAAGTGATTAAAATATACGACATGGTGCAAATCACCATCTCATCCTCTGCACTGCTGTATAATTCATGCTGAAGAACAAATGAGATTACAGCTCAGGGACTGTCTCCAGAATGAGCTATGTTTGTCCCTTTTCCCATTCCTGTTATAATCTTTGTCAAGACAGTAGAATGATATGTCCCATTTGCTGTCTGCTTCACAGTATTTGTCACACTACTGCAATAATATAGTTGCTGGATACCCATATACACATAGTGAATTATTTGTTGATGTAAGGAAAGTGTTCTTGCATTCTCTTTGAGTAATCTGTCCTTCCCTTTAAATCCAGAAGCAGGTACAGATCAACATAATTCCTTTTTATTGCTTTTAGGATGAGATTTGCTATGCTCACCTTTTTGGTGAAAGTGGTAAAAGAGGAGGGGGTGAGCAGCAGAGTGGCAGGCACAACGCATCGCTTTGCTAATTGCAAGGAGGGATCCAGCTGTTGGCACAGATCAAACCTACTCATGTAATATCACCAGCCCTAAAGGGCAAATAATTGCGACAGATAAATCACTGTTCAATAAACACACCATTAGAACAGCCATCTACCCCTGAGCAAACAGCTTTGAGAAAACTTATCTTCTTATGCAAGCATTTGTGCAGGATTGATAGTCATCAACTAACAGCATTTATTTAACTAATGTCAGAAATGGATATGCTCTGATTGCTGCTGAGTAAATGCAAACAGGAAAAGAAAAGGGAAAAATGAATGCATGAAAAGCGGACACAATGCTTCAAAATTAATGGTAAAGGGAGGCAACAAACATTACGCTGTTTAGCTTGCACTGCTCGGAATGCCTCACATGGCAGGATACTTGAAAGGAGAGTCAAGTGGTTACCCCGAGCAAGAAACTCCCTTATTTTAGAGGCTCAGTTTAAAGACTCTGCCGCTCCTTGGTTGGAACTTGTGCAAGAGCAGGCCCACTCCTGTGATCTTCAGTGTGTCTTGAGTCTGTTTGGACTGGAAATTAGATGGTTTTGAACACTGGGCCATGATCGGAAAGTGCAGCTCTAGGCCCAGATGCCTGAAGGAACAGCTCTCCTCTGGGGTGGGACTCACAAGGGCTTTGAGCCAAGGCACCCTGCGGCTGGAATTAAGCTGCTCTGAAGCCTCTCCCTCTCCTGGGGCCCAGGATGACCACATGCAAACTTTCAAAAACACGGGAGTGGAGGCTGTGGATGAGTGAAACCTGGTGATCAGAACCAGGACACAGAGAGTTAAGGGGAATGGCCATTCTACAGCTGCAGAGCTGCTGGGGCAGGGGAGCAGCAAGCAGGTGCCTGCAGACAGGTACATATCATGGGCATTAGAGGCTGTCTCTGCTGGTCTGCCAGCTGTAATCTGTGTCTGCAGTGTGAGCTGCAGCTGTGTGGGGAGATGGGTTTGCTTCACTCTGGGACGCTGAGAGCAGTTGTGATCTGGCAATACTGCTGCTGGTGCCAGCCACACTGGAGAGGACCCAAAGGAGCCTACCAGAGGAGGGAAGGAAAGAAGGCCAGCTGAATCAGACTGACAGCAGAAGAGAATTTCTGCAGTAAGCATCTTGCCTGCAGCATGAGGACACCACAGGAGCCAGACAGTTTGTGATCTGTGCTATGTTACAGGGATATAAGAACAACCTTTGTGTTCCAGCCCAAACGTCCTGCCAGTGCAGTTTGCTGCGAGACTTAGCTTTGGCAGGGCTAAGGGACCCAGATCATACTGGAGCTACTACAGGCACAGACCGTGCAGCTAGGCAACCACACAGAAGGAGCACATGGATATGCTGCCCCCTCAACAGCTGGGAAGAATGAATTGGCCAGCCCAGCATGACACTTGGGGAGGAGGAATGTACGAGCAGAAAGCCTGGTCAAAACCAGCAGCAAGCCCACTGAGAAAAGGAAATCTCTCTACGACCACCAATTTGACAAAACTGCTTATGAAAAGGGTGAAGGAAGGGAATAAGTCCTGATTAGCAAAAGCATTTGATCCTCCCAGGTCAAAGAGTCAGAGGGTTAACTGTAATACATATTTCCTCAAACAAGCAATGGATACCATGTGATAGCCAAAAATTAACAATAGGAATCTTCCCCCTCCACAAAGGGAGACTGAGATGGCCAACAGCTCAGTGTGCACGGCAGCCACAGGTACAGAATAACTTGCAGACCTGCTTTGGCCCACAAACTCAGCAACTCAAGGGCTTCCCCTCTGCTGTAAATGATGCAGAGACCATTTTAGTTCTGTCCTAAACTGGATGCCATGAGCCTGCTGTGCTCTCATTGCATCTTTCTTTAGGAGATTTGCAAGCTTAAGAATCCTAAATGAGCAAGAAATCAAAACAGGGAGACTGTCATTCATGCCACTCACACAAAAAATGAACTGTTCTCACCACACAAACAGAAGCAGCAATATGGCAGTCAGGTTTGTATTTATAAGGAAAACAGTAGCAAGAATGCTGTCATTTTTTTTCCAGAGATTATAAATTCTTCAAAGATACTTTCTGTATTGCTGTTTGAAATATGTATTTCCAAATGTGATATATAGGCGTGAACATTGTGTACTAGTTTAAATAAAAAAACAACAAAGTAGTTACAACTGTGACAGTGAACAGATGCCTGGAGAAAATAGGAGCAGAGAAAACAAAAGGATTCATTCCCCTAATACCAACCTCCAAGCACCCAGCTTTTTTCATTTCAAGAGATGTCCTCCCTATTCTGACATTTTCCTTTCCTAACTTGGAAGTTTTCAGTTAGCCTGTTCGGGTGAGAGCAACATTATAGTCAGCTGTCAGTGATTTTCAGCAATGATCCAGAAGGATTTCTCATTTTAGACTAGGATGGGGTACTTGACATTGGTTAAACTTGCAATGAACCAAATACCCAAACCCCAAAACTAACCAAAACCCAAAAACTAGCCAAAACCCACAAGTCAGGTTTACTAGAGGCAAAAGACTACCTTAGTTTTTGCATACATGTCAGTTCAGATAACAATGTAGAAAGGAATCAATGATTCTGGATTCCCCAGTGAGAGCCAGTTTTGCATTTGGTGCTCTTTAGAAAAGGTGTGTAGGTTGAAGTCACTTTCATGCACCTTATTCAGATCTTTATTCTTGATTTAATGTTTCATTCGCCTTAATAATGTTCTTCCCCTTGTTGACTAGAGCAGTTGTGTTTATGCAAAACCAGAAGAAGGTATGAATTTGCAGGAACCATCATGGATTTCACAATGTACTGCACCAGGAAAGCAGGCAGTTGCATAATTATTCCAGCATGACATGTTCATGCATAAAATTAGGCCTTCTCTCCAAGCACTGTCTGTCAATAAGCCCTGTAAGTCCATAGGAGAGCTGTTCATAACACATTCAATTTTACCTATCAGTATGATGTCCAATTACTTGGGAAAGGGTGAAAGACTTTATGCCACATCTAAACATGACAGACATAACCTTTAAGTACTGGCAAATGCCAAGATGTTGCTGGCGGTAGGCATTTTGAACATGTTTGTGTTTTTCTTTGTACATGATTTTCCCCCTTTTTCTTTTTTTTTTTATAAATGCAAATTGTTGAGTATTTTAAAACTTTACATTATCATATCTCACAAGAAGCAAGTTTGGAAAGCAGAAGGAAGTTTTAAACTCCCTAACATACTCTAGTACATTTAGCATAATGTGGATTTTGTTCCTTCCGCAGGTACTACAGTAGCCTTTCCCTGGCCCCTGGTTTGTATAAAGTTGTGTGTTCAAGACTAAGTCCAATCACTGAGCCCTGCACAAAACTGAAAAAAGTAAAATAATTTTGTTGTATTGTTTTAAGTAGAACACATCAAAAGCCTCTGCTGTATCTCCAAGTGGTAAAGCTGATCTGTACCTCACAAATCTTTCCAAAGAGGCCAGCATGTCTTCCTTCTTAAAATACCTCCCAGCAGGGAGCACAACAGCAGGCCTAGTTTATCTTAATTACCTCTCTTTATCTCCATAGGAAGAAGAGATTACTGCCAGTGTGTTGCTGGCTGGAACAGAAGAAGCCAAAGAGCACAAGGCATTTCTGTTTCTCCACGACTTCTCCCACATCTCAGGTAACGGCAATAGGAAAACCTGAAGGAGGCAGTGGAGGCCAGGAGAATGATGTTTCTCGTGTTTCAGGTTATGTATTGTAACTGAAAATGTGTGGTCAGGTCACAGTGGCTGTAGAAGAAAGAAAAAAAATTTCTTTGTGTAAAGGAGGATGTGTTTTGTCCTTGCCTACCACACAGGGAAGTAGCAAAGGGAAAGCTGGCTGCAGCCACTAAGACAGCACGCTCTAGCAAAGACAAAACTGGAGAAACACAGCCTCTATATGAACCAAAACAAGAGGTAAAGAGTACTAGGGATGCTTACAGTGCTGTGTGCCCCTAGGACAAAACGTGACAGTTAGAATTTTCATTTGACAGGGTGGTGTGGGCGTGATAGTTCTTTTTGCATTGGGGAAGTCACCTTTCCACCAGTTACTGACAGCATGCAATGTCATACTGCCCCTTCACTTTCACGTAGCATAAGGAGCAGGCATCTTGGGTTTTGTGTGCCAGGGAAGCTGTTGTGGGGTTTGATTTGAAGCTTAAAGCCTATTGAAAATTGCAGTTTTGTTGCTTTGTGGCTACTTTGGTCACACCTTTTTTAGTGTCATGGGTGGCTGTTTAACTAATGTACCCTTGCTTTTGGTTCTTGTTGTCAGAGAAGTCCCATTCTGGTTTCCAGCAGAGCATCATAAACCACCTTAGGAGTCTGATATGCTGCCAGAGAAGTTGACAGAAACTAGAATAAGATCCTCATGTTCTTCCTAGGACTTAATTAGTGAAGCAAACCCAAGATTGTAACATAAATCTGAGTTAACATTTTCTTATGTGCTTTGCTCATCTGTGGTGATCTTTCCAAGACTGCCTTTCTCTTAACTCTTCATGGCCCTGAGGAACATCTTTTTGGTTCATTTACATCCTGATCAGAACTAATAATTTATCAATAGTGTCCAGGAAAATTAATGGAAATATTTAGCACATAAGGCTCAGCAGAAACAACTTGCAGAGGTAAACCAGATTATTAGGTATCTGCCAGTTCATAACAAAATCTTAGCTCTCACTGACCTTATATCTGCTCCACATGATGAATAAACATAAACAAAAAATCAGTGCCTTACTGCCGTAATCTAGATTATTATGACTCTTCTTCTGTTGAATATTTCATATAAGAGATTAAAGCACAGTTCAGTTGCCTTTTGCTGCCTATTTCAAGTGATGAGTAGCTACTGATGGTGAACAATATTTCCTTGACTTTAGGAGCTGGATTGCGGTGCACAGCTCGTTCCATCAGGTGAGTGTTGAAGGTTGTGGCAATTTGCAGGTCTCTGTTACACAATGGGCTGTGGATAGGGCTTCTTACCTTCGCTCTAACTATTGCATAAAGGCACAGTCAGCAGACTGGGTCACCACTAAAAGGAAAGCTCTGACCCTAAGATTCCCCAGTTTAAAGGCAAAATGTAAGTTGGCCATAAAACTAAATAAAAGTTGATGAGTGGCCTCTCCTTTATCCTCATGCAATGAAGGATGGATTTACAGGCCTGAAGTCAGCAGGAAATCCTTTCAAGCATGTTGAAAAATTTAGCCAAGAATCCTTTTCTAGCAGATCTTTGGCAGCATGTGTGCACCCTTCTGGTTTCCTTTTAGATGAGGATTGTGCTATCCACATAGCGAAGGACTAGAAAACAAGATACTAGCAATAATAACATATTAATTTCAAAAGTTGGCAAGTTTTCTTCTTCCAAATTAGGAAGCACCCTTGAGCCAGCTGGACAGTCAGAGTACTGGCTGTTAATGCTCTTTTCCAAAACAGAAGTCATTTGATAACTTCTTTCATGCATAAATCTTTGCCTCTTTGAAACATGATCTGTATCTTCTGGCTGTCTATAAAAAACTGTACCCCAGAAAGCCCCCAGTTCTGGCTGGGGCCTTCAGGACAATATAGCTGATAAATTCAAATGATGATCATGATGACTGCTTTAATAAGCTGTAAAGCTTCAACTGTTGGCATGTAGCCAGCAAGTGAAATGGTTGCCTGTTTCACTGTTCTGGGAATCCCAACACAGTCTGACAAATCTGAGTTTTATTACAAGGTCTGTGTTTGAAGTTCCAGCCATGCAGGCCTGCAGGACTAGTGGCCCACTGTCTGAGCATGGCTTTTATGTCAGAAAGCATGGGGAGATTTCATAGCAGGAACAGTATGGGAGCTTCTGAATAGGAAAATATCCATATCCAAAATATTTACCCACCTGCAGTTCACCAGTGATGGCCCAAACAAATGACTGACTAGCTGATCTTTTCTCCTGTGAAAAACATAAACCCACAGTGGAAGAGTGTGATCCATGGCATGGCACTTTGTTTCTGAAGAAATGGAATAGCAGTAGCATATGTACATCTTGTTCAGCGAGCCTCGGCTGGTGTGGTGATCTGTGCTGGGTGAATGGGAATAGGAAAGGAAAGGCTCCATTTTGTGCTGTACTTGTGCAACTCTTCATTCTGTAAAAAGACAAAATGTGCATCACTGGTATTCAAGTTTCATGCTCAGGACTGTCCTTTGTTATTGTAGATATCCAAGCAAGGATGTTATAATTTTCACTCATACTCAGAGCTGGAGAGATCCACCTAGGCGCCATCATCAAGAACCACTTCCTAAATCTACCCCTCTGCAAATAGGAGGTGAAATAAAAGACCACAAAACCAGGGGGAAGAACTATCCGTATTGCACAGTTCCTCCTTTTCTCTCCTCTCCCACTCAAGGACTGTTTTCTTTAGTAACCAGCTCAATGGCATTTTCAAGCAGCTGAATGCTTTCATATTTTCTCTCTAGGATTTTCTAAGCAATCAGAATTCTGCTGCAGCATTAAATTAAAAAAAGAAAAATAAATAGAATGAGCATTTCAACTACAAGCAGTCTTTGCTCTTTCACTGCAGCATGGCTCCAATCCAAAGCCAATTATGTAAAACAACAGCACCTCAGCACCATTACCACAGCCATCTAATGGGAAGAATTGCACCTACTCAAAGCTGAAAACATTTTAAAGAAATTTAATTATTTTCTTACTTTCTCGCCTCCAGCATGCTTTTTACCTTACTTCACTCTAAAATGCCTTGGGTGTTATTCATCTAGAACATATGGAGCACTATATAAATCCAAGTTGTTGCTAATTTTACTTAAAAGTCAGGTTTTATTTTCTGTTTTTACTTTTGCCTGTTTACACTCCTTGAAACATCTTTTGCATTGCCCCAGATGTCGCTTCTCACAGTGCTACATCTTTTGTACATGTTAATCTTGCTTCCTCAGTACTTGTGATTTTTTGCTTCATACAGTGATGGAGAGAAATGCAATGCCAAAAACTAATTGTCAAAGAAAATAGCAAAATTATTTAAGTTTATGCCTTTAAATTCTGTATCAATTAAGTTTAATGGTCAAAATCTTTTCATCGATTTATGAAATTGTGTAGATGATGATTTCCAAAGGAAGAAGTGACTCTGAGACAGCTCTATCTAATAGAGAGATTTCTCTTTATTTTACAGCCTTCTGTCTTAACTTTTACATACTGTGAAAATAATTTGTAGCTTTTTGTTCTCATATTAGGCTTCAATTATCTCGGTCAAGAATTCCAAGAATACTGATAACAGCTGCTGGCAAAGGATGTTCCCTGTGCTGCAGTGGGCTATAAGACAGAATAATAGAAGCATGATTTACTCACAGATATGGCACCAGTGGGCTCTCCAGAATATCTATCAGAGTTGTATTCTGGAGGCACAGTG
Organism: Campylorhamphus procurvoides; assembly: GCA_013396655.1. Lineage (NCBI taxonomy): Eukaryota > Metazoa > Chordata > Aves > Passeriformes > Dendrocolaptidae > Campylorhamphus > Campylorhamphus procurvoides. The sequence goes on along the minus strand of WBMV01009146.1, from coordinate 1,682,600 downwards.
AGTTCTTAAATAATCACCTAGGCTGTGGTGGACTTCCAGGATGTTTTCATTTAATAACTGGGATGTCCAGCAGGCTGTACTCATCTCCAAAATGTGTTCTTCACAGGGAGGTAATCTTAATTTAGAGTATATTATTTCACATGTAAACAACACAAATCCTTGCATAAATATAGATGCTGTTTCATGTGTGCACTCATACTTCCTAAATGAAAAATGGTTGAAATGAAAGAGCTGAGGGATTTCTTCACTCTCAAGCAAACTCATGCAGTGTTCTGCATCTTCCCATCCCTTGGTTTGTGGTGTGAAAATGCTGCATACAAGGGTAAGAGGAAATGATGATTTTCTGCTTTGTATGTCCCTGGGTGCTCTTTCAGTATGAACACTCCGGGTGCAGACTTCACTTGGCTCCAAATTCTCTCAGGTAATTGGCACCCCAGAAACCACCAATGCTGCCTGTTCCTGGTCAAACATGGCAAAGCTGGTAGCTTACTGATTTGGGGACAGTGGCTACAAATCATTCCCTTTCAATTAATTTTTCACTCCTTTATGTAGAGTTCTTCACTAACATGAACTGGTAACAGTGAATGGAAGAATTTGGAAGAAACCTCTTTAACTTAGACATGTGATCAGACAACCTTTAAGACATGAGGCACTGAAGTGAAATGGGAAATGGGGAGGCAAGAACAGGAAGAAGAGAGTAGACAGCAAATGGGACTATACGTAGGATTAGGGCAACTGTAAGCAGAAGGCCCTGCAGCACAGATTCTTTTTTCTTGGAAAGCAAATGATTAATAAGGTATAATGCCAGCCATCATCCTGAATTCTTCTTGACATCATGGAAGAGAATAAATTAGACAAATACAAGTTTTGAAAGTAGGAAATATGTACTACATTCTAAAGCATGTATGTTTCTGCTAATTGGGCTTGCAGTATGTAGATCCGAGTGGCAAAATATCTGGAACTTTAGGTCTTGGTCCTCTCTGGAAGATTCCACTCATTTTATCATCATTCGTATTGTATCTCCACAGCTTGTCTGGGTACTTGGACTTGCTCCTGCTGCTGCAAGCAATAGCAAGACCATCACTGTGCTCAAAAGCACTGAAATTGTAAATAGTCTCTCTGGAATCATTCAGCATGGCTATCAACAGAGCTGTGTTGATGTCTCTTAGAGGAAAGTCCAAATTTTCACATCAGAATTATAGCAAAGACCTGTGGAACAGAACAGAGCAACAGTCCCTGCCATTCAGTAGCACTGTTTTAGGAGGACAACAAGCAGTTTGTTGTTAGTAAATGTATTGGGTTTGCAGGGCAAGTTTTGAAGTCAGATAGAGGAGTGAGAACATGTGAGAGAAACAACTGTGCAGGCACCACAGCGAGAGAAGGAGACAGGGGAAGAGGTGCTCCAGGCGCCAGAGCAGAGATTCCCCTGCACCCCATGGTGAAGACCATGGTGACTCAGGCTGTCGACCTGTAGCCCACAAAGGTCCACAGTGGAGCAGAGGTCCACTTGCAGCCCCTGGAGCACCCCACACCAGAGCAGGTGGATGCTTGAAAGAGGCTGTGACCCTGTCCGAAGCCCACGCTGAAGCAGGTTTGCTGGCAGAACCTGTGGCCCTTTGGGGAGAGAATTCCATGCTAGTCTGTTCCTGAAGGACTGCACTCTGTAGACCCCTGTCCCCCTCTGCCACTCAGGCAGTGAAGGCAGAGAAGGCAGAGAATTTGCAGGTAAAGTTGAGCCCAGGAAGAAGGAAGGAGTGGGAAGAAAGGTGTTTTAAAATCTGTTTTTATTTTCTTATTATCCTACTCTGGTTTGATCGGTAACAAATTTAACTAATTTTCCCAGTCATTCTCTTCTGCCCATAACTATAACAGGAGAATAATCTCTCCTTGTCCTTATCTCCCTGCCCTGTCCACGTCCTTTCACTGTATTTTCTCTCTTCTGTTCAGCTGAGGAGGTGAGTGACAGAGCAGCTCTGGTGGGCACCTGGCATCCAACCAGGGTCACCCCTTCACAGTTGAAAAAGAGGTTTCACATGACTCTGTTCCACACAGAACTTCAGAAAGCTCATCAAGGTCCTGCCTCAATATATTATTATGCTCAGCAATACGTGTTGCTGCAGGTAATATGTTGTTTGTTTGCTGTCCCTGATTAAAGATCTGCTGTGTGCAATGCTGGCAAGGCGCTGGAGAGCTCCATCAAGGAAGAAAGCAGTTCCTTGGCTTGAAAAACCTTAAGAGGCCTTAAGAAAGGCTTGTTGGTTCTGCACAAACACAGCAGCATTAAATTATAACCCGAGATTTTTACCAGGCTCACTCAAGTACAGCAAATACCAGCTGGAGGGTAAGGAGGGATTTGCTTTCCAAACAGCTAGGAGAGGCATTTATTTCACTAAATTAAACAAATATCATCCTGTTTATGATCGTAAAAGTCAGCTGGACGTCATGTGCTGTGGCTTGTACTGTGGGCTGTTCAGGACCTGGCATCCCAGGAGGAACTGGAGGGAGTACAGCAAAGCTACAGAAAAATGCAGATGTGTGGGCTATGGGTCAGCAGGACTGAGGCGCCATGAAGATTTCTACATGGGCCAGAACTATTGCTGATGGTGCTACCCTGTTCACCCATGGTCTCCTGCGAGACCTACCTGCCTGCAGAAGAAAAGCAGCATGAACTGTGCTTCTGCTTCTGTCTGAAAGAAAACTATCTCTATTCCACCTTTAACTGAGATTGTTGAAATGAGTGGGGACACCAGGATAGAATTGTCCCTGGACCTTGGAGAAATAAGGAGAGGAAGAAAGGAGGAGGTTGCATTTAGAGGACAGACTTTTTGCATCCTCTCTGCAACATGTTTTTCAAAAACCTACGGAGGGCCGCTCACAGTCTGCTGAGAAGAGGGCAGGTGTTACTCCTGATATAAAATCATAGAATGGTTTGCGTTGGAAGGGACCTTAAAGATCATCTAGTTCCTCCCCATGGGCAGGAACATGTTTCACTGGACCAGATTCCTCAGAGCTTCCTGCAACCTGGCCTTGAACACTTCCAAGAATGGAGCATCCACAACTTCTCTAGGCAACCTGTTCCAGTGCCTCAGCAGCCTCACAGTAAAGAATTTTTTCCTAATATCTAATCTAAACATACTCTCTTTTAGTTTGAACCCGTTCCTCCTTGTCCTATCATTACATGCCCTTGTAAAAAGTCCCTCTTCAGCTTGGACTTCCATCAGCCCCAGTGGCATCTACATTCCCAGAAAGACAGCTTTTCTTCCTGCAATATACTGGCTTAGTCCTGGTTATTGAGGGCTGCCCAGTATCTGACCAAAGGGACAGTAACTGTCCCAGTGGCAAAGAGGAACTGGGCCCAGTTCATTCCCTGTGTGTACAAGTACAAAAAGCACTCATATCATCCTAAGAGCACACATGCCATGCTTTTTGTAACCTGCAGCACTACATACGTGGCTCATGTTGCTTATTCCTTACAGCCCAGGTGATGGCTGCAGATGGTCTGGAATCTCTCTGCTATGCAACTTCACAGGGCCTCGGCAGTCCTTAACGGAAGAAAGGGGAACCCCATCACAGTGAAGAGTCAGGAGGATTTCCAACAACCATTTCCATCAAATAGTTTTTCTTAATGTGCCCTGGTTTGGGGGCATTTTGTTTCCAGCTAGTCCCGCACTGAATATTCTGTCAGTCTGCAGGGAGTGTGTGAGTCTCTTCACTATGAGCAATTTGGGAGGCAATCGGGTATTCTGTTCCAAAGAATGAGTGTGAAGGCTCCCATGGGTTTGTCATCTCCAGCAGATTGCAGGCATGTTGGATTTTCACACACACACATCCCAACTCTTTTGCCCTGTATTTTTACATTTCCTGCTTTCCAGTACTAATACATGCTTTTTAAGGCCTTTTTGAATTCTTTTTCTGAGGTATATCTGTCCTTCCTGGTAATGCAGACAGCCTTGAAAGTACAAATCAGAACACACATAGCACCAGGAACAAGACAAACTTTCTGATTAAAGGGTTATTGCTCTAGGCTTCTATTTTTCAGTGAACTGAGACCTTAAAGAAACCTTACCTGAGGTTTGCAGGAAATCTCTGGTGAGGCCAATATTTTGGTACTGCTCTTTAATCTCAGCCTGGTGTTTTTTGGTGAGGACTGTCATTTTGCTGATAGCATTAATGCCTGTGTAGTGGAGAGAGAGAAACAGGAGTGAACTGGCTGATACTAATACCAGTACACAAACATGCAGACTTATTCCAAAAAAATAAAAGAAATTGAACTTACCTAACAATAACTTAGAAAATCTGATTTCTTATTTGTTCCAATGCTGAAAGGCATTTTCTTTGTCTCAATCTACTTCTCAGCAGGAGTCCCACACTGATGAAGTATCATCAAATTGTCATCTCCCACTGAGAGAGACACCCGCACTGCTCACTGATTGGAGAGATGGAAACAGTGACAGGTGTTTCTAAAAAGTGTGGGGTTTTAAAATTAAAGGAAAAAACTGGTTTTTCCCTTGTGGCTTGTATTTCCAAAATAGAAGAACTCCTGAAGAACATTAAAACTATATTGGGAGAGTCCAAAGAAGACAAATGAGGCTAGTTAGTGTATTGAGGAACTAGGTGACAAAAGTTTAAGAAAATCAGCCTCAGTGGTGCAAAGGACTTCATTCCAGGACAGCTGAGGTCTTGATAATTCTGTGTCAGAGTAAGGCAAGCTCGTTGTTTGGGTTCATCTCACATGGCTGTTCAATAAAAGGAGTTGGGATTCTGAAAAATGGGTAAATTATTCTTAAGAATAATGAGGGTATCTGTACTCATATTGGTTAGGATAAGAATACAAAATTTATGCAGGACTGGTAGCATCACTTATTATTAAAACTGAACAGCTGTCTTCATGGTGAAACCATATTTCATTAGCTTTCTTAACCATTTTAGAGAGAGCAATTGAATTTCTCATAGAAATTGCTCAGCAGTGATCTCCTCAGATAAATGGGGATAATGCCAAGCACTCCTTTTACACAAATGAAAACAAATTTATTAATTTATGTGAGGTCCACAGCTGCTAAAGTCAGGAATGTGACAAGAATGTCCATGATAAGATGAGTAATCCTACCTTCAGCATGAAGTGAATAGTATTCAGTAAATAACCTCGGACCATACAAACAGGAGAAGAAAGGAAAATATTGAGCAGCTTCTCGCACAGTGGATTTAGTCTGTCACCTCCATTGTGAGACACAGGCCCTGTGGGGAGGAATAATATATGCTTATGCAATTAGATAATGTATGCACACAGGAGGGTTAATTAAGGTTGCATGCTTCTGACATCTCCTATCTGTGGGGTTTTGAATTTAGTTCTGGTGTTTTCCAAGGGATTGTTTTTAACTTTCATGTTTGTCTACCAGAATGTAAACAGGATTTGTGTTCTAAAGCCAACCACTCATTTGCTTCCCCCTCTTGCCTAACTGCACTGAAGTCCCCTCTGCCCAGCAATGCAACGCCCCTTAGAGCTTAGATCAAGATCAACTCCCTACAGCATCAGCTTATAGGAGAATGAACAACAATAGTGAAGTATTTGCTATTTCATTCTGCCACTCTCCTGAAAAACAACAGTAAAGCTGAGTGGCCACAGGAAAACACAAAATCAAGTTTTACCTTTTATGCAGGAGTACAATCAACACAGGACTGGCAATTGAGTGGGAAGTGATTGGTTTGTGTGGACATGAATAGTGTTCATGGCAGGCTACCATGCTTCTCTTTCATAGAGAATGCACCTGAAAGATCCCATATATATTGGAGAGATGCATGCTGATTGAACAGAGATTTCTGATTCCTCCTATGCTCAAAATAACTCATGTTGTCTCTCCTTTAAGGACCAGACATTTCCGCTGAGTCCCTGGGGTAAAGGAGCTTTTCACAGGCTATGAACCTCATCAGTCTGGCAACTTCACAGGATGGTTGGTTGCTGCCTCTGCTGAGCTGAGGGGCAATTGCAGTAGCCAGGGACTTTGTACTCCACCTGTCACTTTTAGGCAGGTAAAGCACTTTAATTGTGTATCTTCTGGGCACTCTCCTGTTATTTCTCTGGTTTTATCTCATTAACCCTCTTCTGAACACACCTGAGCCCTTTCTCATGAAGCTGAATAATCACACTGTTTCAGCTTCCCAAGACAGCTTTCAGTAGTAAATTTAGGCCAGAGGTTTTCATGTCTCTTTCTACAGCAACTTTTCTCCCATGATTCTTCTCATTTCATGTGCAAATCCTCCTGGAAAGTTCTGCAGAAGCTGAGAGGGGTGAAACCCATAACAATCTATAGAAGTACAACAGTGCTCTGTTCTGGAATTGAAATAGAGTGCTGTATTCTGCAAGCTTTTTGAGCCATCCTACCAGATTATATTATTTGACAAAGATGTTAATTGTATTCTATTCTATAGGATGTTCAACTGTAAAGAAAGGTTATCACTTTCTCTTATATTCCACAGGGTTTTACCACCGAAATCGACATCACAGACTCTAAAATGCAGTCATCACATGAAGTATGCCTGTGTCTCTTTTGTTAGGTGTCTTTCTTATTTTTTGTATGAATTATTTATTACTCATTAATACTGGGGGAAGTGAATTGTGCTCCTGAACGTGACCAAGTGAATGACAGAGGCAATGTGACAATAATTACAGGAGTGTGCAAGTTCTCTAAATGCCTGTAAAAATGATTTAGTTGGCTGTAGGGGAAAACCAGGTTTGTTTAATGTTTGGTTTTGTAGGAAGCTCAAGTACCCTGGTGACGAGTGCTATATAAACACCATAATACTGTGTAAGTCTCATTTTGTATGCTGATGATGAAAGTAATACACAAACAGCACAATAGTCTTTGACACTGTGACATCTACTCTTAGATTTCCAAGAATTTGGTGGGCTGAAATAATCATGACATCTCTGTGTGAGGAGCTGAGCAGAGTAGAACAGCTCCCCATCCACTCCTCAGTAAACACATTGTGAAATGAGGAAGAGATCTCAAGGCACCAAGATTCTTGCTCCAGAACTCCAGGATGTGCTCTCCCTGCAGGATATTTGAGCATCATTCTTTTGGTGGAATTTTAGCATTTACTTTGCTTTTACTGTTCTCATAGAGTTTTAATCTGCCTTAGGTACTGCTAAAATACTTAGACTTCACAGATTCTCACGCATCAGGGATACAGTGCACTCCGCACACCCATCATAATTACATCTTGACCTTTTCTGGCAGGTAACCCCAGCAGGCTAACATCAGTGAATTTAGTAGTGGACACACTCCTTTTAAGATAACAGTGTCTTCATTTCCCTTCTGTAAGTGGTTTTACATTTGTTGGCCCTATCCTTGTATGGCTGTTAGTATAATTAGTTGCTAAAATAAGTCATTCTTACAAATGGAGGAGTAAAACAGAGGAGAAAGTCGATGCGCTTGGGGAGCTGTCAGTGCAGAGGGGATGTGGCTGATCATCTGAGTGACATGAGCAGACAAAAGGGTTATGGAGGGTTATTTTCCATAGACAAAGAGCAAATGTCTTTGCACTCTAAATAGCTCTTGTTTTAGACTAAAGGAAGCAGAGATCGAGGGTGACGGGGAGTTTGAACCAAGTAGGTGGAGCTGTGAAGAAATTACAGTTGATTTTCTCTGGGACATATAGAGGCTTCTTCCCATTTTGCCAGTGTCATGATTAGCTCTCTATTACAAGGCACCAACAGATACCAGTAGAGAGTTACTGGTGTTACTGGAAGTAGTGGAAAGTGGAAAAATGAAGAGAAAGCTGTTTGCGTAAGTGCATGTGTGTGCACAGATGATTTGCTCTGTGATGGTGACTACAATGGACTTTGCTCAGAAAGAGCACTCCCTAAAGAGTGTCTTCAGGATCACTTTAAGTTTTAATGGAACAGTATGAATAATAACCCTCAAACAACAGGCACACATTTACATATTAAGCATGTGCCATTAAAGGCCGGAACAGCCAGGGTCAGCAGCGGTAATGGGAAAAGGAGAGACTGGAAGGTTTTGCCAGAAATGCCTAAACCTTCTAAGCAGTCACAGGCAAAGAACCTGGGCTATGTCCCCCTGTGCTCTTGTCTGCACAGGCACAGCCTGATCTTGAAATACTTTTAAAATGTCTCATGTGCAGATTCAGTGATGAAATTCTGGTGTGGCCTCAATGGGAGACAGGTTCCTGCTGGACACAGTACTGTATAGGTTTGCCACTGAAGGCAGGGGAAATTAATGCCTCAACTCACCATTAACACAATGTTCTGACTTCTTTAGCTAAAACCAAAACCAAGCTGGACTTGCATACTTCCTTCCATGGTTTATTTAGAGATCCAACATCATTTGGCTCTGAAAGCAGTAGTCACATGATTTTCTGTTTCTCTACATAAACAAAATCTTTCTATTGATAAACTTGAAATATGAAGTCACAATCATGGTACATACTTAAATTTAATCATGTAAGGAACCATCTTCTTTAGCAGGGTTGGAAATAAAGATATATCTGCCTCCATTTTGCCTCCACCCCTGAACTGAGTCTGTTGTGTTTCTAATTCCAGCTGAAAGTACAGAAAAGAGAAAGCACAGAAAATTTCCCATAAAATCCATTTTGCCATAATTCATGGTTTTTTCTGACTAGTGTTACTTGCAGGTATTTCTTTCAGAACTTTATCCAAACTGCAAACTGTAGTGAAAGTCAATTTTTCCCAGCACTTAAAACTAACAATAAGACCTTCTTAAAAGTCATGAGGTCACTGTTAAAAATGCAGATGTTTATGAGTAATGCACTCTTAATGTTCTTCTTTTTAGGTTTATAATTTTGCAGTTCTGTTGGATGACAGGTTTTCAGGCTTTCCTTATCCCATCAAAAGGAACAGAGAGCATTTTTTTTAAGAGAAAGCTAAGATTCCCAGAGACCGAGAGTTTTGAGTTTAAAGAAAACAATCACCAAATATGGCAAGAAACCATGAGCTGGAGATGTTGAAATGCTATTATTATCTGCTCTCATCCTGTCTTTCCCAACAGGCTTCACACCAAACAGAGAACAGAGAAAAAGCTCTCACCTAAGACAGGATGAATAAGCTGGTTACATTTTAAGAAGTGCCAGGCACCCGCAGCTCTGCTATCAGTGGGAAATGCAGGTGCTCTGAGAATAAGATCTGGTTGTCAGCTTTTTTCTGCTATTGACTTGCCTTCTTGTTCACTCTTCAGGCAGGACACATTCCCATTGCTTTTCTGTGTAATAACAGAGACTTGAGTCTGTTCTCTGCCAGCTTTATCTCCGGGCTTAGACAGGGTCATTCAGCTTCCTGGGCAAGACATAAACTGAGTGCTCTGTGCTTATGCTCTGAAAGAGTGGTCTGGCTTAAATATCTTTTTACTTTTCACAGTTTATTTCCTGCAAAAAGCAGGGTGTGGGAGTATATGTATGAGTATGTCTTGTCCCAGCAAGCAGCCAGGATCAGCCTGGGTGAAGAATTGCTTTCAGTTTTCTGTGATGATTTTAATTGCAAACAGCAGTATGTGTTACGAGGCTTGGGTTCAGTGTGAGTGCCAGACTGTGCAGCTACTTGCTCAGGCAGGTGTCTGAAATGTACCCCTCAGAAAGCTTTTGTCACTCAGAGCAGGACTGTACCATGGCCTGACTGAAGCTGCCTCTCACCTCTGGCTGTGGCAGAGCCAATGGCACTAGTTCTCTGACTGACTAGTCAAAAAACTTCACTGCCAAATGCTGAGGAAGGGGTTCCTGCTAGTGTGCGATGGGAAAAGAGTGACTTGAAGTCATCTGATAGAAGGCAATGGTACCGACCTACACAAATATGCCTTTGGTGGAGTACAAAAAGAGGCTTGAAAAAGCTAAAATGGGAAGAGCATAGTTTCAGCAATAGGAATCCCAGTGATCAGTGCCAGATGTGCATCTATTTCCATGCTAGAAAGGGGGCTGGAGAGACCATACTTTGTCTTCTGCTAGACCTGCCCTGTTAATATATCCTCAGTAGTCCCACAACTTGCAAACACCTGTAAACTTGCAAAAACTTAAAAGAAGCACAGATTTCTCTCCCTTCTGGTCTTGCATTGACTGCAATTAAGGAGGAAGAACTGAAGGTAAGGCTGTATGAGTGTATATGCCCCCAGTCCAGATGAGTTTCTGCCATTTGATTTTTTTGCCCTGTCATTTCGCTCTGCTTGTTAAAGGTGCCAACTGTATAATTTTGCGCTTCGATGTGAGAACACTATTCACACTCATGGTAATGATGTTCTGTTTTGTTGGGCTGCACAGCTTTTAATTTCAAGTTAATACAGTATCAAGGTTTTATGTCCAACGTTCTAAATGCCACAGCAAGTTGATGAAAAGAAATTACATTGATGAAACAGTTAGGCAGTGATTAATATGACCCATAACTCAGAGTGATGTAACAGCTCCAGCTTTCTATCCTACACAAAATGATGTTCAATTACTTGCTATTGATCAGATATTGTATTGCACCAAATGGGACGCCAGCATCAATTCATTTCATCATATTGAATTTCAGCCAGTATCAATGGATATTTGGCACATGTTTTGCTGAAACATTTGCCTGCCTTCACAGAGCTGATGAACAGGTTGGCAGGTTTTGTTTGTAAAAAAACAGTAGGGAGGGAATAGGGATGAAACGAAAAGAAATGTGCTAATCCTGCTTGTGAATTTGTGCTCATACCTGACACTGACAGGGCAGGAATGCCTCTGTGCATGTGCACTTTTGTTTCACACAGGGGCTGCATGTCCCTTTCAGACATGTTAACATTCTGTACTGCTCACTGCTTATTTTTTATTGATAATCAAGTGAATAATTAAAGCCCAACAGCTACGTAAAACTCACATAAATCATATTCAATATGCGAGTAATGCACCTCTTTTCAGGCATAGCTCCCATCATGAATAATGGCCTAGAAAGCCATGATTCATACCAGTGTGTATCACTTCCTCACTCTGCATTTGTCTGTAGGAGGTGTGGCTGCCAAACCTCAGGGAAATGGGATGGAGGTACATGGAGTGGGCTTAAGATATCTCTTCAGCCCACTTTCCCTTGGTTTTATGCTTCCTTCTGACTATTGATATACTATTTTCCCAGCCAACATGTCATTATCTCTGAGCTCCCCTTCCCCTCAGTTTAATTTTTTGTTGTTATTATTCCTGCTGTTATTAGTTCACTTGTAACATTTGTTCCACTCTCTTTTGAAAGAAAACCCTCACACAGAAGTGCCCATCACCATTAACCTCTCTAGCTAAGATCACCAGTCGTGTGCCTGCCACATGGAGTTCTGCTAGGCCAAATGTAACAACATCTGCCACGCATTCAGCAACTTCCTTTTGGACTCCTCACACTCTATTTTCACTTCCAGCCCTGAGCAGAAGTGAGATATGTTCTGCTGTCTCTCAGATGGCAGAGTGCTGGGAATGTGCCATAATTCCACTGCAAACTGGGTGAGTTTTGGAGACAGGCAAATCAAGCCAAGCACTAGAATAAAAGTGGAGATGAGCTGTCCACAGCTTGTTTTTGTTGACTCTCAAGGCATCTTCTGCCATGGGGCTTCTTTCGAGATCCTTGAAAAATACAGTGGCTGCAAAATTACCAGTTATGGAGCTGTAGCTCTGCAAGTGTTTACATATCTGCTCAATTTTATGTGCTTGAATATCCCTGGGGCTGTGTGAGGGTGTAAAATTACGCATACACGGAAGTTTTTATATGCTCCAGCTTTCTACCTTACAGAGCAGATGGCATCTCAGTAAGCTTTGTGGAACATTATATTTAGAAACAATTCCATTTGTTATTCAAATTATTTGTTTACAGGGCACAAACAGCATAGTTGGTATGTTGCAGATGTTGAGGAATGGCCCTCTTTTCCAAAAATATTGTGACTTTGGCAGAGAGTGACTCCAGGCACCTGAGCAGGACAGTCTAGCTGAGCTTCTTTCTTGAGAATCTGGTTGGCATCATTTATTTTCCAGATACTTCCCTCAACTCCACAATAGACTACATTAGTGCCTGGAGCAAGTTTAGAATGTGTCCTAGTGCACAGGCATTGCTCATGCTTTAAGCATTTTACAACAGATCAGTCGAACCATGTTACACAAAACTGAGATCAAATATATACAGAAAAAGTAAATGGCTGAGGTCACAAAAAAAAAGTAGGTTAAATAAACAAAAGAAAATTTGAATTTCTTTTCATTCCTTGAGCACTTACACTTTTCTCAATAAGTTCTAGTGTACTGCAGTAGTTAATTGCTAAGAGGAGAACAATAGTCACAGCTGTCCACTCAGTACTGAACTCCCAAAAGTCCAAATATTTTTCATCCTTACCCTTTTTTAGAATATTTTTTCCAAATGCAATTTCAAGTCTATGATCAAATTATAACAGCATGTATCTAGAGGGAGAAATATTCTTCTGCAATAATTCAGTGAATAAAGGGTTCGAGAGACAATTCCACTGGCAATACTTGTTTTGCTGTGGACAGTATTCTCCAACTGATTCTTGCACTTGGATTACATCACTCAAAGGCAGTTTTTCAGAAGACTAATCCTCACCATTTCCCCCAAAATAGACCTCTTTGCATTTTTGCAGAGTAGGTACCCATAAAATTGAGCAATCTCCAGATCAGGAGACTCCTCTGATTTTGTAGGTTTGTACATTTATTTAATTAAAAGTATCCCTCTCTTTTGATTCAAATACCCAATACAGGATTAAGTTATAACTTAATACTTGAATAGTCTCTTCTCCAGGCTGAACAACCTGGAGAAGAGAAGGCTCTTGGGGGACCTCACTGCAACCTTCCAATACTTAAAGGGGGCCTATGAAAATAAGGGAGAGTGACTTTTTACATGGGCAGATAGGACAAGGGGGAACAAGTTCTAACCAAAAAAGGAGAGATTTAGGTTAGATGTTAGGAAGAAATTCTTTACTGTGAAGGTGGTGAGGTGCTGGAACAGAGAACAGAGAAGCTGTGGATGCCCCCTCTTCCTGGAGGTGTTCAAGGCCAGGTCAGATGGGGCCCTGAGCACACTCATCTAGTGGGTGGCATCCCTGTCCTTGCCTAGGGGTTGGAACTGGATGGTATTTAGTGTCCCTTCCACACCAAGAAATTCTATTATTCTATGATTCATCTCTCTGCATTGGACTACTAAGAACATCTCAAAATGCTGTCTACCACTTTCTCTTTTAAAGAGTTTGTATCTGTGATGTCAGATGCTCAAAAAGAAGATGAAAGTTGATTTTTTTTTCAATAGTTCTGTTTGGCTTATTGCTTTTAATTTTTTTGTATTAGGAAAGGTGGTTTTTTTCCTACCTCAGTTGGCAGTGAGCAGGTAAAAGAATGAAGGGGAATAAATAAAGATACTGATTACTCTTATCAGACTTTCAAAACTGAAATGCAAGACCTTTAAAAGTCAGTAACGTTAATGAAAATCCTCCTGCAAATCTCTGAAACAAACACCAAATTTACATCTAGAAAAAACACTGGAAACTACCCAGGTGCTGCATACTGTCATGCTGAAGCTTCAGCCTCATCTTTACTTGGCTATAGTGGTGTTCACATCTCACTCAAGAAGCTGTCATAGGTGATTGTTCTAACAACTCTGCAGTTTATGGCCAGGGCTGGTCCCAGAGCTTCCTCCTACTTAAGAGAGAGGATTGCAGCTCAAGGAAAACATAATACAATATTGCCAATAAAGATCCTGAAAAAGAACAGATCAGCTCTCCTCCCAGAATTTTAGATGTCTTTAAAGCTAGAAATTAACAATTAAAGTCTTAATTCTGGCATCCTGTTAGAGAATCACAGCATTGCAGAAGGGCTGAGGTTGTGAGGCTTCTCTGGAGATCCCGCAATCCTACCTCCTCCTGAAGGCTGGGTCAGCAGGAGCAGGCTGCTCCAAGATGTACCCTTTCAGGTTTTTGAGTACCCCTAAGGTACTGCAGACTCCACAGCCTCTCTGGGTAGCTTGTGTAAATGAAATTTCTTGTATTTCATTTTGTGCCACTGCCTCTTGTTCTGCCACTGGGCACAGCTGAGAAGAGTCAGAATCCATATTCCTTACCCCCTGCCACCCTCTGGAGTCTGTGCACACTGACAAAGTGCCCCTCAACCTTCTCTTCTCCAGACTAAATAACTGCAGCTCTCTCAGCCACTCCCCACATGGCAGCTGCTCTGATTCCTCTGCCACCTCTATGTCCCTGCACACGCTCCATGATGCCTATGTCCTCCCTCTGTACTGGGGAGCCTGGAACTGGGAACAGCTGTGGGCTCACCAGTGCTGAGGACAGGGAAGGGTCACTTCCCTCGATTTGCTGGAGATCCCCTTCCTGGTGTTAATCAGCCTCTCATTTTCAAACTAAATCTGTTTGGTTCTTATTTTCAAGGTTCCTTCCATAACTATGAAGAATAAATGGAGGGGGGGGAAAAATTAAGAAAGGAAAAAAAAAAAAAAGAAGAAAGAAAAACCCAAACAAAAAAAAAACACCCCCAAAAACCCAACCAAACACAAAAGCCCACAGTGTAAAGAAAAAACTGAGAATGTCAGACAAGCTTGGAGCCCAAGGCCAGGACTCTAAGAAGAAATGTCACATTGACACATGACTTGTAATAACTTAAAGAGTTGCCAGTGCAGATATCATTCAGCCACTCTGGCTTAGATTGTACCATTTCCTCTACTGAAAAGCATCAGGCATTCGAGACACAGCTGGCACCAGCTATGCTGGTTCCTGGTTTCTCTCTGCACTCCAAACTTCCCTTAGTCTGCAGTCTGCAGGAAGTCCAGAGATTTTTATTTGTGCTCAGGTATTTGAGCCTGTGGCACTTGCTCCAGGCTGGACTAAGAGAATCTGATAGAAGAGCTTGGTCTTAAGCTGCAGGTGGAAACCTGTATATGTGGATGTGTCATGGAGATACTGAAGGGAAGATGGATGCTGCAATCACTTAATACAGGGAACTAAGTGAATAAGGAAGTGATGCTGGAAGAGCAGAGTGAGGGACAACTGAGGTAACAAAATTATTTAGCTAACATATGATCCATTACAGCAAGAAAAGTCACCATTTCAAGAGGCTTTCCAATATTTATAAAAATGCAATAATAGGCTTAAGTGAAAAAAGGCATGAGGGAAGGCATCATGTGATGGCTGGGATAAGAGAATTGTGTAACTGAGCTAGAGTGGAGGTGTAGGCTCTCCCTGCACATACAGTGCTATTACATTCTTTTCCACCTGGATACCCTCTCCAAGCACACTAATCCATGGATCTGGAGAAGGATAATCTATTGACATCCAATTTTCTGGGATTTTTTTTCTTTTTTCCTGGATAAGCCAATTTGTTGACTGAGAGGTGTGGGTGTTAACTCATTCCTGGCTAAATGGACCTCAAAGATTAAAGATGAGTTTGTTCACAAGCAGTGAGCAAGCCTGCGTTTCCACCTGTCTTCCTGATGACAGGAGTAAGTTTCCCAAGCTGGGGAGGACATTAAAGACCTTAGAGGTTAGATCACCACTGCAATTAACATACAAGTAAAGGAACAAGCACAGGCTCTCAAAATTAGCTGAAGCAAAGAGAGAGGAATGAGCTAAAATGTTTTGACTGTGATCCATGTTCAGATCTATTCCCTGGAAGTCAAATACAGAATTGTGGGCAAAGCCCAATTCTAACATAGATATTCCTTGCTCTTACAAGATGAATGCATTCCTTTTTCCAACCACAAATGCCTTGAAGCTAGGATAAAAAAGGCCATTGTACTTTGCTAGTGCACACTCCTCCTGGTGCTGACAAAGCAGCATTGTTCTCCCCAGGAGGAGGAGGAGAAGGAGGAGGAGGAGGAAGGCTGGGGATGAGGGTGTGACCAGCACAGCCTCACAGGGAGCTTTGAGGGTTGTTTGCATCCAGTCACTTCTTTGCAAGCTGCAGTGAAAATGTTGCAGCTGCTATTGTAGTGAAGAGAGTTTGGATGGTGGCTGGTGTATTAGTAGTACACTCTGCCTCCTTACAATGGGTACTGGAAAACCAGTCTTGTAATTTTAGAATGGCTTGATGCCTTTAATGGTGGGATCTGTGTGGTGGTGTGGCCTGTGTAAGCAGGGGCTTGGATCAGTGACGTGGTTCTTTCATTCTCTGACCAGTGGCTGGCAGATCTTCCTTCACCGTTCACACACTGCCATCTGGAAAGAACATGCAGATGAAGGCTGAGGACAAGGGTGGGCCCTCCTTCTGCAAAGTCAGTTGCATGCAAATGGCGTAGCCTTGGCACTCAGTAAAGCAGCCCAAGAAGCATTCCTGCCTCTGCCCAGGACTGATGAAGGTCAATGTGGAAGTCTGTTCAGGGTGTGCACAGCAAGAGTTTTCATTATCCCCCTCAGAAACCTCAGGCCTCGTGTCAAAGATGAGTGTGTGTGCACAAGGTTTCTACCACAGTATATCTCTGCAGGAAGACAGGCACATTTAAAGGGAGAAGACAGGGAAAAGCACAGTGATGGGATAAGGGAAGATGTGCTGGAGGCTTTTGTTACAAGTATAAAGGGACCTATTTTGGCACTGGCTGGTCTGCTGACCTCCAGGCCCTGGATATCCTCAGCCACACTGGTTCACTGTCTGATCCAGCCACAGGCATGATGAATAAGCATCATGGATGACCAGGCATGACCATCGCCATCAGGGAAAGGGAGAGCTTATGGAGAGGACTTCTCCTTTGACATCTCTCTCTAGCTCTGATGGATTAATTTTGTGTAGAGTGACAGTCTCCAAGAACATACCTACTCATTAAATTCTCTTGTAGCAAGTTCCTTTCTAAAGGAAAGTAGCATTTTTATAACTCTTCCTTACAAACACATGAACACCTCCTGTTTTCTTAATCTCTGGCTGGGTGTTCCCCTTGTAAATTGACCCTGGTCACCAGATAAAAGGAAATGTCAGATGAGAATTAATAGAATTAATGAATCCCACTTCCTCCCACTGAAGCCAGGCAGAACAGTTCCAGTAATGATTTACAAAATGGTCATTATTTTAATGTGTAGAACAAGGACATTGACTAGCATTGCCAAAGGGCCAGATTCCCACCCTGCTGGGGTTGGATTTTTCTATTTCAGAGTGACCCCAATCCCAGTATGGACAGCCATAACAGGACAGACACCATCCCAGTTTCCTACACATCCACCTTCTGGCTTCCCGTGCAGAGGCTGGGCCAGGTCTGCTTTATTCTTGGTTGGTTCATAGTTTCTTTCCTGTCTCTCAGCAGACCTATTCTCCTTATTTTAGTTCATACCTCTTCCTGCTTCAGGTCCCTAGCCCAGAGGGATGGTTATCTCACTCCTGAAGGTTTTCTGCCTCAGAGGGCAATCAATTTGTGCAGAGCACAGGTAAGTCACAAACGATGCAAACATTAATGCTTCACCTAGCATTTGGACTCATCAGGAGTCAAGACAAGGAGCAAATGAAGAAAAGGGGCAAGTCATGTTTGTGGAGTCTCTTGCTGTTCAGTGAAGAGGGTTCCCAGCTCTCTGCTGCATGCCTGCTTTCTTCTTGCCAGGGAGTGAAAGGGTCGCAGGCTGAAATTTCAGTGCTAAGTCCATCCCATGAGGGTGCTCTGCTAACTCTTGCTGGGGAAGTGGCTTATAATTCTTGCCTGCCTGAAGCTCCTGGTTCTGCTTATTTTAAATTAAATGCCTCATTTCCCAGCATGCTTACATGATGGCTCAGTGTCCCACACAGCTTACAGCTCATTCCCCATCTCCAGCCCTGCACAGGAGACATATACACATCAGTTTGCTTAATGTAAAATCCTGGCTAGAGAAATTACTGTCAGATCAGGCAGATGGACACAAGAAAGCATTTGCTATTCTTCATTTCCTCCACTGTCTATCTGTGTGTCACCCTGCCTGGCTTGGGAGGGCAGAGGCAGCTGCTGATGAAAAGGATGAGACAGATTTTCTTTATTATTCCATCAGGACAGGAGACAGTGAAGCACTTGACATGAGAGAGTGTCCCTTGAGGTGGCCGAGGCCTGGCTTGGCTGTCACGGTTGTACTTTCCATGAGGAAAAGAGTGGAGCAGAAATAGGGTTGGTGGCTGTTGTAGCAGTGGATGAAGTAAAAGGCTTTGCCTGTTCCTTCCTTTCTCATCATTTCCATACTCATTTGTTAAGGTAAATGGCAACACGTCGATTTGCATCTGGTCACTCTGGGATTTCTTTTATTCCAAGGATGGCCATGTCCAACAGTGTCTGGAAAGGCAAGGTGGCAGTAGCTGCAATGCTTTATGTAGCAGAGTTTTCAGGAAAAGGAGCTGAGGTCAGGAATTTGACACCAGATGTGTCCATTGAGAAAAATCAGTATTGAAGTCAAAGGAGCTATGCAAGATTTGCACTGCTTATCTGAGATCATAATATGGACATTCCTTATAAATAAATAAAAATCCCATCTCTTTCTGCTAAGCCAGACAGCTGGTCAAAATTGCACAAACATGTTGCAATCAAAACACATCTCAATAGCTGTGACTTTTCTGCCGGTGGCCATGCCTGGATGTCACCTCTAAGGGGCAGTGTGTGTGTGTGCATTGCGCGGCTGGGTTCAGCTGGGCAGGGAGAACCGGCTGCCGACATCATTCTACAAGAGCAAGTTGTTTTTCTGGATGAGAAAGAAGACATAATATATAAAGTTACTCTAAAGATAAGAATAGCAAACATGCTGCATAAATAATGTAAAGCAAGAAGAAAGTTCAGCATTGTTTAGAATATTTTATGAGGAATTTATTGTTGTTAATTGAAGAGGAAAGATTGGTCACTGAGGGATCTAGTTCATTACTTAAAACCTGGATAAATGGTGTGTCATTTCTCTGCTCTGCTTAGCATTCTCCTTCTGAAACCTTTCCGTTTATGGGGGAGAAAAGGCATTTCAAACCAGATACAAAGTGATGCCCTAGGACCACCCTTCCATTCCCACATAAATACATTATAAAACAGTGACAGGCAGGATATAATGCTCTCTCTCCCTTCTTTGCTTTTCCTGCTCAGCGACATTTTGAAATTTCTGTTGAACCTCAGCATGTCAACCAGGGGGCCAGAAATGAAGGAAGAGAGGAATCCACTGTGCTGTGCTCCTTATTTCCATCTCTCCAGGCCTGCTATGGTTGCATGCAGCAAAGAATTAGGATGCTGAGCACTCCAAGCCGGTTACAACACCACTGTCAGCTCCTTACCAGGGGACCCTGCCAGCTATCGATCCAGCACTGGGAGTCACCTCCATGCAACCCTGCCCAGGGCCTGATTCTCACCAGCAGGACAGTTTGGATAACAGGCATGCCTATGTGAAGTGCTTTAAAAGGTCTTTGCTGTTAATTTATTACAGAAATAAGCCGGGGGAGGTGAAAAGCCAGCACATTATGCTAATCTGTTTTCCCTTTTTTCTACTTTGATTTTGGATGTAGTCTCCAGCCTTTGAACAGATGCCTGTAATGAGCCGACTCTAAACAGAAATACCACTGGAATTAAAATAAGACAAGGCTAACTTGGACATGCACTAGGATGCTGATTATATCCAACCCATTGCAGCCACCCTCTGCTGCCTGTGTAATATTCATTTTCCAATTATCAACACCAGATGAGTAAAATAAAAGGCCGCTGGGTCTAACCTTGCCTTTTTCACACTGAAGTTGAGAAGGTTGGTCAGCTAAGGACTGCTGAATCCAGCTTCAGCAGCCACAGAAACAAGTGAGAGGATTCCATTGCCCAGCAAACCATCCCGAAACCCTTCAAACAACAAGATGATTGCACTGAGCAGGGCCAGGCTGGATGCACTCATAAGACTGCAGGACTCTCCAGCAGCAGAGTGATATGCTTAGTCTGCCATCCCCACAGCTGCAGAGATATCAGCCCTAGATTGGAGGAATACAGGACCACAAGTGTCCCTGCGTGAGAATTACATGACCTGATCTCATAACACCAAGGTAATTTTCAAATGAATCTTGATTTTACTAGCTGTGTTTCAAAAAATCCCCCAAACTCAAATTATGTCAATTTGGTCTTTTATTCCTAATGGAACATTTTGATTTTTGGTTCTCAGTATGACATTTTTATTTTTGAACCTACATTTTATTTTGGTTTTGTTTACACAATGTACAGATCAGCAAAACTGCTGGAATGCAAATTTTCATTCCATCCAAAGCAAACTTTTTTTCACTCTTCAGTTTAGCAATGTTTTGTATCTAATGTCAGCCTCAAAGTATTTTCACCCCAATTTTTGACTCTGGAACTGCTAATTTGTCAAAGTGTAGCCATGTTTCAGTGGACCCTTCCCTTCCGTGCCTCCCAGTCACTGACCCATAGCTAACACTTTGAGGAGTTCAAGTTCTATTAGATCACCAAGACAGACCCTCTCCCTGGACATCTCCTGTTGTGAGGGGCTCCCAGCACTATGCAGGGCACCACATAACAAAGAGAACTGTGATTGCTTTCTAAATGGCATTGGATCACTCTTGTTTGGATTTGTAAATGCTCTGCAATACAGTTCATTAACAACTGCCTGTGTAAACATTTGAGAGATGGTGGCCTATTTGTGTGGATAATAATATCTGGGGCTTAGTTATGGGCAATTTTTTGAGGTTTAAGCTTTCTTGTCTTTTTGTTCTTTCTTTTTTTTTTTGAATTTCTATAAGGCTTTAATGAAAATCAGGCCTAATTAAATCTGGGAGTATTTTTTTGTCTGTACCTTGATTATTGCAAAGGAAACTCAAGGGTTGTAAGGGAGAACAACCTGTTAAGAAGAAATCAAAGTATCTGGGTACTTTTTCTAAATATTCACCTGCCTCATTCTGCAAAATATTCCTACAAACCCAAGGCAAGTCCCTGTAACTGAGCAGTGGGTGTTATTGCAGCCATGCTGACTGCAACAGAAAGAATTACTTTGGCTGACCTTCTTTGGACCTCAAATGGTTTCTGAAATACCCAGAGCAGAAGCTGCCCCTCAGAAGCCACAAAATGTCACTTGCTGGGTCACTTTATGTCTAGGATTGGGTGGGGAGCTGGTCCCTGAGTGGGAAGGGGCAACCTGTTTCCCTGCCTTCTCCTGCCTTGCCATAGGTGTTCCTGGGCACAGCTGAGTCCCTGGTAGTGGGGTGACCTCTCCTTGGTGGGCTGCTTTGTCTCTGCTGACGAGTGGTCCTCCATGCACCCCAGGACCCTCCGATGGCTTGTTAGCTTTCATGCCTGTCCCTCTCCACTGGTCGTACAGAGAGATTTCAAATCCAGCAGCCCTGGAAGGCAGGCACACCAAAAATCTATCACAGATTTTTTGAGCAGAGGAGCCGTATTAGGCAGGTAAGTTTGTTTTCAAGCTAGCAGTTGGCTGTTTGAACACAGCTCCAGCTGCCTCGTGATAGCACTGCTACACTGACATTTTACTGTGTTTTTTAGAAACTGGTTTAGTCAAATGGTTACAAATAATTTGAACTTTGGGAAGCAAAATCCCTCTTTTTTTTCCTGTGGGCTCAGTGCTAGAGAAAACAGGTGATTCATGACATGACATTATGCTCTTCATTTGCCAAGTGCTGCAAAGATTAGATTAAGCTGCTTGTGTACAGTGTGTGTGACTGAGCCAAAACACTGCCATGGAAAATCTGGTCCCTTCTGCTGCAGTGACAGCACACAGCTCCCCGCTCTGGGAGCCCTAATGGTGCCTGGGGTCAGGCCAGGGACAGTGCTCGGCTATGGGTCAGCATTCAACCTCTGTATTTACATGCATTTGTGTGTCCCTTGGGTCCATTTATCTTAGGTCTAGCAGCATGGCCCTTCTGTGTCCCCATGCATTTGCAGACAGTGACACAAAGCTGTGATATTCCCTTCCTCCTCCTCCTCCTCTCACCACTGAAATTGAGAGAATTGTAACAGAGTGGTTTCCAGCAGAGAACAGGAATCAAGAGCAAGTGACTGAACCTTCACATGTATTCATGACCACGCACACTTTTATGGACCCAATAGTACTGTCAAGCATTTCATGGGGCTTTCTATCAAGGACACTATATAACAATAAGTTGTATTGTACTGCACTTTCAGTGAATAGATGAGGTAATTGGTGTGCAGTTCCCTAGACTAATACTGGAAGACAGGCACCTGTAGACAGAAAAAATGAAGTTTAAAAGTCTCTTTGCCGACTGTGTTCCCCCAGCTGGGAGAGCAAAGCACAGCCAGTAACAGCCATAGATCAGTTGTTCATAACCCTCTCCAAGCCTGGGTCTCATCCCTCCCCTGCTGCTCTGTGTTTCTGGGACAGAGCTGGGGACTAGTTTGATTTAGCAGTGGAGGGAGGGCTGTATGCTTACACCCCCTGCCCCTTTCTAAGTCCCAGAAGAGGCTTGCCTACTTTCCACAGTGCTAAGCTGAGCTGTAAGCCCCAGAGCACCAGGTGTTCAGCACACAGAAGGCCAGGTGAGTGAGGAGCAGTCCCTGCCATCCTGTGAAGGACTGGCTGTTCCCAGGCAGGAAGTCCCCCCAGTAGCTCTGAAGGGCTGTGTAATGCATGTCATAGTCTGCCATGGAGCACCTGGGGAGCAGAGAGAGCCAAGCCTGCAGCTCTCCTCTGGGCAGTTTCCCCAGGCCACCATGGGTAATACAGGAGATGTGGGCTGCAGGCAGAGAGCCACCCTGTATTTTATGTGTAGTTGCATTCAAACAAGACGTTCATCTTGGGAACCAAAAATGATATCTCTTCCCATTCAAAGCCCGATCTGTGAACCTGTTGTCCAGCTACAGTCAGCTGGTCCATTTAGGTTAGCCCTTCTTGTCCTGGTGTAAGACATCCTTGAAACCAGCCCTTGGCACAGTGCATGGCCGGGAGTCCTCCTGCTGCTAAAGTGCTGGATACACACTGCTGAACTCAGCTATGAGGAGTGCAGTATATTTTCTTTCTTGTTCTTTCTTACTTTGTGAGCCATCACTGAGCCATTTCTTTGAGATATAGAGTCCCAAATGTCTGGAACGTGATTAGGCTGAGTCATCCTTTCATAGAGATTTCTTTATTATTATTATTTCTAACATTTTCCCACTTAACCACGAACAATGACATTTATGGGGAGCATGGCCATCCATAGATAAATACTGTTGGTAATATGCCCAGGGATAACCACTTTCTAGACTGCAGTACTTTAAAAATGCAGACAGTGTGTAAAAGCCCACCCATAGTGATTTATCCCCTGACTTAATTTCCACAGGAGTAGGTCATGCTGGCAGTTTTACTGTGCTCAGAGTGGCCAAAGAGCAGCCTACAGTGTTAGTAGCACTGTGTACCATGGTAACATTGAGCTCAAGGTAATCTATCACCTGTTTCTTCAGATCACCTACCCATGTGTGGGAATGTGAACTTGCACATCACTGGAGACCCTGGAGCTTTATTTCTACCACACTGTGTATTCAGGCCCGTCAGAGAATGTCATCCTCTGACCAAGTGACTGAACAGGTGCAAAGCACAAAGAAAAGTGACTTGAAAAACAAGAGGAGATCTGTGATTCACAGAGATTTGTCCCTCATAATACAACAATGAAAAAGGCAGCAGTGGGATTTTCAAAGCAACATCCTGAGAAAAAATGAAAAGGTTCTGTGGTCATTCCTCATCAGCCCTTCGTGGCAGAGCAAGAAGAGCCAGCACATTTTAAACTCTCCAAAGGCAAGGGTAGTCTTTGTAGTCTGTGTTTGTGTAGCACCTTGCAAAACAGCAAGCCACTCCATGACCTCTCTTCCTGGGTGCTGCTCTAAAGCAAAGGCTAATAATAGGTTAGATAAAATCATAAACAGAAGCAAGTATGTTTGTCAGTCTGCCTCTCTATAAAAAGGTTGTATAGTTACCCGTTAACAATATAACAACTGTGGTGTGATAAGAAAAAATAGATGCACAATATTTGACAAACTGTTTTTTTCAGATGGCTGCAGTATTACAATCTAGGCCTCTCTATATAAACTATTGACTATTTCACTCTTCCATGTTATTGTTTAACCATGTCTGAAAACAAATGTTTTACATTAATTCTGATTTCCCTTAAATAGTCTTATTTCATGCCATCAACCAAATTAATGCACTGAATTCCTTCTGTTGGGTAGCTCATCTTGCTCATTATTCATTTCTGAGGGAGTGAAAATCCTTTATGTAACTTCATGCTTCTTTTGTTTACAGTACTCCCTGTAAGTACAAGGAATTGTTTTGCTTCAGGCATTTGCAATTGGGTTGGGAGCTGGCTGGAAATTGCCAGAGTACCAAAAGAAGAGATAGATTGGTTTAGCCCAAATCTAGAAGGAATCTAAAGTCCATTCTGCAAGGATGTTTGTTCTGGGATTGCTCTGGACCTGGGGAAGCCAGCACATATGCTCCTAGTGTTTGCCCAGGAGCTACACTCTCTCTGCCTTGAACTTTGTGAACCTTCTCTCAACAGAATATAACCAAATTCAAAATCTGTTGCTGGACAGAATGTCCTGAGCAGAGCTGCAATATTCAGTAAGGACTGTCTGGTTCCCTGGGAATCTGGAAGCTCACAAAAAGATTCAATCTTTTTCAACCTTGATATTTTGGAAAAGAATAAACTGGAACACCTGCAGATTGCAAAACATTGCAAAATATTCTCATGGATTATCATTAGGTATTACAATATTTAATATAGTATGCACTATTTTTATGGTTATATTATTTGTATGTCTACTGGTTTAATATGGTATACTTTCTGGGGTCCCAGTGTAAGTCACATTCCCATCATGTTTCCAGTGTATCCTCAGGCTTCTCCCAGCACCCATGTTCAAGAGGCAGACCTGGCACTGCCTCAGGCATGGGGGTCACAGGGGGGACATGGCCCTGCAGAGGGAATGGATTACAGGCAGAGAGGTGGGAAGCTTGGCTAGTTCTTCTCCCACATGCCCATTAATGCACAGCAGGTGATGGCACAGCCAAGAAAGGATTTTGTGCCATCATAAAACTGATTTGAAGAGTGCTCAGAGGCCATGGATTGCCTGGGGATGCTGCAGCCACACACACATCTCTGCATGTCACTTCTGAAGACATTGGCTTTGTCCAATGTGGAGGCTCTTGGACTGGTGGCTGATAGAAGGTCCCCTCCTGAGAGGGCAGTGAGTGACAGAGGGAATTAATCTCCATCACCTCTCCTGGAAGTAGAAAAACTTTTGAAGAGCTAATTTCTTATATTTTTATTTGTTTTAGAAAGACAGGGCTATGTTTTCATCCCTGTAGACTGATCTTGCTCTTTCAAAATTGTTCATTCAACAGGGAAGTAAATATCTCTTTGAGCTATACTTTTCTTCCCCACTTCCTTGGCAGGAGACACCTGTAAAAGAAGAAGATAAATAATGTGTCAAACATGGTCTGGAGAAGATTCAACTGAGCAATTTCTGGCTTCCCCTGCCCGTCCTCCAGCTGTTATGCCCCTAGTAATTACAATTGCTATACACAGACTTGGCCTGGCTGCAGTTTCGTTCAGCTGGACCTATGCTTCCAAATATTTTTCTGATGTAACAATCTGGCTGGGCCAGGACTTCAAATCTCTTCCTGCATGGACTGAGAAAAATATATAGCAACTATTTCTGCACTCTGCTATGAGCAAACATTTCATACCTGTAAGTGAAAGATTTCAGTCAGAGTGCTGGATCAGCAAATTGCTTCTATGGGGACTAGAGTCCTGTGTGCCAGGTTCATAGGTACCCCATCACATACTTCCATGGCTTGGGTTGCTCAGGAAAGGAGACCTTATGTTCTGACAACATTTATCAAAATTTTATGAGATGATTACTGTAGCTCCTCCACGAACTTGCCCTGAAAATTCCTCTATAGAAGAAAATTACTTTCAAACAAAGCTGAAAGGTGTCTGCTTTCTTCAGAAATTTCCTGTTATTTGTATATGATGTATATGAACAAGTACAAACAGTCTTTATTCTAAAATTGTGGTGCCCCACACCAAACCTGTTGTTCTCTAGCTTGCCCTGGGCTGAGATCGTGCTTGTAACACCAGCAGAGCCACATCCTCACAGCAGGATCAGCATGGAAAGTGTTGGCATGAGACTTGGAATAGAGCCATGGAGCCAAAGGGCCAGAGGAGAAGGGAATGCTATGTAAATACATGCCAAAGATGTATTTTAGGATGCAAATGCTAAGGGGTCGATTTTTCGCCAATAATTGAAACTTCTCTGAAAAAGATAAAGGGGAAAGTTCTTAAAAGCTTCTACAGGAAAAAGATTAATTTCAGTCATCACTAATGACCATATTAAATGATGAATATGTTCTGTTAACCTAATTACTGTTTAGAAAATGGATTGCACATTGCTATGTGCACCTCAAACATAAAATATTAAAAATCATCTGCATTTTCTAAACTCGTAGGGATTTTCTAGTAATAGGCAGTATGGGTGTGTGGTAGAAGATATGAGACTTTAGCTGAACCTCTGACTAAGTCTGGTGATCTGTGATTTTCCAGAGCTGTTTACTCACTGGTGTTAACCAGCAATATCTGGTGACTCCCTCCCTGTCATTTCACACAAGAAATCTCCCCTCCATAAATCCAGTGACTAAAGATTTGAGGTCAGTTTGTGAGCATGGGAGAAGAGATGTGGCTTCTCCATAAACTCCACAATAACAATAAATAATACTTGGCGTGTAAATTTGTAGGACTCCAGTTAACCTGCTCCTCTCAGCTACTCTGTGAATTCCATTGGTTAAAATATTCTACTCTTGGTACAAGCAGGTAACACCATTCGTATCTGCTGAAGACCATACATGCAGGGGAAGCATGGATTTAATGTAAAACAAGTATGTACTGTAAAACATTACAAGGGAGCAGAAAGGTTCCCAGAAATCTAGAAATGTCCATATCAATGATGAGCTAAGCAGGAAAGTTACAGCAAATTGTGCCATGAATGGCAACCAAACCTTTAAAAGGAAGACAAAGTAGTTTTTGTGTTTGGTTGTTTGGGGTTTTAAAAGATTTTTTTTCAGATTTAAAGTAAAATCTGTTTCTCTCTAGCTGACAGCTGCAAGGGAGAAAGGTTTCTTTTTTCTTTAATTCATGTTATTTAAATAGATGCTTAATTTTTGAAGAAGCATTTGTTATGAAACCATTTGTACTTCGAGAATTTTTCATTTCTTAAGAACAAAACACAGTCCTTTCCACAACTGGATTGCAGATTGATTACACTGCATCAAAAAAGGCAAATAGATTGATTCATAGCTGTTTGCGTGCTTGTGCTTACAAACCACATACTGCATGTGCCTTTGCTGTTAGTATGATTTATAATAATATGCTGATAGTGTTAACTATATGCAAAAGCTTTGCAACACAGGGACCTGACTGCAACAGCTTAGAGTATAGTCAGGGAGTGATTGAAGAGTGGATGTGGTACCCTCGGATGTGCTGTGACTGACAAGGGCATTTTTCCATGTGTTTCTCTTAAACAGTAGTTTCTGAGATTTCTTTTTTAAATGGGGATTCTTCAATCATTATTTGCTTGCACTGCTGTGGAGTCAGGCTCGTTGCTTTTGGGGAATTGTTGCTTTGGAGTCAGGAATTAGAAAGCTGGAGATTTAAGTGCAGAAAAGAAGGCAAGGTTGAAAGCTTGGAGGCAAATGTAAAAGAAGTCACAACTGAGGTGGAAGAGCGTGGCACTGCTGGCAAACTTTGCAGATTAAATAAACATCTCTGGCATGATAAGTGATGCTAATAAGGACGGAGAATTCCTCAGGCAAGATCTGGACTGCTTGGTAAGCTGGATTCTTTTAGAAAGCTGGTGTATACACACAGCCACTGGGAAGGTCACATACACACAAACCAAGAATGCAGGGTATATTTTCGGTTTCAGAACGAGAACTAGAAAGCCGAGATTCTGGAAAGGATGTAGGGGCTATTTTGGATGAACTAATGAATGTGAATTCCCATTGGGAAGCTGGTGCTATAGGGACTGATGCAATCCTTGGGCAAGTAAACAAATGTATTTAATAGGGCTAGGGAGGGCTAGTGCTCATGCTCAGACATCCAGAAAGGATGCAGAAACCTGGAAAAGCACTGCCTAAAAACCTGAAAGAAATTCTGCCTTGCAATAAGAGACTTAATAGCTCTTACAACTATTTTCTAGCTTATCCAATGGAAAGTTAAGAAGTAATTTGACTGAGATGTGCAAGCATCAATATCATGAGAAAATTTCTGATGCTGATCTTCCCATATGGGAAAGAAACTGCAGCAGAAAGGAAGACATACAAAACTACCAGGAAAAATAGATTACCTTCTACCAGCTGTTCTGCAAGAGCTGTTTGTCCCCTCTGTGCAAGTGTGTGTTTACCCCTTTTATCATGGGACATAATAAATAATCTCCCTATTATTATAGTCTGCAGTACGTAAGAGCATGAACAGGGGTGATTACCTTAGGGAAGCTGACCTGCAGCCATCTTTTCTCTTGAGGTGAACTGTTCAAATGTTAAAGTCCATAGAGAGGTCTGAGGGCTGTCAGCTGAAGCTGGCCACATTTGGATGAAAGATATGATGCATTTATTTTTAAAAGAGAGGGTTAAATGTTTAGGTCAAGTTATCTAGGAGTGTAGATGGTTCTCCATTAGTTGCAGTCTTTTAATCAAGCCTAGGTGCCTTTGTAAAAGGCACACTAATTGTTCAAACCGAAGTTATAGGTTCAACGCGGAAATTCCTGGATGAAATTCTGTGGCCTGTTAGGCTAAATGGTCATGATGAACCTTTCCTGGCCTTTCACCCCATTGATTTGTGAAAAAATGAGAAGGGAATTCACAGGTAACCAGGAGCTATGCAGTTCATATTGAGAATAGCAGGGACAAGGTTATTAAATTTGCTGGAAAAGGTAAAAGGAAGTTACAGAGAAACCTGCCCCAAAAAAGTGGGCAGAGAGCTGGGCTTGGCTGTAGTAACTGCAGGCTCAGTGAAGCACTCATGGGACTGACTATCTGGGGTGTTCCAAGAGAACTATAACAGATGCAAATGGCAGAGACTGTGCAATGGAGTGACAGACAACTCTTGAAAGAGGAAAATAAGCCCACATTGGAGGAAATGTCATTGCTGATTTAGGGGTTAGGGTGGGAATTCATTTGTCAGTTCTGACAGAGGAGGGAACAGAAAGTAATTTGGGCAGAAAGGTGAGACAGCCTTGGGGAGAGGGTGCAGAGACAGAAAGTCTGGACACTGTGGAGAAATGAGACAGACAGTAGCGAGGGGTTTGAAGAATACTTGCTTTGGAGAGATACGGAAGTCAGCAGAGAATGAGACTTCACTCAGAGAGCACGGGTTTGGCTTTAATAGCAGGATTACCTGATGGCATTACATCCATGCTACTGAGGGAACAACTAGTCCCCTCACATAATATAAAAGCAGTGCATTCCATTTTAACCACTCCATGGCCAAAAATAAATTGTACAGTCATCCTATTCCAGGCTACCAGACTGATGGATGAATAGTCAGAACTCAGCAAGTTAGGTAATTTATCACTGAATATAAATGAGAGTTATAAGATCAATGACATTTAGTGGCATTAATTAACTGATTAAATTAAACCTGATATTTTAATCAAAATTTGTTTACGAAAAGCTCTGGATAAAAAAGAAATGGAGTTTAACCTAGTTACTTTTAAAATTCCAGTTACCATAACAACTTCTTGTGAGATCAATTAAAGGTGGTCTTTTCTTTACCTTATTTTTAGAATAAGTTACCATAACAACAGAATGCTGCTTCATTTGCAAAGAGTTAAAATATGTTGTTGTTCTTTGAGAAACAATCAAAATACAAGTGGGATGCCAGGAATTAATACCCCAGAATGGTTGCGCAAACAACATTTTTCAAACACCTCACTCGTGGCAGGAGAGACTGATGGATCTTCTCCAGTGTGACAGGCTCAAGATGTTCCTTGGTTGCTCAAATCAGAAAGAGATTATTTATCAATTGAAGAAGAGCAGGGCTGTCAGGCACCAGAGGTATTATAAGCTGTCAGATTTGCAAGGAAAAATGATGCAATAGCAAATAAATTCACCTGGCCCTAAGTGTTTCCAGAGGGCAGGCAGGAGAGTGTCTCTCAGAGCTGAGGCAGTGACCCCCTGCCTTCTCCCCACAGATCCTTTGTGGGAAGAAAAAAAAGGTGACAGATCATTTAAAGGACTTTGTCCTGACTGTGCTGGGCCACCTTGCAGGTCAGTGCTAGCATCCCTCTACTCTACCTCAGGCTATTCTTCTCCTGTGACAGGGTTTTCCTTTATGCAAGAGCAATACCTCTTGACAGAGCACAGCTTTGGTATGAACTGCCTACACAGAGCACTGGACAAAGTTACTCTCTTGGCCCAGTCCCACAAGAACCACCATGAGACAAAAGCATTGCTAGGATTACAAGTCAGATGTGTCACGGTGGCCAAGATGCAGAAAGGATGCCACAAACGTGTACAGATGTGTTTGTGTATGTTTAGCATAAAATTAGCTAGGAGCTTACGCTTGTACCACTGTGGTCCCAAGATTGATTTTAACATGACTACTGCTCTAACTTAGCTCCAAAGTGGAGGTAACTAACAGCTACAGACCTCTACAGGGTCTGTACAGATGGAGATCTCTTTTTTCAGAGCTGGATCTTAGAGATCCCATTCACTTGCTTGAAGAGAAAGGGAAGGTCTTTAGACACTTAGAGGCCTTTGAACCTGCAAAGAAAATGCCTTGAAGCAAAGACCAGCCCATGAGGCACTGGGGTAAAGTGCTTCTTACAGCCAGGATCCCATCTGCATCCAGATCTAGCCTAGAAAAGACAAGTAAGGTGGGCATCAGCTTCTGTGCTTGCTGCCCTGCTGGGCATTGCTATTCATGAGAGAACATTGCAACACAGTCCCTCTTACTCAGCTATGGCTTCTAGTGGATCCGTGGGATAAGTTATCAAACGGAAGAAAGTGGGATGTCTGAAAGCACAAGCTACTTCCCCCCCCGCCCCATTTGCACACTTCCCTCCTGCCCCCCTGCACTTGCACACTGACTGCAAAGGAAAAGGAGGCTCATATTGGATTTCTGTTGTTGCCTTTTGATGGCAGGACTAAAATCAGCCATAGCCATCTTGCATTGTTGTGCAGTGACCTTTTGTGCAGGCAAAGACTGTGCAGATGAGAGTCTGAAAGTAGGAGAGGCAACCCTGCATTCCTGGTTTGATTGTGGTCCTCTTACTTAATGAGTTTTTAAGAGGAAGAGGAGGAGGACTGGGTACACAGGGGAATTTGCATGTGCTCTTGTGTCTGAGGCTTATTTAATTAAAAGACAATAAAAATGTCAGCTGCTGCAAGTTGCAATCTGGATCCTCTTCCGCTCCCCCTATATCCCTTCCTTCTTCTTCCTTCTTTCAAAGCAGATAGATAAGTCATGGGGAGGAGGGAGATGTCAAAGGGCAGGACTGCTGCAAAATGCCAGCTTGTACTGATTTATGTTGAGATAACATAAACTGTGAGAGGGCTCAGGGCAGAGTCTGTCTCCTCTCAATAGCAGCTCCAATGTCATAGTTTCTTGCAGTGATCCACTAGATTTGACTTTGGGGCAGCTCCCTTCACTGGAGGGATGGCTTGAAAGCACAGTCTCTTCTAGTGGCAGCCACTTTGGGGCCAACCCCAGCTGCTCCTCATGGCTGCTCTAAGAGAGTCCACCTCCTCTGACCTGCTGGTGGATGTCTTCTGTGAATGCTCCTTGCCCCTTTAGGTCAAAATGGGCTGGCTGCCTTAATGAAGGCTTAACAAATGTCACACCAAGAACAGCTCATTTTCCCAATGTAGACAAAGGTGTGCTCACACAGAAAGCTCATCTCACTGAGCTTTGTGTGCTTCTCATCAGTAGCAGGGAAACGGACATGAAGATTTAGGAGGAACCAACCTCAGAGGGGCAAGGCAGCATGAACTTGCCCAGCAGGGTTGCCTCGAACCTCCTGCAGAAATTTGAGTTTAGAGAAAGGCAGAAGAAAGCTTTATAACTACCTCCCATTTCTTGAGATCATCTTGTGTTAGACCTCCTACGCAGCTGCGCCACACTGAGCCTGTGACTACTTGCAATTTACTATTTGAAGAGAAATTGAAGGAAAGCATCATCTCAGGTGGTGTTCGCCAGCTGGTTATCCTTCCCTCAGCAAGCCTGGGTTCTGAACAGTTGGTGCTATGGGGCAGAAGTGCTGTGAGAAAGGCAGGGTGGAAATATCACAAGTGAATAGCTCATGTCCCTGCACTTGCACAACACACTTGGTAGTCCCAAAGAGGCATCTATAGTCCAGAGGCTTTTTGTCTGAATACATTGTCGAGGTTTGCATATGCTTGTGTTGGTGCACTCTTTTCCTTGGGGTGACATGCCATGGTTCAGAGCTAGCTGGCTGGGGAGCCACCTGCAAGCAGGGATACTGCCTGATGGACTGAGCATGCAGCCTCTCTGAGCCCTTCCGCAGCCCCCGAGCAGAGTCAGGTGCCCAGAGATCCTGGCTCCCCCAAAGCTGAAGTCACTGGCAAATTATTGCAGTGAATGTGGCAGCCATGTGCCAAACACAAAAATGATTGTGCTGTACAGACAAGAGCTGAAATACCCATCATGGCAGGGAGAGCAATAGTGCTCATCACATCAATTTGTATGAACCCACTCTGTATAGGGTCTTGCAATGTGCTAATCTTCATAGCTCCTGAGCACCTTCCCTTTGGCATCATCTCATCAGCTCCTAGGAAAGCTAGTTGCATGGAGAGTGCATTGTTTTACTACCGCAAAAAGGAAAAGCATAAGAAGATGGAAATAAATGCATTGACAAGTGAGACGAATAAATGTTCCTCTTGCCTGCACTATACAGAGGTGTTTGACATACCAAATTATGACACAACTGTAGGAGTAATGGTTGCAGCTGTTGCCTTTGTAAAATGATCTGCAATACCACATGCTAATAAGTAAGACAACATGTCTAAGTCATTTTATACGGTGCCAGAAGACTAATCCCATGCCATGCATGCACAGTGCCAAAAGTGGTCATATCACAGCAGTAGGATCAGTCCTGGAATAATCACATCCTTAGGAAAAAATCCTCTGTGTAATACAATGAAATCCCACTTAAACAAGTCAACCTTGTGAATCTATTAGAGCAGCATCCCCAGAGCACTGCTACCGTAGCTTGCTTCTAGCACAAAGTGGAACACTCACGTGTATAAATGAAGACAGGAGCAGAATATTTACTCAGGTGAAAATAGGCTTCTTTTGGGAATCCTTATGGGGAGAGAGACAGAAGAGCTGCCTTTGCCATAAGGAGGATATCAAAACCTAAAAACCCTTGTATGCAAGCAACCTGTCAGACTGGTTCTATACCACTAATCCATACAGAACTCCCCTTGTCTTCTGGAGGAATATTCTTTGGGCTAAGATGGGGGATCATCCCCCTAATCTAAAGAAGTTCAAGTCCTTGCTGCATTTTACAATTCATACATTCATCCTGACTAGGAACAGATGCCACAGAGTCCTGAGGCAGCTTTGCAAATCTCATCATTTAGACCTACAAATTTTGGATTATGTTTTACCCTGAGTTCTTTCTATTAGCTCTAAATACCACCTTTAAAAAAATGCTTGTGACAACTTGCTTCTTAGTATCAACACACATATAAGTCTGAGAAATACATGAGAACTGCCTGTTTATTGGAAAATGAAACCAGCCTTGCTAATTCAGCTGTGCAACAGAGACAGATGTGATTTCCCTAATACCTGGAGTTTAATAATTGCAGTATGTTAGGGCATATTTAAGCTTCCAAATCACAAGCAGGTTTTGGTATATCCATGCAGAATGTTCTCCAAGTGTACCTATTTCTTGCTTTTCTTTCACAGAATGGTATTTATTATATTTATTTGCTGTCACAAGGCATGGGAGGAAGATAAAAAAAAGAAGTAAATAAGCATGTTGGTCAGACATCCTCAGGGTTTCTTAAGCAGCTGCTGACCTTTCCACTTCCAAGGAAAGCTGGGGGATCTCAATAGATTGAAGCCAGACCATTCATGGGACTCCTTTCCTCAGCAGGGGGAAAACATGACCTTGAATAGTTCCCTAGGCACAGGCAAGCATGCATCCACTCCTGCTTGAAACCCATCCTCCTGCTGCCGGTCTATTACTTCCCAGTTGGTGGTTTGAAGTCCAGCCTTGGGGCAGGAGCACTGGAAGAGGGTACTCCAAGAAAAGAGTGCTGTACTCTTCTCCCATTCCTTTCCAGTGTCAGACTGGCCAATGAACTGGCCAAATATCCTGGGCTCAGCATTTGCACTGGTGGTCCTATCTTTTGCTTCCCTTCCCTCTGGTGATCTTAAGCCCTGGTTGATCACCAAACAAACCACACAGATCTGAGCAGATCTTTGAGGCAGGACCCTTAGCTCTGGACATTTTTCTGTCTTGAGAAGTATAACCAGTCCTTCTGCAGGAATTCTGTGGCAAATGCATCCCCATTTAGTGAACAGTTAAAGGGCAAACACAATTTCTCTCTTTTATCTCCTGGTATTTTTACTGATCTCAAGACTGGCATCCTGTCCTAGTAGGGGTGCCCAGAGTATGAAAGCAGGTGAGGCGGGTTTCCAAGGAAAACAGCATGCAGAGCAAATGCATTCCCGTGCAGCTTCAGCACACCTGTTTCCAGACAGTGTTTGGTAACATGTTATAAAGTAACAGGTAATTTAGATAAAAGGTTTAGGAAAAGTTCCCTGTGTAGGCAGTGAGTTTGCCCAGTGAGTTGCACAAATTCTTTTTTGCCCACTAGCTTCTGAGTTACCTATACAGCTGCGTATAGAGTATGGTGGAGATTTCAGACTTCTTGGTAGTCCTTCTGGAGAGGGGACACTGCTAGCCCAGAAATTCCCCTAAACAGATGGCCTCTGCAGACCACAAGTCCTACAAATGCATTGGAAGGATGTTAATCAGTTTTGCATGCAGTAAATAAGAATGTATTCAGGATGGAACATTTTGAGGCTTAGTCACTGAAAACAGCTTGGAGTTATTTATTAGAGAAGATTTTTGTTTTGGGGCCAGGACAATGGCTGAGAAAGATCAGATCATTTTCAAAAGGGAATAAATCTACCCATACGGATTTTTTTTCTTCCTATCCCTCTTTCCCTCATTACTCATTTCTCTGTCACTTTGTCTGCTGTCTTGATTTACTATAGCTTTTCCCAAAGCAAATTTTCTAAGAGAATGTCAGCTAATTAATTATTGTTTCAACATCATTTTTATCCCAGACCTTTGACCTCTTGGCAGCTCTGCAAAGCATTCTGCTGCATTTCATATTTGCTTAATAAATATTTCTTTAAAACAATAAATTGAGAAACAAGAAAAAGAATGCATTGTCTTTAAAAAGAAAGAAGACAGTAGAGGAAAGTCAGAGAAAAACCACAGGCCAAAATCACTAGACATAGATCAATGCACTAGGTCACATGAAAAAATGGAATGGCAGGCTCTGTACCCAGTACAGAGTAGAAGGGAACATGCCCGATTATATTACTTTACTATTTTTTATAATTAACTTTAAGTTATTGGCTTTTGTTCCTTGATTTCCCATGTGAGTGGGTATGCTTTCTGTGTAGTGGCATCATTCATCTTTACCCTGGCGAGGAGGGGGTCATTCCTTGCTGAGGCTGATGTACCAGTGCAGCACTGCAAGTTCGTGGTGACTGCCATTAACCAAGAGATGTGTCTGGCACTCTCCTTTGGAGCTCACCAGCATCCCTCTGCCTGCCTGCCTCTCTACCTGCGCTCGAGTCCCGGCCTGAGAGGGCAAACTCCCACCACAGAGCTCTTCTCTTGAAGGACCTGGAGGGGAAGAATCCACTTACAGGCCTCCCCAAGACCTCAGTACTATATTTTGGTGCCTGAGATAAAGTGATGGCTTTCTGTCCTTGACCCAGCTTGATGAGAGAGGAGACACCTTGCAAAAGACTCCAAAGATCTGGATCATGCACTGTATGCTATAAAGTAGGAGACATCAGGTCAGGACACTGATATCTGAATGCAGCCCTGAAGGCAAAGCCCCAGCTTCTTGTAAAACCAAAGGTACTGCCTTGCCCACATTTTACCCAGGTTAAGGGTTTGGTGCCACTCCAGGTCTCCTCCAGCTGCTCTTCCCATACCCATACTCATACCTGCCAAGCAGATGATTGGCCTTACTCTTTCAGACCATCCCAAATCAGTCAGATCGTTTCTTCAGAGTACCAGACTAGTTAATTTGACTAAATTATTCGATTTGACTTGATCTGATTTCTGAAGTTCCTCACC
Organism: Campylorhamphus procurvoides; assembly: GCA_013396655.1. NCBI lineage: Eukaryota > Metazoa > Chordata > Aves > Passeriformes > Dendrocolaptidae > Campylorhamphus > Campylorhamphus procurvoides. The sequence goes on along the minus strand of WBMV01009146.1, from coordinate 1,646,323 downwards.
AGTCTGCTGAGGCTGGGATTGTCAACCTTCCCTTCAACCCATAGGTCCTGGGTTCCTGTGTCACTGAAGTGGATCCAGCACTCCTGCGTCAAGCTGTGGACATCTTCTGCCTTTATTTCTTTGCTGGAACCTCTGGGGAGGGGAGAAAGCATGAGAAAACAAAGCAGCATTTCACAAACTGCGGTCAGACCTGTGCAGAGAACAGTCCCTCAGCCAAAACACAGGGCCCTGAGCCAAGTTCTCTGGATCCTTTTTGTCAGCTCTCCTACACATTTCCTGGAGGATTTTGAAGGAATCATTTAAGCTAAATTGGGCGTTTGCATCCAAAAGAGCAATTAAAGTGGCTTGATTTTCAGAGGTGCTGAAAGCTTACAGCTTCTGTTCAAAAAAGAATGGTTACTAGTGTTTTTAGAGGGCAGGAAGTGTCTGCCCTTAGAGCCCCGGTTTCCTCATATGATCTTTCTTTGCCTTTGCTTTCCACATCTGTAGACTAATGAGAGCAATAGCTAAGTCGAAGGGCTCAGAGAGAGTTAATTCACTAATGTTTGCAAAGAGCTCTGAGATCTCAGATGGAAGGCACTATATAAATGCAAAGTATTATTTTATGAAGATCAGTTAGTAGTACTTCATCATTTCAAATGGCACCAATTATACACAATGTACATTGATATATACACTCTATTTTCATAAAGTGCTGCTGCATTTGATTCAAACTTATTTGCAGTCTGATAATTACACAGATATTAATAATGCCAGGGAAAAAAAGTTTTGCATAGTCTATAATTTGTAAACTTATTTTCCAAACATTATTTTGTATACACTGAATGCCAGACACACTGGCCCGTGTGCAGGGCCCTTGTATGGTGCTGCTGCCACAAAACAGCCCTGAACTCTTGTATCTTTGTGTAACCAAAGTAGAGGTGTAAAAGCCAAAATGTGTTTACCAGTGAAGCTGGCTCTGGACAGATTCAAACTGTGAAAGGTGATGGGTGAGATCTTCTCATGTAATTTTAAATTAAATAATTCTTACTAAAAGAAGTAATTAAAGCTTTCTGTAAAAAAAAAACCTCAATGGATACTTCAAATTAAGACCATACATATAATTTGCTGTCCGTTTTCACATACAATAGCATGATTTATCCAGATTCAATAAAAATAACTAGGAATGCCCCCCTTCTCTCCCCACACAAAAAAATAAGCACTGTTCCTGTAGTTTTGCCAGTCATTTCTTTTTCAGACTGTCCATATGGTGTCACTAAAAAAAGCTATCAAATCATAGGACTAAATTCAGATGCAGTGTGCAATTTTGTGTGTCCAAAACACTGGACACATTTTGTGTGATAAAACATTGGAAGGCAAGCCATGAGTTTTCTTTCATCCCCTCACCTCTGTCTCTGTGAGTTGCACCTGTATTCCCCCCTTGTATTCTCAGCCTTTGCAATTGTTTTAGAAGACTTATGATATTTGGTTCTCTTTCTTTCTGTCCCTCAGCTGGCACACTGCAGAGAGAAAAACCCCACAAGCATCATAGTTGTTGAACAGCTTGAGAACTTGAGCCAGTGTGTCCCAGTGATTTCTGAATGGACACAGGTAGACATTATTAATCTGTATCTAACCATGTAGGCACACCTGGTGTGGTCTCTGCTGTGCTCACAGGCCTTAATACAGAGGTCGGAGGTGAGCCAACCCTGCACGTCAGCTGTTAGAATTTTCCTGTGTTCAAGAATCACTAGACTTCCCCCTTGTCCTTAAAGAGCAGGGAGATGCTCAGGAAGGGGACAACTCCCACTACTCCCTCACATATGTCTTGATTATTTGCTGCAGCTTCTCCCTAGATCAGGGCTTTAGGTGACCTAACCCATCGTGGCGTCCCCGCTGATGGGAGCTGCCCCAGAACTCCCTATAAACTACATTTAGCTGCAGAACCCCAGAGCAGCGCCCTGTCTGCTGTGCACCAGGGCCCTGGACAGCAGCTGTGCTGCGGGAGGCAGCTGAGGTGCCTGGAGAGGGTTCCAGTGTTCTGTGAAGACACTCACAGGTTTTGCAACTAGGCAACATCCCTTGCTAGTGCAGGAGACAGTGAGAAGGTGATGTTTGTATGTCTCTGCTGGCAGTCTTTGACTCTGTGTTCTTAAAGACACAGACAGCAAGCACAGAGGGCACTGGCACCTTGCTGGCTTGAATTTGCAGTTCACTTGAGCTCAGTTTCAAAAAAAGGCTTTCATTTGAGTATATAACTTACCAACTCCCCCAGTACCTCACATGCCATTTAAGAAAAAACATTCACAGCTCTGTGACCTCTCACAGTAGTTCAGACAGTCCCAGGCTTAAGAAAGTAGCTAGGAATGCATGAAAAAATTATATTTTCAAATGAATGTATTTTCAAATGAATGTATTTTCATCAGGTTCTTTCTACATCTTAGAGCTCTGCTGTTTCTGAGTCTGATCTGTTTGAGGACAGCTGCATAATTTAAGGTATTGATGGAAGTGTCTGTAGGATAAAGGGTTTCAGTTTTCCCTTTTTTTTCTCAGCCATATTTCACTCCCTCACTTTGAGCCCATGCCAGCACAGTAGGTTTAAATATTTGATGGCAAGAAAATTGTTTTATTTAGCTTATAGTTGAACATAAGACTTTTGTAGCAACAGAACTACAAAATTCATCTTAACACAAGAACTAGAGGAGAAGGGCTTTATGTGCAATGGCACAACATGACAAAGGGTTCAGATCGTAGACATGAAGGCTGGCTATTGACACAGCAGCGGGTAAGGGAAGTTCAAGAGCAAATTGCAGCGTGACAGATGCAGGCTGTGCATGAGAAATGAGTGGGCTGTGTGCTGGAATGGACCCCTCTGAAAACCTGACAAATTTGTGGTTTCACATCTAGGATGAAATCTGCCATAGTTTCTAGGAATGACACAAGGCACTTACAGCTTCTTCAAAGTGAGACACCCTGACTTGCTCCAGGCGGAGGTGCTGGGGGTGCTCCTGACCCTGGGGTGCCCAGGAAAAAGTGGTGTGGTTTTCCAAAGGTCTGGGTGGCCTCAGTGCTTTTTGGATTCCTTGCCATGGACAAAAGAGTACCCAGCTTATGTGTAAAATCATTTCACTATTCGCATGCACAGATAACTTTCCATGCCACATTTGATTTTGTTTTATTTATTTTATAGTTGTAGATGTACTGCATTTCTAAACACCTTAATCCAATACTTTCTGAACAAAAGAGTTTCAGAATGAGGAGAGAACAGTGTGAAAAGTTCATTTCTCAGGCCTTCCCCTCTGCTGACCTAAGATATAACTCAGGGTTAGATAAATATATAACTATAGTTTGGATTTTAATGGGTACACTTCCACACAGAAAAATTTGCCAAACTGAATACTTGGCTCTTTAAGGGAGGCCCAGTGTAGAAAACTGGGATAACACACAAAACAATTGAATAAAAATGTCTGTTGCACTTTGATAAAGCCACTCCTATTATTTACTTCCAATCTTTTAATGAAACTACCGTGTGTAGAGACTTAGTAGTAGGCACCTGATGCATTTCAAAGGAAAGATGTCTTGGTTGGGCAGAGCTCAGAAGCAGAGGCCTTTCACACTGAGCTAAGGTAGTAATTTCCAATGGGAAGCACAACAGTGAAAATTTGGTTTTAAGCCACTAACAATCAGTGTGCTCAGTGTGCCTAAATTTTGGCCTCCAGCCCTGCAACAGGAATTTTGGCAGCACAGTTATAATAATTGTTTGGTGACTATACAAAATGAGGAAAAACTCAATGGGCTTGAGGCGAAGGGAACACTTATTTTTATGTGAGAAATTGAACATGAAAATCAGAATGGGATGTGAGCAAGCTGGGTTGTCAGGATCAGTGGTGTGGCCTTGTACAGCAAGGCTTTGGTTCCTCAACACACATGTGCAGCATCTTTAGCAGCCATGGCGTTGACCTCACCAGACAATTTCACCTACGTTCAGGTGAAACCTTGGCCTCCCAGGCTTAGCTACTGAATGAACATGAATCAGAGGGAACAGTTCCCTTATTTGTTTAAAGGAACTGTAAGAGTTAGAAGTGCAATTAATCATGGCAGGACGCAGACTGGAATTAGAATACACGCAGCCCATTTTCCAGGCTTTTAATGCTTTTCTTCTTTAATTGAACTTACTGTGGTTTTCAGCTTATTTGAATAAAGCCTCAGATGGATTTATTCTAACCCGAATGATGCCACATGATATTCCTGGGATTCAGTGAGGACTGTGGGATCCTTATAGGTATTTTAAGATGAATTTTAATGGGAAAGGTGACATGGATTGTCACACAAATGGAAATTGCCATGGCTACCAACAGTGCTAATCCAATGCCTTGACTGACTAATCCTGACCACATTATTCTCAATAAAGAACTAAGCAAAGATTTCTGCAGGTTGGTTGGCTTTCCAGCTATACCAGCAGCTATCTAACCCGATACAGCTTGAGGAATTTGCATGGATAATGGGCATGGATTGAACAGCATCCCAGAAAGCTACTTTTATAAATAATGCTTTTTGAAGATCACTAACAGAGTGCAATGTAGGGCCAGGTCTTCTGAACCCTGGGATGAAATGGAGATCTTATGTTTCACCCTTTTCACAGCACAGGGACAAGATCAACACACCAATTACTGCAGGAGATACTGCATCAACTCTCAAGTTAATGAAATTAAACAAGTCCCTGGAGCCTGCTGATTTTGCTGCTTCATTAGTGGACCTTTTGTTCAGACTGTTCTCCCACAGCTCCATAAAATCCTGAACTCAGGAGTCAGCAGCCAAGGAGCCATTGTAGCACAGAGGTTTTGAAGTAGGTGCAGGTCAGGCCTGAAATTCCACCATCTGAAAGGCTTTGCAGCTACTTCAGCAGGTTACCTGGCTAGGTCCTGTACAGTGTGCACGTGCAGAGAAGACAATGATGAGCAGGCAGGGAATTCATCAAACAGCAATGAAACCACTGCTCTGTGGAGGCCAAGCAGTGTCCTGAGCAGCAGGAGTTGGGGCTGCATGGCTCAGCAGTTCATCTGCATTCTGCCTATCCACTTCAAAGCTGTTGTCTCTTTAGGGAGAAAGTCCCTGCATCTGTATTGCCTTGGATTCCAGGTTGTGAAAGAAGGCCAGAACAAGGCCGACATGCTCCCAAATTCCCTTGAGGATTTCAGGAAGGCTCTTGCAAAAGCATTTAACTGGTTGTCTTAGCCCTTCACAAAGGGATTAATTTCACAAGGACCATGAGACGTCTTTAGTTTCAGCTCCTGGAGCTGTGCCTGCTGCTGAGTGCTGGCTCTGCTCAGAGATGGCCTCTGCTCTCCCTGCAGTCTCTGAAATCATACCGTTTTTATTTCTACCTTTCACTTTAAAACACAGTACTACTGTGCAGACTGCAAATCATAGAATAGAATCATAGAATCATTCTATAAGAGCTGTAGGGCTCTATAAGAGCTATACTTCTTCAGGGGCTCCCCAAATCTGTAAAGATTTGAAGGGAAAATTAAATCCATAGGTTTTCTTCCCATTCCTTGTTCCTAGCACAGCCTTTCACCTACCCTCTTCCTCCTCAGCTCCAAAGCTACTAATGCCCTTGTGCTGCAAGAGCGTGCTCAAGTGTCACTGTAACAAACACACACACTTTAACACAGCCAAAGTGGGGGGATTCCCATGTGTTCATGGGTCATTCCTTTTCACCACATCAGAGCTCTTCTTCCTGAGTCCACAGCAGATCTGTTCTCTTTGTGATTCCTAAAATACCAGCAAAAATAATTTAAAAAATGGCCTGCTGTCTCTATTTCTTCAAGCCAGCCCAGCATGTCAATTCCAAAGCTATCTTTAACCTACACCAGCTTCCTCCATTATCATGTGTCTCCTTCAGCCACTGTCATGGTGATCACAGAAAATGATCTGGCTCTGAACAAAGCTGATTTGGGTTACTGCCATGTAGATGAATACGGGGTTGTGTGCTTAGAAGCCATTCTCATCTTTTTTGTAAATATCCAGCATGCCCATTTAGAAAGATAATAGTGTACTTAAATTGTGAGGTTGTTTCTTTATTTTTCCACAACGCAAGGACAATGAAAATAGTCAGGCAGGAATTGTAGGCCAGTGGACCCACTACTGAATTACTATCTGAGCAACTGAAATAACACTCCAGAGGTAAGTGCTCAGCACCTGGCCAGATGTGCAGCTGACACAGCTGCCTCTCAGTTCAACACATTTCTCAATGGTGCTTTCGTTCCTCTATATCCTTTTTTGCTAGCCTGAGGAAAACCATCTCTGTGTTCAACTTCTGTCAGAAAAGATGAGCTCTGCTGCTGATTATTTGCTGCTGGGAAAGTCATTCTAGTGAACTGTAAGAGAAATCATCTGCCCAGGAGTGCTGTCGACTGCAGAAAACACAGATCTAAAACAAAGACACACACACACACACACACACACAGAGCTTGACCAAACCTGCTGGTTTGGGATTATAGGTGGTTTCCACAGCATGTAGAGGTGAAGATTGGAGTACCCATGGACGATAAATTGGAACCGGGTGATTAGTTATCTTTTACAGAAATCTCAGCTAGCATCTGGAGTTCTGTACTTCACTGTAATTATGCCACTGATGTACTTCTCCTTTGATGCATAAAATACTTGAACATAACTGTCAAGACTATTCCTCTTACCTACCTCCTGTGCAACTCCCTGGAATTCAATCCATCCCCAGGCCAGGCTGTGTGAGAGAAGGAGTAGACAGTCAAAGAAGACCTCTCTGTTCATGAATCTGGATTTCAGTCAGTCTAATATGAAAGCCTGTTTGATGGAAATGTGATGTTCGGTCATGCCTGTGAAATGCCACTTGTTGGGGAGGAGTAAGTGGCTCAATGAAAGGGAACTTGGATGACCCTTTAGCTGGGTGGCAGGAGGGTTTGCCCAGGGGTGCTGAATAGTGTTCCCAGTTTAGAACAGTGGTCCTATCAGCTGTTCTGAGCATAAGATGCAAGAGCTCTTTTAAAGCCATGGAGGGAAAGCAAGAGAAGGTCATGAAATGGGATAGTATAAAAGTAGTAAACCCACAAGGCCAGAACAGACGGAGATGCAAGCTGAAACATGAACAAACAGTTTGTAGTGGCTGAGGGAGGCAGCCAGCCACAGCCTGCAGGTCAAGCCTGGGGTCCCCAGCATCACTGGGAAGCACTAACAATTTAGGAAGTCCCACTTTAAAGCAGTTGTCCTACCTTTTTGTGATGATTCTCTTTGTGATGCATTGAAGTCAATGTGGGCTTGATTTTGATATTTGTTTAAATTTTTTGTATGTCATTCCTGAGACTATGGCTCAGAGTTGGTTTCCAAAGGGAAGGCTTGATTTTTCTGAGTGCTCATCTCCTCCGAAAATCAAGTCCATCTTGTGTGAGCAGGTGGTTTCTTTTATTTGTCGCAAAACTGAAAAGAAGTCTTGATGGAAAACAAGTTTTATATCTTCTCTTTCATACAGACAACATGCAGAACTGCCCCTGGGGCTTTGAATATATTTACATCCTTTCACAATTAACCCTAATGGGACATATGTGGCATTTTTTTCTTCTCTGAGCAGATACACTCAAAGCTGCAAAACATCCAGTGTTTAAATAGATCTCATTATATCAGCTACACCAAATCTCTCCTCTTTATATACAGAGGATTAGACTTCTTTTCACTGTCATGCAACATTAAAATAGGAAGGCATACACAAGGCTGACATGGATTTGACAAAAAATTAATGATTTGTACATCACTTTAATGCTTTAAATCTGCAATTCATGTATGCTAATTAGGTCATAATGGGGCTGTTTGAGAACAGAACTGTCATCATGCTGCTCTGGCTGCTTCTGGGAGCAGAGATACAGCCCTGCCTTCCCCTGGTTGGCTCCTGGAGTCTGTGCTGTAACCTGGCAGATCTATGACACCATTTTTTTCTTGCACAATTGTTTCCTGGATGTGGTGCTTTAATCTATCAGAGTTATGATGGCATATCTCAAATAGCGAGCTCCTGGATCCTGCAATACATCCTGGTGGAAACGGCATCCAGGCACTAAATCTCAGTGATTGATTCCCTGATTTTAAACTGTCACACTCTATCTCATAGGGCAGCTGTCAGCTTCCCAGATGCATGAAGTTGTATTTATGCAGTGTGCTATGAAAAAAAATATATATGATGATTTTGTTTACAGATAAGTAAGGTTGTAAAACTTTGGAAAAACAAAAGGGGATTCAAAAACACGTCTATATTTTATTTTTCATCTAAAAGCCTGGCATATCTCTCTATTGCAGGAGAACAAAACTGCTCCCCTGTTCAGAGATCTCTTTTGTTTTGCACCAGTGGTGCAAAGACAAAAGCTGTCACAACAGAGGGAGAGAAAGCCAGAAAGCACCTTCACAAATGGGACAATGGCAAGCAGCAGAACTTACAAAAAGATAACCTTGCAGAGCATCGTGCTGTGTGATAACATGATCTGCTGCCTTTGCTGACAGCTGTTCTTTACAGGTTCTACCAAAGCCCAAAGCTGCTTTACAGTTTGAACAAGGGTGCCTTGTACAGAGATGCCACAGAGCATGCAGTAAAAAAGAAAGTTATGCCTTGTGAGTTTCTTCAGGGAGATGCTTATGGGTGTCATGGGGCTGATTGAGGCTACCTGGAGACAGCTTGATCTTTCAGTCAGCTCCAGATCATAAAGGAGCATTTTCAGGAGACATAAAGCATCCTTTGCCCTAGAAAACTGGAAGAAAGGCTAAGTATAGATGACTGCTGAAAGATTATAGTTCTGCAGGAAATGATGTATTAAAAAAATCTGGTAAGCAACAGGTCCACATAGCAACTGGATTCTTTTACCTGTGGGATCTCTCTATTGACTTCTCTTTTGGCACATTGTCTTCAGTTTTATCTCTTGTTTCTTCTCTTTCTATAGACAAACACACACTGACATCCATTAACTTATAGTCGAAACTGTACTGGTAGTGAGTGTGCACCTTCTACAACCAGTGAAACCCATCCCATTAGGATAGCTACACGGCAGGTCTTTTCTTGACGTCTGGCATTGAACCTTGTAAATGTGGGGTGTTTTCATCACATTAGCAGTAATAACACTGTTACTCATCCATTTGTTAACAGTAATTTTTAAGAAATGTTGTCATAAATGTTCATTTTATTTGGCACTTTTCATGCTCACATATAGCAGCAGCCTTCTTACAGCATGTCTGTTCCCTTGTAGAAAATTACATTCAAAGCATATCCTCAGGGCAAAGTAGCCCTGTTCATAATCCTACTTTTCATGTAGACTCAACAATCAAAATCAAAATATAGAAGGTCTGCTAAGTGGCATGTCTTGCCTACTCTGCAGACAAAATGCCAGGGTACCTACTCAGTGATATGAGAAGTGCTGATGTGACAAATATTGGAGTAGTGGCCCATTTTGACCACTCTGCAATACTTCTGTGCAAAGTGCTAATGTAGGCAGTATGGACTACAGAATAGCTGTAGGTTTTGTACTGTGGCTCAGAGTCCCAACAGAGATTAAAGCTCTCCTGTGGTTGGTGCTGCATACCCATCGTAAGAGACGACCCCCCTCCCAAAGCCTGCAGTCAAACAGGCAAGACAGATGAAAGATGGGAAGTAGAAGAAGCACACAGAAGTGAAGTGATTTGTCTGAGGTCACACAGCAGGTCAGTGACGGAGCCAAGAATAAGAAGCCTTGCTACTTCTTGCCAGCATGATATCCATTGCCTAAAGCTATGTACAGGATTTCTCTGAGGCTGAAATGCTCAGTATTCTGGAGGGCTGCTGCCAGCAGCAGAGCGTGGATCAGAGCTATTGCTTCCTGCAAGGGAGCACTGTGCGCAGCCTTTGAGGCCTTGAGCACAGAGCACTGCAGTGGCAGTTTTTGTGGCTGCCTGGCACTGGCTCTTCACTGATCTGGCAGCCCTGAGGGGTAGGCACATTGTGATGCAGGACAGCATCTGTGTGCGCAAGAGATGTCATCACCATTACCCAGTATTTGCCAACAGTGAAATGTGATGAGCTCCCTCCTTCCCCCTTATCCAAGCTAGCTGTGTTTCACTGCTTGGCAGAAAGTCTCTCTTGTGTTGTTCTTAGTCATTGTATCTTATTCATGGTGCAAGGAGTCTCTTTCCTTTGCACAGGGAATCCAGAGACTGACCACATGTGAATTTGAAATATGTAAGGCCATCTTTTACGAGCTTAAAGTTAAGATGCACTGCTTCCATGTTGGAGGAAAATAAATAAAGCCAAATGCTTCTCTAGTCTCACAAGTATAATCCAGCACAACACTAGGCATGACAGAGACAACCTTGCTAATGACTTCTCCAGCTTTTGCTGAGTTTTCTGAATGAAGTCTCCTCCTGACTGGACAAGCAGGTGGAGCCATGCCAGAAGAAGCAACAGGGAATCCAGACAGAAAGCATTTGTCATAAGCATAGTTTAGATTTCCTTTGACTAGTATGCACCTTGTAATTGATTTAAGCCTTGGACCTCTTGTCCTTGCTTAGAAGTTGTTTTGTGTGGAGCACCAGACCAGTGCAGGAGGACATAATGACTACGGGGAAAGTACAAAGCATAAAATGAGAGCAGGTATTAGCATTAAGGTGTGACAATCTGAGTCTGATAATAGTCCTGATCTGAGAAGATGAGGTAAATACAATCTTTAGTATGTGTTTTGTTTGCTCCAGCAGAAATTGACTCCTGATTGTCTGGATTCAGCAAACTTGTCAGCAAGCACATTAATGCCGGGATGATTTTTACAGTAGTCCTTGTTCCACTCATCATTTCACATGTAAACATACTGAGAAATAGAATCCTCACCTTTCCAGTGAAAGACAGCAGGTCTTTCTAAGGGGACTTGAGGTATTTGGTGATTCTCACCATGCAAGACAGGAAATCTATTGCTAAAGAGGCAGGGTGTGAAAATACTGGCCCAGTTTCAGTTCAGTTGTCCTCAGCATCATCACTTATGTCCTCAGAGTCAGTAGTGTCACACTTCTTGTGGCAAAGGCTGAACTCAGCTTTTCCCAGAATTATCCTGTTGCTCAATATCCACCTGGAGACACCTTGGGTCTGAGTCCCAGGGTGGTCAAACACCCACAGCCTCAGGAGCTGTCCCACAGCAAACACCGACCACTTCATGTCAGAAGTGAACCTGAGACACCCACACTGAGGGGCACTTCGTGTGAGCTCCTGAACATTCTGTGCGCCCAATTCCAGCTTTTTTAGAAATGCCTTCATCTCTGCTCAAGGAAGCCAAAGGTCTTTTAAAGCATCTGAATGCTTTCTCCTTCAATTTAACTGCCTCTCATTTCTGCAACTCTGTCAAGCAGCCTCCTCCATATGCATGTTGCCTGTCATCTTACTCAGAAAATGCAACTATAAAGCATAATTAGTATTAATGATGTGAGAGATTGAGTTTCTTATTTGTATTAATTGCTGATTAATGCTTTAAATGTCTCTAGCACTTAGAAGGATTTTAAATTAAAAATATTCCTTTCTGTAGTGTCTTCTCGGAGGGGGGCTCTTACTGACTGGCACTGACTAACCCAGAGTGTGCCATGAGGTTGTTTATATGTTCAGGTCTGTTACCACTAAACAAGGAAAACACTGATGGAGCTTGCTTAAGGGGGAAGAATTATTTCACAGCTAGTGCTGCACTGAGCTACGTGTTTGGATTTTAAATAAAAAACATTGCTATGGAACTGGAGGGGCCTTGTGTGAACCCCCATTGCCAGACCTATAGATAGAGGAGGAAGCCAGCTAGGGGTCAGGGGGGGCAGAGGTAGGGAAGTCAGTGCCCTTTTCTCTGTAAAAGGAACTTCTGTAAACCAAACTCTAGGGCTACCAGGAAGCAGCACTTGGCTCTGCTTTAACAGCTTTCCTATACGGAGTGTTGATTGTACTGTTTAAGCATTTGTCATACTTGTCCATTTATCATCTTTGAAACAGGTGTCCCCAGATTCTCAGTCCAGTCCTGCCAAGATGTTCTGCCAGTGACTTCCTTGGGAGGCAGAAATGTTCACAGAGACCAGCACAAGACTGTCCTTGTTCTCAAGACCTGGTCCATACTTGTGAGTTGGATATGTAGAATAAGGAATTGGCTGGGAGAGTATATGGGTGTATTGATGCACCTGTTCCACAGGAACACTTCCCTAAGGAGAAAGGGGAATATACTGCCCACAAAAGGTACCTCTGAATTGTGTGAATTCATCCATAGAAGAAGTTATACTGATATCGCTATTTCACAAAGAGCAACCAAGGTGAAAACTCTTGGACTGGCCAGGCCAGGACCTGAAAACATCAGTCCCATCTTCTGTGTGGGGATCTGATGGCACTGTTTTGCTACTACTGCTTTGCAGTTTAATTCAGTTTCTGCATTCTGCTACCAGTGTGCAAGTCTCAGCTGGAACAAGTAAATGCTGTGATTTATGCGAGTCAGATGGGCTGGTTTAAGAGATTATCATATTCCAGTTCTTCCTTATTACACCACAGCAGTTCACAATAGGATTGGCAGAGGAAAACATGTGCTGCCAGACCCCCAGGCTGGGACTGTGTGACTGTGTGACTCTGCTGGACCAAGCAATTAAATGGTAAGGCAGAGGCTGGTGCTACCGTCCTCATGTTTCAGAGTTTCTTGTCAGAGCCTTGCATCCTGACCGGAAGAGGACATTCAATAGCAGTTCTCCACTGAGGTCAGGAAAAAAGGTTTAAAATTTCCATCCCATGAGCATTGGATCCTAGAGTGAGGCTGCATTTGCTGAATGCAGATCCTCCACAGAGGGAGGGGGGCAGCCTGCAGGAAGGAACATTCTCTCACTTTTTGCCCTCATCTGGGGTGGGAGGTTTGCAGGATGTGGTGGCAGTTCTAGGCATCCATTACCCTCATCATTTGAATTTATCCACATGAAAGGAGCTGTGGATTACAGGAATGGACCTTCCCCAGGTTTGTATGTATGGCTTTTCAGAGGTGAGTGCTTCCCAGTCTGGGAAGAGGACAGAATGTTATTGCACACTGAGGGGGCTGTCCTGAAACCACTCTTGTGCCCCTTCTGTGGTAACTGAGAGGAGCAGCAAAAGGGGTGAGTTGCACTGCAGGGATGCAAAGTGTAATGAAGGTGGGCATCACCCACCTGCCAGGGCGGGCGTCCTGAACAGTGTGCTCTTGTTGGCACAGAGTGGGCCTGTGAACTTTCATATGTAAGATGCTGCACTAGAGCAGTGGCCAGAGCAGTCTAGCAGTGGCTGCCCGAGGTGGGTATGCGTTACGCAGCCCTCAGGACAGCTGTGCTTCCAAGTCCATGCTCCATGCTCTCAGAGATGCAATGTGCCTCTTTCCATCTTGCTGTTATGATTCTCACAAGGACTAAAATGACATGTTTTCCAACCCATTTAACTTTTTACTTCACACACTGGTTTAAGATAGTAAGTTTTTGTCAAGCTCACAGATTTTAAGTTCAATAAATAAATCTTCCTGGTTTTAAAAGGTTTTTGATCTCCGTAAATACGACAAGAGGACCAGAAATCACAGGCAGTTAAGAGGGGTTTCAGATCCATAGCATGCATGATATTCAACTACAGGAGCAGCCTACTGTATGCAGATGTTTTAAGACAGAGCCAAGGTCCCAAAGTTCCTTATGCTGCATCGTGTCTGGTCTTTCTCACAGCCCTGGGACAGTGTCTATCCCCATCTCCTTCATGAGGATCACCCCAAGATAGGCACTAAACCCTGCACCAGAAATGATGCAGCCCCACTCTTCTGTGTGGCCAGAGTACTTCAGGCTCCCTGAGATGGCTCTTGCCGTTGTCACAGCCTGTGGCCCTGGGGCTGTGCAGCACAGCCTTCCACAGAGCTGGTCATGTCCTTGCACTCAGGCTGAGTTTGTCAAAGTGATGCACTGGTCTGTAGGCCTCAGTGGTCCATAAGTGATTAAAATGCCCTTTAGAATAATGAGGGAAGTAGGATTGTTTGGGGTCCTTAGTCACATGTTTGTCTTGTCACTTCACAGCCTGGGGAAAACACATATTTGCAATTAAAATGGGTGTACAAGGGGACATTTTAATAGTGCATTTTGAGCTATTATGTTGCCTGTCATCTGAACTCTGTCCTCTTCTGTGACAATTTAGGAATTAAATAATTTCCAGCATTCTCTTAAAAGATCCTGGGTATCATAAAAACAGTCTAATATAAACTGATTTCAGCTAGGAGCTATTAGAGAACACTGGAGAGCAATGCCCTCATCCAGGCTTTGGTTATGCAGTGGTGCCACCATCATTGTAATGAAAGCAGGAAATTGTATGCCAACACTGGAAAATACAGAAAGAATGAAGGATGACAATTTTCAGGCCATTTAACAACAGATTTGTGACCTCTTTTTTTCTTTTCTTCTTTCCCCTCCCCTCCCCAAACAATGGCTGATAGACTGGGCTTGCTTTTCTTTCCCGTTGTATCTATTTAGGAGTTTCTTTTCTTAGAACATGTGTATGTGCAGGAGTGTTTTATAGAAGCAATAACTAAGGATTTTCATAGGCTCATTTCTTTAGTCCCTCCTTTGGCATGGTAAATAGAATTCAAATTCTGCAATGTTCAAAATACAGACATGCCTATGCAATGTTGACTTCATCAGTGTTCTGCATTTTTATTGGTAAGCCCAGAGCAGCCTACCAACAAGTTTAGTGTGGCTATTACAGAGGAAGAGGAGAGGAAATGCCAGCCAGTCCAAACACAGAATATTGAAAAGGTCAACATAGTAGAGCAAGCTGCTATGATTCATAGAGACTTTAAGAGTCTAATATTTCATCTCATGACAAAGATTGTAATGAGAACTGAAAATGGCACAACATTAATTCATCTTTGTGACAAACACCATAATGAGAATGGAAGTGTACAAGCTTCAAATATTCGTGTTACTGATCTGCGGTCCTTGTTCTGTAACAGGACACAAACCCCAACTGCTCACTTAGAAACAGAAATCTAAAATCAACAACTTCTACAGCTATTCTGAATAGCCTATTACATGTTCTGATGCTAATGCAAGCAGAGAGCAGTACAACCCTGCCAAAGTCAACCAAATTTGCTGTGTCTTGCCCAGACACACGTGGCCCACTAGCCCAAGCCTGGCTGCCATGGAATGACCACGCTGAACTCGTCCATGTCCATGTGTTTGCACAGTTGTATAGCAAACATGCTGTTTGTACAGCCTTGTGTCCACAATTCTGGAACCTCCCTGTAGCCACTGGAAGCTGTCTGGGAGGCAAAGATGATAGCCTGGCTAGGAGCAAGGAGTCCCTTATTTTCTGCCTCTGAGTAGTCCTTATATAAATGGAGTAGGGGAAGGAATGGGTGTGGAGAAAGTGCCCTCACTTAGTACATTTTTAGTCGACATTTTCCATGTTATCTTCAGGGTCACAGCAACATAAGCAGAATATGCATGACAAGTCTAATTTTATATTCTGTTGGTTTGCTTTAAAAAAAGAAAAGAAGAAACAGAGAGCAAGAAAAAGAAAATGGCATATGGACTGTGGTATCAGTTCTTGGAAATGCTCAGATTCATTACATAAACAGACATGTATCTCAAGTGCTGTAATAAAAGAGACCGCAATATCATACTTCACTTTCTGAGCACTGGGCAAAACCTCTGGCTTCAGCTGCCCAAGCTGCCGTAACATGGTGAGACTCTTGTCCCTGTAGAGTACCACTATAGGACCCCCTCCTCACTACCCCGAGCTTGCCCACCTGCGTGTGACCCACCACATTCCAGGTACCTCAGTCTATAGCTAAGGACATTGATCGACTCCCCTGAGAGATTTAATTATTATGTGCCAAGCATCCTGGAAAGCTTTGGATGTCTGATAAAAAGGCAAGAAAAGAACTAGCAGTTCTCAGAGGTCTAGCCCAAAACACAGCTTGACTAGTGGGACCTGGCCCCGAACAACGTATAAAATGTTGCTAGAGCAGGGTAGTTTTTCTGAGAGCAGGAATCCACTGTGGCATGAATCACATTAACCTGAGGGATCACGTTATTTAGAGAGATTCTTGTTGATCTCCCTTTCCTTTCCCTCCATGCTTGCAATTGCGGAATTTCCTTGAGGCAATGGAAGTAATTTTCTTGCTTAAGTAACATTAGGAAAGTATTTAACGTATATTTAACAGTGTCACAGTGCAATTTAGCAGCTGGAAACAAGAAGCAAATGAACACCATGTGACATACCAGCTCGTAATGGGCCATCCACAAGTGCTCCATGGAGCATAGTTTAAGAATCAGTGTCTTATTCTATGCTTTAAAGAAATCCATACTAATAAAATGCTCTGTCTGTCTCACACACACACAGAGACATACAGAGAGGCGTGTTTCACGCTGCAGACAACACAGCCAGAAGCTGCGTTAGCCACTAATGAAATGGAGCTCGGCAAGGACGGCGGCAGCTGTCTCAAAGCACACAGCCACCCTACGCAGCGAGCTGCGGTGGGAAGTGAGCAGAAATATTGTAGCGGGTTGTAACTACATGAAGAATTTAGATAAGCAGGAGGAATTTAGGAAAGCACAATGTGATCACCCACACTGAAATTTAATTAGCCCTCCAGAGCTTCCACCCCCTTACAAAAGGTGTCATAGGATTGCCAGCAAAGGCGAGCAGTTACTATTCTTGTGCTTGGCAATGCACAAACATGAAAGATGATATAATTTGTATCCTGAAGACTTAACAGTTTAAAGCCCCCAATTAGAGTGTCAGCAAGGAAAGTGTCGAGACAACCGGGGAAAGGTGGGACAGGAGGAGGGAAGAGCGGGTATGGTTAACTGATGGTTTTGGCCCTAGTGAGCCTGTCTGCAATGTTTAAGGTGCAAATGTGCATGCACATTTTCAGGATCAGAGCTTTCCTGAAAACAAGCTTGAAACAGATGTGTTAAAATGGGGAGGAAAGGGATGGCCAGAGGATGGTGGAGAGCAAGGCAAGGCAAATGTCAAAATATTTATAGTTGTAAACCTGACCCGAACTGATGTTGGTTTTAAGGATCTCTTTGACTTCACCGAAGGCCAAGTTTCACCACTGGTACTTTTATGAGTAATTCTAAACTTCTTTGACATTTTAAACTGATTATTTTGCAATTGGTTTCCAAGCATCTCTTTTCATGCTAGAATGTCACATTAATTCATTCTTAATTGATCCATACGCTTTCAATTTTCTTAATCCAAACAAGTCTAAAACTTGAATAGTCAAGATACTATCTTACAATATCTTAGCATCTTACCAAAGATAAAGTTTCTGTAGGATAATATATGTAAAGAGAAAATATCTTACCAAATACCTAGTTCCTATAGCTTAAATTCCCTTACAGATGTCAGAAATGGCAGCTTTTGTTTGTGTATATGTATATATATATATGGTATCTTGAAAAAAAGGTGTGTTCCCTGAATTTTACTATATTCCCAAAGAAAGTTGTTTTAACTGTGCTTATTTAAACTGCATTTGATCTCAGAAGATGTAAAGACACCATGGTGGCTTGATTTCTGTAAGCTGCAACTTCTTGCCAAACTATTGTTGGAAGGACTGCTATATAGTAAAGCTGTTGTTAGATGCTGTGGTCTTCTTTTGTCTCCTCTGAACAATGTGAAATATGTCAATACTGACTAAAAATATTCATACGGAATGGCATACATAAAAATTATAATTTATATTCTCATTCAGAATTAAGTTTTAGTGGAAAGTGCCAATCAATCTTACTTATAGAGAAGAAAGATTTTTTTCCTATAGCTTTATAATTGTAACAATATGCAGATATGGTTTACTTCTCATTCTAGGGAAATAGGGCTTAAAATGTAGAGGGTGTTTTGAATTTTCAGAGTCTGAAAGAATAAGCTCATGGCTTATTTTGTGTCAGTAATGAACAGAAAAATTGCTTCTCATACTTCCATTTGGCACTTATTTTGTATTTTCTGCAATTAAAGTGGGGTTATAGTCAAAGCAACTCTAAAAATGACACATTTATCCTCTCGCAGTGACTCCTGTATCAAATTCCCTCTGATTATATATCAAGAGATGATTTCTCTAGCTGTCAGCACTGCAAATTCATCCCGGGATCTCAAACTGCAAGCTGCATTCTTTATGCTTATTACAACATCATTCGTAACAAAGACCCAGGAATGTGGTTGTGATTGACTCTGCAAGATGCCAAGTACAATCCAGCTCATTCCCCCCTGGCACAGCTGGGGGCACAGCAGCACAGGGAAACAGCCTGTCAGGCTGTGAGCCAGCCTGCCTACCCGTGCTGCTCTTTTGTAGGGGCACTGGTGTGACTTTCTCACCCAGAATAAACTGTCCAGGCTGGACAGCCCTAAAGCTGTGTGAACATCCCTTCACATGCTGAATTACCTGCAGTGGCTCGGCTGCAGTCCTGCTCTGTAAATACAGAGATACCCAGGCTTTACTTTCATTTCAGCTCTGTTTTGTATTTAGGAAGAATAAAGTGATCCCAGTGTCTGTTTTGCCAGTTCTCCTGTTGCTAAGCACCTGTCCAGTTTTCCATTTTCACTTTTTTCAGTTAGACCAATCTCCTCTCGCCCAGCTTTACCCAGAAAGACAAACCTGCAGTCTTGGGTGCTGAAGGCAGTCATGGAGCAGGCAGTAGCATGGCATGGTACAGAAGCCCAGAAATGTTTATGAGCGCAGAAAAAGGTGCCTTCCCTTTGCTTGCAAGATTTATGCTAGCAGAGGTGTACCTTTCCTGTTCTTAGCTCTCTTTGGTTTTACACCTTCATTTTCCAGAATTACCAGCACAACAGGGACTCTGGTACACCTGCCTCTGGAGGGCAAGGTGATTATTCCCCAAGTCATTTGTCCCACCCAGAGGCCACTGCCTATGAGGCAGGTTTAGAGATGTGAAGTGTTCCCAGGCTGCCACTGCTCCCTCAGCCTCCTGCCTTGAATCACCAGCAGAAGGAGATTTGTTCTCAGCTGCGAAACCGTAAGGTGAAATTGCTGAAGACACAGTGCCTGTTTCACTCTCCCAAATCTGCTACAGGGAAAGGGAACACCTTGTATCAAAGACTGGGGGGTCATTGACATCCTTACAGGCTCCTGCCATTGCTTAGGGAACTCTGCCCACAGGCACGTGAGGCAGAGCCTAGGGATGCAGGATGAAGGGCACTTACATGGCTTCTCCCAACTTCCAGACCATAGCAAAGGGAACTCAAACTGGCATGTCAGGAGACCAGCAACTGTATTGTCAAGCATATTTATCACCAGCTCCAGGTGTGGGAGCCATTTAGCTTTACATTTTATGTAGCAATTTAGTGTTCTGCCACCTCACCAGCCTGCTGAGACATCTTCTCACTAATTATGCTCATTTATTACGTGCATACTGCCGTGACCTTCTCCTTTGTGCTAGAGCAGGGGTAGCACAAACTTAGCTGGCAAGTGAAATGCAAAAATGGTTATTGTTGCAGTAGTGCTGGCACAGGAGAGAGATGTTAACTTGCATACAGACTCAGTAATAAATGAAATGTTTGACAGAGAAAAACGAATTGGCGATGTCCCTCCATCTTTCTAAGAAACTGACAGTGTATCCTACAGCCATGGGGTCCATGTGCTGACAGTTACAGAGAGGTTTTGTGAACAAACTAATACAGATTTTGTCAGCCCATCATTAATTCTGGAGTTCCTTTTCTGGGCAGTTTGTAAAATCTAATCAATGGGGCATTTTTCATAAACCTATGAAAATTGTGTGCCTGTAATTGTGCCCTCCTAAAATAATAGCAGGGAATATGGCAAGAGAAGGTGAAAGCCACACAATGTGCCTTTCTTCCTGGCTGCTGCTGGAATGTGTCCTGCAGGCACAAGCTTTTCCCATTATGCAATAGTCTCATGCAAAATCTTCAGTGATATAACACTATTTGGAGGAATTACAAAATTCAGATTCATTTTCCCTTTTCTCTTCCCACAATATATATGATGTTAATACAAAGTTAATATCATGGCTTTCTCCTTTCTTTTCCCCTCCAGAGTTTAACTGTTTATTTACATATTTTTCTTTTATCTCAAATTGTATGGCAGTCTCTACACATCTGAAGATGGTCTAGTTGCAGCCTCCCCATGCTTGAACTACCTCTTGAACTTTTTCTGATTACATCATTATATATAATGACACATTATTAGTGCCATCAAGGCATGCAGAGTTGGTCACAGTGCTTACATTCTAAATCTGACAGAAGCAAAAAAAGAGGGCAATAGTTTAAATAAAGGGGGAAGTGGAGATGACATTGAGGAGGAAATTGATTGCAGAAAGCTTTATGAAATGAACACTTAGATGAAAGAGGGCTCTGAAGGAAAGGAAAGAAAATAGCCTGTTGCACTAGAAGCTGGGCTGTTCCAAAATGAGGCCCCTACTTGGGACAGCATTTCTGCTCAGGGTAGTGTTTAGGCATCAAGTCAGCCATTTGATGGGCTGCGGCACATAGCCCTTAGGAAGACATGTATATAAAGACACAATGAGAAGGAAGAACCAATAGGAATATAAGAACAGGAGGGCAAGGAGGCCTCGTAGTTTGTGTTCAACAGGGTCAAAGTCAGCAAAGTAATAAACTCTGTGTGTGGGAGATTAGGGTTGTCGTGCCAGAGGTTCAGGAGATACTGGCTATTTGAGTGAGAAGGCTTGCATGGACGCTCTCCGTTTCACTAAATAAACCAATATGCTGATGGGAAGGGGGCAGATGAACTTCTGAGCACATGAACTTTTCCTTGAGGCTTTAGTAACACTGTTTGGAGACCTGGCCAAAAAGAAAAACAAATATACACCTTTTCCACTCTTGCAGGTTTTGAACTCTTCACTTCCTGAAATAAATGGCTTATAGTCTGTACCAAAGTTGCAAAGCATGGACTTGAACATAGGGATTTTGCACTCCACAGGAATGATGAAGCACTGTTTAGACAGAGGAAAGTGATAGAAGCATACATGTCTTATCCACAAACAACACCACAACAGGTTTAAGAAAACCCAAAACTCTCATTTGATTTTTCTTATTTATACTTCACTGAATTGGAGCTTTCCAGCCAACCTTATTGTGCTGTATGGCTACACAAACAAGAGGAGTAATGCTGTGAGAAAAACAGGAGGCTGACTATTAAGAGCAAGAGAGCAGCTTGGGTAGGAGTAAAGGAACAGAGAACAGAAATCACCTGATGGGTTTACAGCTAATTTAAGATAAGGAGACAATCTGCTCTTGATGCCTTTGCCATACGTTTATCATTTGATGGTGGAGTTTCAATACACAACATCTGCCTTACTAGCATTAACTGTTACATTTTTATCTGTCTTCTGAGTACTGTATAATATGAGGATTATTTGAATTTTTAGAAATACAGATGATACAGAAATATAGTGTAGGCCACAGACTAAACACAGGACTCTCTCCGTGAGGGTCCTTATCCGTAACATGAAACAGGTGGTGTGTGTTTCAAGGGGCCTGTAGAATAAATAAGTAGAAAAAAATACCTCTGAGTACAGTCTTTCCTCCACAGGAAAAAAACCCAAAACCCAGCCTTAAAAACTTCCAACAACCTTTCATTTAACTCAGATATATTGCACACATGTGTTTGTGTGGTTCCTATGGCATGTCTGTTCTCCACTTGCTCAAGATGCAGCTATTTGATTGCACACCCTCAAATTCAAATTGACAAATGGTTTTACCTGAATATTCCTCTGAATAGATGCAAATAATGGATAGCCTCATTGCATAAAAATCAGCCACTGTTGTGGAGTTGCCTTTGGCACACAGCTGAGTAATGGCCCCTTCACCTGCCCCCACAGCCCTGTCCCTGCTGAAGGATCCCAGCCGAGCAGAGCTGTGCAAAGCAGAGCAACTGAGCATAGGGTTGGTGGGTGCTAACCTGAAACACCATGAGTTAGCATCTGTGGCCTTTTTACTTAAAAGCAACCTGGTAATAAAGTTTTACTGAAAAAGAAAAGTTGCCTCACTAACAGTGGGAGGTAGAGCAGGGTTTACCAAGTGAAACAGTAGGCTAGTGAGTCAACCCTTAGTGGAGGTGTGAGTTACTGTGTCTTTGCCTACACTACTTGAATCATTTACTTTCTTAAAATAAAATGGCTTTTTATTTCAGACTGCATCTTACAGCTACCTTAGCTGTCAGAAGTCATACATAAAATCCAGAGAGAGCCATTCATCACTCAACCAGTAAATATTACTCACTCCATTGATTATAGTGTGATTATATTTTCTCTTTAAATAGCTGTTAGAATTGGGTATAAAAGACTCATTTGTTTCTACTATAGATAGTCTCTGTCTTTAAATGCTTCATTGTTTTGAATTAATCATAGCAGTTTGCACAGCTGAAATGCCAAACGTGATGCTTTTCTGGGTGATGTCTGAGAGCTATCTCACCCAGCCTTTATCCCCTTCATTTTTGGGCCTTCCAAGGGAGCCTCCAAATCCTATATAAAGAGTTTAGATGTCATTATTGTCATCACCATGTACAGAGATGCAACTTGACTTTCTGCAGCACTGCAAATTCTCAAATAATTCCCCACAAGAAAAAAGGTCTCAGCTTAAGTAAAGTGTGTTTTTTTCAGATAAATAGGGTGTCTGGAGACCTCAGTCTCAGACACAACTCTTCCTTGCCTAGCTTTCTTACAGCATTTCATGCTCTGTCAGCTGAGGACAGTGAAACCCCACATAAAGTGCTTTAAAATTTGCAGGTGGCAGTAAAAACTCCCTCTAATCTAGACTATTTGTCCAGGTTTCCGTGCTCTCTCTAGATATAAACTGCCAGGCAAAGAACTCCCCATAAATATTGTGCAGCCTGTGACCATTATCAACCCCCAGACAACCTGGCATGTGGTTAATTAATTAGACTGAATACTAATTAATTAAGGGGCATCCTCAGTGACTCTGTCCAGAGCCAGCTCAGCAGCACTTGCACAGCCTGAGGCCTGAGCTTTGCCGCTTTCCTTCACACAACACGGTGGTGACATGCAAGGGAACCCTCAAAGCACTGGAGACAACCCTGAGTGTGCTGTATGGGGTTCTACCACCACCTGGGTACCCCTGGAGAGCAGAGGGCTGGCTGAAGGCAGGTCTGGCAACCCCGCACAGAACCTGTGGACTTCTTTGTTCCTTGGCTATGTCTGTTCTCTCCAGACCACTCTCTTCCCCTCACTACTCCTCTGACAGTACAAAGCTCTCCCACCAGCCAGCTGAAGTTTTACTGATTCTTTTGAGGATGCTCTCAATATCCTGCAGACCAGCAGGGAACTTTCCAGCAGCAAGCAGCCTTAGAGACCCTTGCTGTACACCAGCCTTCCCATCACTATGCTTATCATCTGCAGCACGAAGCCTTTTGATGGAACTGGAGCTTGTCTTGCAAATGGACAGTCTGTGTGGGAAGAAGTTATTCAGGCCATGTAAGGGTAGGAAACTGTTCTCAAGTCTTTTCTTTAGATCCACCTCAAAGACATTTTTGAGGCTCATTGCTGTGTGAGAAGGCAATCCTAACAAGTCTATCTTTGGAAAATGAAGTTTCTTAAGCCTGGAGAGGAGTTAGAAATGTTTAACACTTTCAAAATGTCCAAGCACTCACCTACCATACATGTGTGAGTGAACAACAGTCCTGTGGTCACATAAAAAATGCAGTATGTTACAGGCTGATCTGTAACTAGCCAGCTCATTGTAAACAGTTTTAAGGGCTCTGAAAGTGATCTGTGTCACTTTATTAAAAGATAAACATGGACCATGTTCTGTTATAGACATGCTACATCATGGCTGTAAGAGAAAAACAAAACTAAGAGTAAAATTTTCAAAGGTACAAGTAAAGCATTAAATGAAATAATCTGAGGCTCTGAAGTTATACTGAGATTCACTTATCCATTATCTTCAAATTAGGAACCACCTGTTCCTCATAACCGTCTGTTTGTATGAATAAGGAACTCTGAGTTTAATTAAGTAGCATGTGTGGGTGGAAAAGGCTTCCTGACAGCAGTGAGATTATTAATGGACATCTATATTGAAGTTCTTTGCATTTTTGAAAGGCTAATTACAATGTAAATTTAGTTTTAAATTATTGCTTTGCTGTGGGATGGCAGTTGTCATTTATTATTAGGCAGATTTTTTTCAGATTCTCGGAAAATATTGGTTTGGCTGTATAAGCACTCTATAGTCTCTTATTTTCCCCTAATTTACACTATTTGCTCATGGTTCAATGTGCCGTAAAATATGCACCCATCTCTAGTTTCATTATTTTTATTGGTTTGAGAGGGCTTTTTTTCATTTCTGCCCTGCAACCGTCTAAGGTTTCAAGAAAATTAAATTCAAGCTTTTCAAAAACAGGCCTGAAGCCGAAATCTGGAGAAGGTGAACTCATCCTAAGAATGACACTGACTTCTGATACTAACATTTTAATTGCTAGTTTATTACATGTAGGTGTCATGTTTGCAACATAAACCCAAATATGCTGGATACCTGACCATGTTCCGCTGCAGAGAACCCAGACTAATTCATATACACTTTGTCAGTGTCCACGAGGAAAGCAAGCCTTAGCTAGTGGGCAGTGCCCAGCCCTGCCCATGCCCACAGTTCAAACTACCTGTAAGACACTTTGGGTCCCTGCTCTACGTCAATGCAATGCAAGAGTTATGCTCTCCCTATTTCCTCACCTAAAAAGTTTGAACTTGGGCCTGGAACATGTCTGAGGCAGGAGCCTGAGAGGTGCAGGTAGTGTAGGTTAGTCAGTGAAGAGTCCTACAGACAGAAGAGGGTCCTTTGCATCAGGTGTGTTGTGCCCACAGTGTCCACAAGCAGAGGGAAGAGAAAGGCACACAGTAGCACACCCGGAGAGATGTTACTTGCCCTGTCTCCGTAGTGATGTGGACAGCAGTTGGCTGAACAGCAGCAGCACTTTAGTTTGGTATTTTGCGTGCTGGGTGTTGTTAGATGACAGAATGCTCTCTGCAGCCTGTCTGCCATGGGCCACAGGGTCACTTCAAGGCTAGGAGGAAATAGAAACATCTGATTCCACACAGACTACATTAAGGGCCTATCTGGTTTGCCACTGATGGATAACCTAAAGTTTACTGATGGCAACAACAGGAAAACACACAATATCTGGTTACATCTGAAAGACCTGCAGAGCATGGTAACTCAATTGTACACAGTGAGCGCTCTGCTAGCATCGCCACTGAGAGAATTCAATTAAAGGCTATTAGCATAACAAGCCATACAAGGGCTGCCAAAATGCAGGGAAGCCATAAAGTATTTGACAGGGGCTAGGAGCAGAGTGATTTGAGAATTTTTATCTTTTCTGTTCCTGCCTCATTTAATAATGAATGGTGACAAAGTGCTGATCTGCCCGGTAGCAATTTTTCTTTACCTTTTTCTTAAGTAAGAACTACCTCATAGAGATTTCTGAGGCCTACACCCATAATCTGTCTGCCTTAAGGCTCTCAAAAGAAAAGAAGCACTATATAGATCTTGTTATGAAAGTTGCACAGTTCATGTATTGCTGACAGAGGATACCCACAGCAGGAATCGTTTGATTATGTGGGAGATCAGATTAGGTATTTGTTGGAGTCTCCTTGGCCTTATACTGTGTGACTGCCTACAATTTCTTTTCAGAGCATTGAAAATAAAACAGGGCTCTGAATTAGAGTAAATTCCTGCCTTCCCTAGTGGTCTCTGAAGCAAAATTCTTGTGGATGCTGAGGAACCCTTCTAAGAGCCCTGATGACGCATGAAATAGAGGAGCAGTGTGTCTCCAAAGGATTTGCCATGCCCTGAGCATTGCCCTTAATTCAACTTATTAACCCACCCATTCCCTTGCTCCATATGTGAGAGGATTTGCCCTAAAGCTGCATGCCCCAGTGCAGACCTCCTTTCCCCTGGCCATGGGTCCATACATCTGGGGCTGGGGCTGCTCTTGGGAGTCAGCAGCTGCCACAGGTTACAGGGGCAAAAGGGGTTTATCCCTAACCAGAATCTGCCCAGATACATTATTGGAACTGGCATTTTTTAACAAGAAGACTGGAAAGAAGTGACGAATAAGTATCTTTAAATTCTTACAGAAATAATAAGTCACAGCTAAGAGGTTAAAACCTTAAACAAAACTCTTGCAAAAATAACCTTACCTGGAGTGCTGCATCCAGCTCTGGGGCCTCCAACATGAGAAGGACATGGACCCGTTGGAGCAAGTCCAGAGGAGGGACACAAGGATGATGAGAGGGCTAGAAACCCATTTCTATCAAGACGGGCTGAAAGAGCTGGGGTTGTTTATCCTGGAGAAGAGACCTTATAGCACCTTCCAGTACCTGAAGGGGGTCAGAGAGGGATTTTTTACAAGGGCATGTAGTGATAGAACACTGAAAGAGGAGAGATTTAGATATCAGGAAGAAATTCTTCACTGTGCAGGTATGAGGCACTGGCACAGGTTGCCCAGAGAAGCTGTGGATGTCCCATCCCTGGAAATGTTTAAGGCCAAGATGGATGGAGCTCTGAGCAATCTGGTCTAGTGAAAGGTGTCCCTGCCCATGCCACAAGGGTTGGAACTGGATGGTCTTTATGGTCCCTTCCAGCCCAAACCACTCTGTGATTCTATTATGACATGGCCATTTCAGTACAAGAGAGAGACTTTGCCCCAGGTTGGTTCTCAAGGTGACCCTCTGGCTCTTGGGAACAGTAAAACTTACCAGTGCCACACAGGTGTTGCATCACTGCTGAAATTCCTTGTGAGTTCCTGAGATGGAAGGTTGTATAATAATAAAAAGATTCATCTTTATTTTATTCCATAGTCCAGCTAAAGGCAGGTTTTGCGAAATGCAGAAAATAGTATGAGATTTTCATTTTAACTAGTTTTTCCTTAAAGTATCTTTTTTTCTGGTTTTATATGTACAATAAGATTTCTTTTCTTACTCCATAGCTGTGTAGTCATTCCTGCTTGTGTTATTAAAACTGAAAAGGAATGCCTCCAGGTGAAAAGAGACTTATTAGTGTGTTAGGTCTTGCTCTCTGGAATAAATCTTGATTTATATGTTACAATTTTGGAATGATGCTAACTCAAATTCCCTTCATCGAATGAGGAGGTTCATGTAAATTATAGAAAAATAACTGTGATTTAACAAAATAAAGCTATTTTCTTTTATCTGTACTCTCTTTGAAGTAGTAATAGGAGTAGTATTATTAAATTATCCCAAACCCATAGATTAGTATAAACCATTACATGACTGCAGCATTTTGGAGAGAATTATTAAAGAATCATTTGTTGTTATTCTACACTGAGTTCATCTAGCTTTATGCTCATGCAGCTCATTTCAATACGGTGTTATAGTTTACTCAGGAACAACCTTACAGACCCATTTTGCATCTAAAGTTTAAGACCTTCCCACATATAAAACAAAATGAATCACTTATTTTCAGTTTTGCCTGGGTTAAATATTTGGGGGTAGATGGGTTGAGGGTGGATAGCAGGAAGCTGTGCATCACATTTTCCAAGGCTTTTTCATTTGAAGTTTTTATTTGATTATCTTATTGTGGGGTGGAGTCAAATGAGTATGTTTCCAATTTTGCAGTGAATTGTTACAATCTCAAATAGCTTTAGTAAGCTTCTTGTCATCGAAAAGTGTAAGTGATTGTGGTTTTGAACCCAAGACTCGTAAAGATAGCTATAACACAGTCATTCCTCCCTCTCCACACATTACCCCCAGGCTCCGACTGGGGAATATTCCCAGTTAGCCAAAAGATGTACACGGAAAGAAGGTTTTGTTTTAAATAAATGTGAGAAGAGACACACAAATACAGTGTTTATTCCTGTAGGCTAATATTTTCAGGCTTAGCTATATACTTGCATTCCCCTATTTCAGTCCCTGAATCTAATCCAATTTTCCAAAGAAGTTACAGCTTTCTCAGCAACTGTAGCCATGGCAAAGAATCAGAATGCTGATTTACACAGTTAAATTTGCACCTGCAAATTTATTGGAACACTGTAACTGTAGAAAATGATGAGTTCATCAAATGTCTTCATGATTAGGCCCACATGAATAATGGATTTTAAAAAAAAAATTATCCATTTTTAGTAGTTGCTTTAGATCAGAGTTATTGTCCTGCTTAACAAAATTACTTTTTTCCCCTTTCCCAAAATTTTGCTTAGTTCAATTTAAAAACAAAACAAAACAAAACAAACTGTAAAAAGAGGAGACAAAGACTGGAATTCAGAAAACTATTTGAGGATGCAATGATGTTGTTATTCTTCTCTTGTTCAGTAGCTCAATGCCTAAGAACCCTTCCCTGAATGTCAAGAGACTGGTTCAAATCCTTCTCAGAACTGGTAAATTTTTAGCAGAAACCTCTTTTAGGTGTGTTTTCTAACTAGGCTTGAAGCACTTGGAATGTTAACTCAGTCCCTTCTCGTGGGATTGCAGCTGTACTTTGTACTTGGGATTGCTAAAATATTTCATGTAGAAGATGACTCCACAGACTTTCAGTTACAGCACGTGCCTGGGGCTTGCCCCAGACAATATTTGTTCTGTTGAATGGAATAAAAACATCCCAGGAAAAATGGTCTATGCCAACAAATGGTCTTCTGCAATGGCAGTTCCTTCCTTGGGATATGGGACTAGTGGTGTCCAAGCTTTCCTGGCAAAGAAAGGAATACATTCTGCAACATTTGCCTCCCTCTGTAAAAGGGAGAACAAAACTGCATCCTTTCCCCATCCTGATTTTCCCCTCTCTTCCTCTTCCCTCATCAGATATTATTTATGACATAGTTTATGTTAACTTCCAAAAGTAATAATAAAAGGAGATTGTGAAGGTGAAGTTACACATTCATCTATGTTACAATTCATGAGCAGAATTGTAAAGGCCCTCTGTTCTGATATTCTGTGCTGCTCCTTTCTCAATTTGACTAACAGCTCACCCTTTTTGCCAAAACACACCCTGCAGCCAATTGTCACACCAGTGTATATCTGGTAGCAATCTTAGTGCACCCTTGCAAAGATGAGCAATGGGTGTAGCAATATTTTGGCATGAATATTAGCTGTTTAGATTTTCACATGTACTCTTTTAGGGAATGTGTAAAGTCTCCTACCCACACCTTGAAGCAGTTAAGAAATGGCATAAGGCCAGGTAAGAAGTCTAAGTGAAATATCATGTGAAGGGAAAGAATTTGGAGCAGAGCGGTATCACTGCGTAACAAGTCTACCACAAAGCAGAAAATAGTCAGAAGGAATATCAGATGAGAGGGAGAACCATCCATTTAGTTCAAAGAGTAAACTGAATGTAAAATATTTACATTCAACTTTACATTTATAGTAAGACAACAGCACACAGCTCTCCCTCCTCCAGTTCTTGTAGCTGACACTCCAGTCTGGCACAGTCACCTAAGACTGTAGGAAACATGACGAAGCTGGAGGCTCCGTGATGGTGAGGAGCAAGCTGCCATGCAAAGAGGATGCTGTGCAGTCCCTTCATCTGAGGAATCACATCAGACAGGCTGAAGCCGTCAAAGTTGCATGCTTGCTCTAACAGGGATTTTCAAAAGTGGAGAAAAAAACACCAAACCTGGCTACGTCAGACGTACAATTTAAGTGGTTAAGCAGCAACCAAGAGAATCCCTACATGAATCTGCACCGTGTTGACAAGCTTTGTGTGACGTGCACAGCTACTTCAAATGCAGGCAATCATTCCTTCCTCAGGAACAAAACTCTTTGATGTGGCCCTGATCTGAGAAAGCCATTAAGCCCATCTTTAAATATGTGCATAACAATCTAACACAAAGAGGCTTTTTGAATGAATCTGGGTCACCTGTAGAGATACATCTATCAGAAATTATTAAACACAGCCTAGAAACCAGTGTTTGCAAAAATAGAAAGCCAAGCTGGGCTCCCAGGGGCCTCAGGCTTCAAAATGGCTGAGTTGCTTAGCGCTGGATAAGCCCGCTCAGGGGCACGTACCTTTACAATTAAAGCTGCTCAGCACAAGTAATTCTGCATTGGTCTTTTGGGAGGGGGCAGGAAGGGAGGCATGTGTTTTTTCTTGAAATGTTAGTTTTGCTAAAGGTTTTATCTGTGCAGACACCAAGGCATAGGAAAGGAAAACATGTGAGAAATGCACTGCCATAGAAGGGACAAATCCAAGGCTCCTGGGCCAAATTTGGCCAGTGTGAGCAGTTCACCTGCTGCCTTGGAGCCGGCTGTGTGTTCTGTCTTCTCTAGGCACAGCTGAACAACGGGCAACAGGGATATGAACCCTTCCAGCTGCTCACAGCCTGCCCCTGCAGCAGCCACACTGAAAGCCCCTGGCTATATCCATGGGGCTCCAGCTGCACCCTGATGCAAGTACGTGTAGAATCACTGTAGCAGGGCTGGGGAAGGCACCTCTCAACCTTTGCTCGCCCGGGCAGAGGGTGGCAATGCGGTGACTGGCACAGGATCAGGCACAGCCCACACAGAAAGGCAGGGTGTGCCATGTTGGGTAAAATAAGCATGGCTGCAGAATGCCTTCTGGCACTTTCCTTGTGAGGGAACCAAACCTGTTCTGGGCTTACCCCACAAGCTATTCGTTTCAGTTAGGTATTTTCTCCTTGAATAAGCAGGACAAAAGGGATGTGATATGCTGAATCATTTAGGGAAAAAATCACCCTGTCAAGTGGATTATCATCAGCTAAGCAAGGCCCTGGAGGCTAAAACCCCAGCCTCTAAATTATACATGCTGAATGCCTATGCTTTTACTGTACTGTTGAGGCAAAGCCTGCACTGTGGTTTCAGGGACACTAAACATGAAAGGAAAGTTATATCACAGCTGATACTTGCCCAGTGATTCCACCTTAATCTTGGGAATAGCAGGTGTCCTAGACACATGGAGTCCCTAGCAGGGAGGGAGGGAGGGGATTTGTAATCGTTGGCAGAGATGCCTTTGGGGTCACTCAGCTGCTAAAACATTAAAGCATATAAAAGCAGGATGTGGGAATGGCAAACCTCCTAGAAGAATGTACACCCTGCACATCAGAGGAAACAGATGCATTCTCAGGAGGTGGGTGTCACTCTTGCTTGCACTACTCACTTCTCTGACATTTCCTCTGTTTAGTGCCTACCTTTTTCTCCTGATTTCACTTTCAAAGCTACCTGTGCACATTAGCAGATGGTTGACTTTCTGGCTATATTTTCTTTCCAGGAGGTGCTCAGAATCAAAGTTCAAGTGAAAACACACTTGCATTTGGCTTAACACCTGACATTGTCTGGGTTACTTCAGGTTGGAATATGACACTTGCAAAATTGCTCAAATAATTTTCTCATTGGAAATTGCCCCCTGCAATTGCATTTCAAATCACAGGTATTATATCCCAAGCCAGGTATTCTCCAGTGAATTATATTATTCTAACCCAAAATTTTAGATGTCAAATTAACAGTTTCTTACCCAGATGTTGTAGGAGTGGAGATGTGAAGTTCTTGTGTGTATCTCTGGCAAAAAGCTGTAGCTTTCTCCTTCTCACTAGGTGCAGATGCTCTTCTAGGATCTTCTGTGTTGACTGCACTGATTTTCCTGGGCTTTTTCTGCAATGAGTCCCTTTTGCTTCTGCCACTGAAATGCTGCTTTTGTTACCATTTCTGTGGCAATCACAGTCTACAGTGGTAACCCCCATTCACTGTGCATTAACACAGTCTTCAAATAGAGCGTTTTGTTATACGTCTTTCAGAAGAAATTCATCTCACCTGAGGAAATTTGTGGAAAATAACCTGGGAAAGATAGGGAATGAAATAGGGCCTTAATCCTGCATTTCCTTCATTGCAACTAGGTCACATGGTGCTTTGCATAGATACACTGTGAAGCAAAAAGCCCCATCAGTCTTGATCATCACCTTCCTGGACTGCAGGTAGCAGCATAGTGGGAAAAGCTGCACTCAAGCATTTCCACACCCTTTTTTTGTTTGTGGGCATGGGCAAACCCAGCTGCTACCGGTATTTCAAACAGTCTTACATCTTACACTCAAGACAGTCAAAAGGGATGGTTCCCGCACTCTGTCCCTTAGGACAAGCCTGTAAGCAGATAGGCTTGTGATACTGAGGCTGTACTCTAATAGAGGGAGGCTGGTGTAGGGCTGAGTGTGCATGCACAAGAGCTTGGCATGCATGAGCTTCACACCTGAACTGCCATCAGGACTTTTGCAGCAACTCCAGTCGGCTCCAGGACTGCGATAATAAGTTGTCCCTTTACTCTGAGCAGTAGTATGATTGAGTCCCCATTTAAAAACTGTATTGATTTTGATAGGGGGTTTGATAGAGTATGGGCGTTGAAGGAGTGTCAGATTTGGCTGTTAATCTTCAGGATTGCTTCTTTCTGCTTGGCTGAGCATATGCCTCATGTTTGCTGTCCCCAGTGTGAAGGATTTAGGAACTGTCAATATTTCTGTTGATATATGAAGCACTAAACACAGTCGAAGCAAGATGCACGTTTGGGTCACTCCTGCTGAGGCACAGCATTTGTACTGGGGTAATTTAACAAGTCCCTACCTTCTGCTGTCCCCCTGTAAGAGCTTATTGTCCCAGGAATACAAGCTGTGAAGTATTCTGGGTGCCTACTCCTCTGTTGCTGGTGTGCAGTTCCACACTGCTGAGCTGCAGGGTGCTTTCAGTTAATACATGGCATCATTTTGTCTCCTGCCTTTGCTCTGTGGGGTGGTCCTCCTGTCACTCCAGCTGTCCCCAGGCTGGCACTGCCCTTAGAGGTGCTCTGCAGAGCAGTGGCTGCCTGAGCCCATATCAGGTAGTCATCAGCAAGGTGGGGCCTGGATTTCAAAGGCGCTGGGGACACACTGATGTCATTGGTCCTTCTGGAGGAACTCGTGAAAGGAAACTCCTGTATATTGAGGGGTTTTTGGAAACTGCTTCATGTGTGTGCCTTTGAAAAGTTGCCATAGATGCCCTATTTCAGTAAGAATGAATGGCTTCTGCTAGATGACTGTAAAGACTGCAAAGTGTTGTGGCTGAACTGACAGGTTCATCAAACATATATGGGAAGTAAAACTTGTATGGGGGGGATTCCTATTTATTTAATTATTTATTTATTAAGTCGTGCCTGGCATTTTTGTCACAACCTTAGCTGACAAGGCATTTTCTGGTCACATTGCCTCAAGACAGCACAGAAGATTAATGTTTGGAATATGCTAAGCTCTTGAAAAAACATAAAGATAAAATCAGAAAAGTAATTCAACATGTACCCAAAGCTTTTAACCACAAGTGGTGGCATTCTGATCTTTAAGGAAATGCAGGACAAGTGCTGTCAGTCTTTCAGAGCCATGTGTCACAGTCCAGAGGGTGAGGATCCAAGGCTGAATTTGGAGAAGGATCACTGCACTTCTATGGTGTACAAAAACCAGAAAATTCATCAAAGCATCAAAGTTCATTCTTCTGTCTAAGCCTGTGGGTGTCAGCTGGGTGTCGGATACATTCCTAGCTGTTCCTCAGCAGTTCAGTGTGACCTTGGGACATATATATCCTGTTCCCACATCTGTAGAAATGGGCAGGTGAGCAATCCTTCTCCCTTGGGAGCTGCTTCCTTTGCGGGCTCTGCTGCAGCCTGGAAGCATGCCCCACAAACAGAATGTGTACAAATGCTAATTGTGCTGGGCTCAGGTTTAGGTGCTCTACTCTCATTTGTATGCAAACACACAGGAGAACAACACGTGCAAATGTGGTTCACCTGGCAAGGTGTGAGCGGGCACAGTGGGATCACAGCCCAGGCACAGTGTCCTTGGCTCTCCCTGCTGCCATGAGGCCGTGGACAGAGAGCCTGCACAGACAGCACTGAGGTTGGTAAGGCAGGGCTTTCTGAGCCAGGCTGCTTCTCTGTCTTCTAAACTGGAGCATGCCATGGAGGGGAAACAGTTGCAATAATTACCTTCTAAGTCCAGAGGCCTCAAAAACCAGAGCTGCTGATTCTTGTAACAGCAGAGCAGTTTCCGATGCACTTGCTGAAGCTGATGGGTACTTGGCTAGAGCAAAGCCTGTAGGAAGATTGGGCCCAGGGTCTAGAGCTGAGGCAGGAGAGCTGAGACCATGAGAGCAGAGGTGGAAGGGTCCTTGCCCACAGGAATGGTGTCCTGTGTAGATGCAGCCCTTTTGGGAACTGCTAGTTCTACACAGGGTTGGTGGAAAGGAGTAACAGGTTTGGCTTAATTTCTGGCAATCTGAGTTTTATTTACACTACAGAGAAAAGGAAGTGACTCTCACTGGCTTTTACTGTAGGACCAAAACTGAAGAGGGGCGAGAAGGGCCATGGCTTGGCACAGGTTGATTCCAGCTATTGGCAGAGAGGAGGCAGATGCAAATGGACTGCTGCTAGAGTTGTTCTCTTACGCTGTTCCACAGCAAAGCCCTTAGCTGTCATCTAGGCATGCACAAATAGATTGGTTTATTTATACATCAGCACTTACTGTAGTAACTCATGATTTTGTCTGACGTGCTTGAAATCATGATTTTTTGAAACAAATGCACAAATTAAAAAACCCCAAAAAACAAAAAAACAAACAAACAAGGAAAAAAAAAACAAACCAAAAAAGCAAGCCAGAAAGTCTCCAGCCAAGCAAAAGGATGCTACAACTAAAGCTGAGCAAGATTATCCCAAGAATTGGAAAATGTCCTAAAATTCAAATTAAAAGAAAGAAATATGTTCTTTTGGGTTCTGAGCCTTTACAGCACAGTAAAAACATATGTCTCAAGTCTTTGGCCCTAATACTTGAAAGTCTTGCTAGCTTTTTTGTTTAAAGAAAGACTGAAATTGTTTTGTACAAGTTGACTCCATCTGCTGGGCTCTAGGTGTGGTATTAAGTATTGTGAGACGCAGTTTTGCCCATTCACAGTTTTACCTTAAGTTGAGCTTGTCAGCTAACAAGGGAGAAGTTTGCATTAGCTGTGAGGTTATGACCATAAAACTGTGACTAACTCAAGGAAAGAAAGTAACCTGACAGCATTTCAAGTGTGCCCACTGGATCAGGAATACTGTGTCCCATCAATCGCAAAAGAATACTTCATTTTCAAAGCTACCTCCATGGTTTCATAAGCTTTTGCCTCTGCCAGAAATGCAAAAAGTGATAAAAGAAGACATGGTTCTAAATGTTATAATGGATCTGAAGGGAGCACAGAGACGGGGCAGGTGATTACAGCACTGAAATCCCTGCTATGGAAATGGACATATCTGAATAGAAATTTCCCTTCAAAATTTAACAATGAGGTTACAGCTCCTGAGACTGCATAGTGCTGACCAGTACTACTTTTTTGGCACAATTTTCTGCAGCAACTTCAATAAAAATATCAAACTGGTAGTAGCACCTTTCTTTCACAGACTCTCTGAAAAGACCCATGTATGTCAGGATGACTTTGTACTTAAGCCCTTCTTCCCAAGGATCTCTTGAGAACAGAGCATCCAAAGAGGAAAAGTGCTAAGAAGTCTTTTAAGGCTTCTGGTGTGTCAGCCATTCATCTGGAAATTCTTTACAAAAAGAGAGTAGCTCAAGAGAGTGTTTTTTTTTAATTATTCAAAATATTGTGTTATAAATCCAGTTACGTCAATTCAAAATGTCAACAAAAAAATTCAAAGAAGCATAAATGTTCTGACTGGCATTACATGATTACCTCAAAAATCTTAATGACTGAAAAAAAACATGGCTCTGTGTAAAATTGTCAGATACATTAGAAAAACCTAAACCACTTTCATAGCATGTTTCAATTGTTGCAGCAGACACTAAAAACCAAAAAAAATATCACAGAGAAGTTACCCAAAATACAAATTGGGGATTTTTTTTGTGGGTTTTGTGGGTTTTTTTTTAATCTATGGCTTCTATATTTCTAATCATTACATTCTGAAGCTTTCTGTGCTTAATCACTGCTCATTAACACCATTTTTCTACACAGCACTGCTAAAAATGTTTGTTTGCAGTTGCCCCTGTAGTCTGAACCATTCCATTTCCCATGCACAGCTCCCTGTGCAGGGAGGCAGAGCATTAATACCCTGTTCAGGTAATTCGGAGCGCGCAGTGACACCCTGGCATAATTAAATAATGTCATCAGTCTCTGAAGTGCACTCCCTACGGTGAGGCACCGTAGGAGAAACCTCCTAATACGACACCTACGGCTTTCTTACGCAAAACTGACTTTACTGTAATGTATTCCATTAGGAGAGCTGGAGTTTAATGGAGAAATCATTAGTTTATTTTATTGGTAGTTCATGAGTAGCAGGATATGAAGCTCCTGCCCACTGGATCCTGTTATACTTCTATCCAACCCAACTAAAGAGCTGTCTCTCCTATGTCTTTGCCACAGAGGTGCTAGATCACCATGGTCCTGCCTCTTCAGTGTGATGAGTTTTGGTGGTTTCTGACCACAGCACAGGTTTTGTTTTGTAGAATTCCATCTGAGCTCTTTTCTAAAGCCTGTACAGTTTTGAAGTGTAGGCATCCAAAGCATGACACACTGTTCAAGTAATACAAAATTATGTAGTCCCACAGCTGTGACCTTAAGCATTTCTCCCATCACACCATTCTCACCAAAGCCATCAGGCAACGTGAGATCCCAGTCCTGAGGGAAGCACTGGGAGAAGGGTTCTGGAGTGTTGCTGCTACTTCAGCATCAGATAATGGGCAGTATGTACCACATCTACTTCAGCATCAGATAATGGGCAGTATGTACCACATGGGTTGTGACAGCAGGGCAAGACTTCACCTGTAATATCCATTGCCCTTGGCATATGCTCCAGGCAAACTTTCTCACAGCAGAGCAGGATGTATTTGTAGTGCTACTGTCTCAGGAAATCAGAAGAAAAGCAGAGACAAAGAAAAGCTGGCATGAAGGACCACTGCACTAGGGTGCCATACATGGCCTGGACTTGCAGCTTCTCTGGGCTATTATTCCTTGCCAAGGTTTTTTGCTCCTTTCCATGTCTCCTGTTTTTGTTCCTGCTGTGTTATACACAAGCTTTTGGTTTCCTCACGGTCAGGTTTGGGTTCTTTTACCCATTCCTCACTCTAACTCCTTGCCTCTCCTGTATTATTTTATTTATCCATTTAGTGCTGTTCTCATGCTTCTGGTATTTGGGCACCAAGCAACTCGAATAAACTGCCTCATTGGCTCAAACTGTTCTCATTTATGTTGGTTGCCTGGAAACAGCTGTTGTTACTGAAGTTGCAAAATTTTCAGTGAAAAAAAAGAATCCTGTGCTCCCAAACAGCCCGAACTTGAATAAAACTGCAAACAACGGAGCTGGAATTTTCCACGCTTTGGGGCTCTCCCAAGCTGATCTCTTGCTGTCAGCTTGAAAAAGTTCAAACAAAACCAAGTTCAGCCTCCTTAAGGTCCTGTGGGGAGAATGCAGAAAGCCCCACTTGTGTCTCTGCTCCTTACCTCCTGTCCTCGCTGCACTCCCATGAATGCAAATCATTACCTGAGCCCTGCGGCTGGCTGGAGGCTGTCGGAGGAGCTCGCTCTTGACTGGAGGGTGTCCCTGCCTCTCGAAATGGCAGCAGAGGGCCTGTCTCTGAAGCTCAAAGATGTTTCTAATTACGAGCACTGCCGAGGCAGCCTGGGAGCTGGGAGGCTGCGTGATTTCAGCCGAGCTGAGGAGACAGCAGAGGGTGTTGGCAGACAGGCACCAATGAAGCCTCTGTGGCTGTGTGCCGTGGATCTGGACGGTGCAGGTGGCACAGCCTCACATCTGGCCTGCCTGTGTCCCATATCCTGTCCCATACTTCACTTTCATGGATTGGGAAAACAAACTGAGGGGCAGAGTGGTAAGAAGGTAATTTTGGAGCTGGAAGGAGCAGCTTTTATTCAAAACTGAGTGGCAGCAGGGCCATGCCAAGACCTCAGCAGTTCTTGGAGGCACCACACCCTTCTCTGTCGGCTCCTACCAGTGACTACCCACTGACAGTGCTGGGATGCCTTCCCCAGGGGCTACTGCAAAACAGCATCGAGTGCTCCCCAAATTATCCCATATTCTACAGTACATTGTAAAAGTCCTAATCCTTGGGCTGAGCAGGCAGATGGTCAGCCACTTGCTGAAAGTACACAGACCTTTCAGAAACAGACTTTGAAGTGGCCATAAAATTAACTTCAGCGCCAAAATTGTAACTGCTGCAGGAAACTGTGGAAACAGATGAAAAACTGTTAACATTATAGTGAAAAATCCACGTTACAGAAGTCATGAAAAAAGAAAAGAGTGAAAGATTTCATGGGCCAGTTATGGTAAAAAATAAGAATTTCCATGCTTTATTGCATTAATTGAAAAGAATCTAAAAACATGAATAATGTTATTTCGTAGTATTAATAATGATTATTCGGTGTTCAAAGTTATTTAATGATGAATAGGAATACAAACAAAATTAGTATGACCAGATTATGATCTATTTTTAAAAATACAAATGAGCTGTTGAAACAGCAAGCAAAAGAAATCAGCATGTGTTTGTTTGTTTGTTTGCTTTTTCCCTTGTGGAGTTAGTGGGTGTATTTCATTCCCAAAGCCTAGCAGAGGGCAAAAAGAGCACTTTGCCATCCATTTAATGCGAGTTCTGGAGGGGTGAGAAGCTGTTCTTAATGCCAGTATGAAAACTTCCCCTCTGTGTTTGTAAATATGCGCACAGAGGACAGTGTGTGTAGGCTTTAACTGCAGAGTTTTTGGGGGTAATGTTCTCATCACAGCAGAAATCACTGAGATTTTGAAGATGCAAGTAAATCCAAATTTAGCTGCTTTGGGGAAGTGGCAGATATGCAGTTGTGCTTCTCAAACTTTGGCCAGGGCAGCTGGCTTTGAGGTTTTTGAGAACCAAGCTCTTCCCGTGTGAGATTAAAGTAGAGAAACCAAAGAACAAGATGGTAATGGATAACACTAAACAATATTTGTTTAAATTGCCATGCCCTTTAATTACTGGCTAAATATAATGAAACTAAATCGTGCATAAGATTGTATTTTTGATCCTTATTGATCTCTGCAATATGTCTCTCTCTACACATTGGGGCAAAATAATTACAGATTAAAATTATTTATTATTAAACAGTGTGTCTTATTTTAAATATCAGTATTATGGCCTCCAGCACTTGCTTTGCAGTGACTAGAAGCATGAGGATTGTTTTTTTCTGATTTTTAGACAGATCCATCACTTGGAAAATCCTTGACATTTTCTAAACAGATACAATATTGGTTTATTTTCTGAAAAACCCCCTTTGTCTTTGCACATAGTTACCAAGAGCATTACTTGCACTTTACCCCCAAATTGCCGATTCCTCTGCCTCATCCAACTAAATGACAGCAAAGGTAAAATCTTGTTAGCCTTAAATGTAATGTTTAATAAAATGGACAGTAGGTTTGCTTTGTGGAGATGGAATATTACTGCTCAGCTTTGGGGAGGGGGAAGTGTTTGTTTGTTGTTTGTTTTTTTTCTTTTTAACCTTTCTTTGCAAGGGTCTGATTTTGATCCATTGCCTCCTCTGCTGTGCACAGCACCCGAGCTGGCTGCCTCAATCCTTGCAGAAGCTGACCTGGGGCAACTTTGTCCCTGGCAGACACGTGGTGAATCAGTAGTGTGGAAACTTCTGCATTTGGGAAATTTGGGAAAAGTCTGGGAAAAAACACAGTTCTCATTTGAAGCCGGTGACTTCAATAGGAAATTATTTTCTTCCCCTGCACAGGAAAGATCAGTTTGTTACTGGAACAAGGGGGAAAGCTATTGGTAGGAGTATTTATGTCTTGGATTGATTTATTTACAGCTGTGGGATTATATAGCTGGTGCATTAAGTACTTGCTAGTCCTAAGGGTGCAGTAACCCAAGAAAGCCCTGAATGTGCAGCTACAGATAGATGTCAGACTATGGACTAGTGTCCAAGGGGTCAGAAAAGTGAGCTGCTTATTTAGGTAACAAAAAGTCCTCAGGTACCCTCCAGACATGGATGAGGTTTCTCTTCTTTTGTCCATCCTGGTGCTTACCTGCTTTCCTGAAGCCAACCACACCTACTAAGCAGGAGAAACACAGTACTGCTGTGCAGCCATCCCTGAAGGGTTCATTTCTTCTCTCCAGCTCATGAGGATCCTTCAAAATAGCATTCTTCCCAGCATGGCCAGGAGTCTGTGCTGCAGATTTAAGTCAAGCCCTGTTCATGGCACATCACAGCGAACCCCTGGCGATGGGACACTACAGGGTGACCCTCCATTCCTCATATCTTCCATAAAACAGGGGAATGGCTGTTCAGGGATTATTTTTGTGGCCTCCTCAGCCTTGTGTGTACTACCTGCCAGGTCCTGCTGAAAGGCTTGGGAGAGCGAAGGTGGGTTGGAGGTGGATGTAACCAAGGAGAGTCTGAATGTAAAGTGTTGACCCAAGAGGGAGTTAGTCCTGCCTGCTGGCTCTGTGCTCCCAAGGCACAGCCAGAGCCGGGCTCCCAGCAGGCACTGGTGGCAGGAACAAGCAACACCAGTAAGTGGCAGCCTAAGGAAATGCCGGCCACAGCACCAAGCACTCTGAGGAGAGCTGGAAAATGTTTTCCTGTTTGCCACACAGCCAAGTTTCAGTGGCCTGGGTTTGTTGCTGTAGCTAGTGGAAAGCTGAGAAATCCCTTAGGAGGAGGAGTGTGATAAAATGATGGAGGGCTTTTGTACAAAGGTTGGCAAGCTGTGACCAGAAGGCATATATTAATGAGAGGGAAGTGGAATTCTCATCTGTTCCACCTGTGAATCCCCAATGAAGTCAATGTGGGAAGGTCTAAATGGCAGAAATATCTAAAAACCGCTTGCAGTTTAATTATTGTCAAAAAGCTCTAAGAAGAATTTGAGTGGCTGAGGAGTTATGCAGTCTGAATATATATCAGCAGCAAAATCCCATTAGATGCAGATGAAACTACAAGAGGGTGATAGCTGGACTACAGAATAAAATCCTATTCAAAAACTGATCTAATGTATTTTTCCACTGCAGGGCAGGAGTGAAACTTCAAGTTTTTGTGTAAAGAGAGAAAGAAACATTGGCCCTCAGGGTTGCAGTAGGAAAGATAGTTTTGAAAAGATCATTAAAGAAAAATCCCTTTTGAAGACTTTGATGTCTATTGATGCAAGATGCTATTTGTTCTCTTACTGGAGATAGATCTGAAAGACTCTGCAATTACTAATAAATCACTTGCAATATTGAGCAATTACCAACAATGCAATCATAAAACAGTGCAATAACTAAATAATTATGGGCTTGTTAGGAGAATATCTTATTGGGCACCTTAGAAAGAAAGAGGAAGGAGGTGAGAATACAAAAGACAGGATATTGGATACTATACAAATAGCAACAACATACACTTTGCATCGAGAATGCTGAGTAGTTGTATATGTTCGGGGCCAAATCCTACCCCTACAGAAAACAAGGGCAAGTTTTAATGATTGATATTTTTTTTAATAGCAAGATTAATCTGTCATTCAAAATACTGAATATCACGGCTGAAAAATCTTTCTTCGCCTACTGGCCATGTTCTATCCCAAAGCAGTCCTGAGAGTAGCAGCTGTCTCAGCAGCACTTGCTTTATCGCTCATCCTACTCATGTGAGGCTGCTACCTCCAGTGGGGTCCCAGCCGAGGGTGAGGAGCTCAGAGCAGGACACTACACTGCAGTCAGCAAGGCATGTCCGTGCTGGTTCCCGGGGCCCAGCTGGAGCCAGAGGAAGCACATTCCCACACTGCAGAGGCAGCTCAGGTCCCTGCAGATGCACCGAGGCCACTCTGTCCATACTTAGTAATGAAAAGATTGGGAGTGCTTGGCTTGTAGTTGTGCTGCATTGGGGTAAAAAGATAGGAGGGATGGGGAGGAAAATGGTGAACGGGAAGCTCAGGTTTAATCAGGAGAAACTGATTATGATGGTACAGAGCGAGGTAGAGAGGGCTGTTGTTTAGACTTCCCCTTCAATGAATCCGTGATTTTTCCAGAAACAGCTGCAGAAAACATCTGCATAAATGAGTTGCTTCTCTGAAGGAAAGGTGTGTATCTGTTACCATAAGTCAGGCTGGTACATCATTGGCTTGGCTCACTGGTGTTCAGCTATTGCCTTAGGTGTGAAAGCTGGAATACAATGGAAAAGAATGAAGATTTTGAAAGACTGTTGGGAAATAGTGCAAAGTGCTGTAAAAGCAGAAAGCACAGTGTGTACTGCATACACTACAGAAAAATATCTGCTGTTGAGGAGATCAAGAAATCATAGCTGGAGGATTTTGGATATGTGTAAGGATTAGGGACCATCTGGAAAAAGGATCATGTGAGGGAGTGTCCACCGTAAAACATTAATGGAACGGCAGGCTGCTTTGCATGCCTGACCTAGATAGTTTTGTAGGCACTGTCTACATGAGTACAATTTATGGAGCAGTCTGGAAACTCTGATACCCCTGCAAAGCACAATGCCATTCTTGGAATATCAAGCAATCCTTTTCAATAGTGATGGCAAACTACGAAGGGAAGGCAAATAGAAGTAGGCAGTGAGTAGTAGGAGAGCCCAGACTCCAGTAGCCAAGGGCTGTGCTCCCTTCCTCCTCCTGAACAAAGGAGAGGAGGGAGGGCTCTGCTCTAATCCTCCTTCTGGCATGCATTTTAAATAAATCCTTTGTGGTCAAGGGAGGGAAATAGACACTTATCCAGCCTCCTCCTTCAGCTGCTGAAGGTAATGCAGCCGGCACCAGGCACAGCATCTCTTCCCACTGAGTCCTCTCTCCTCCCTGCCGTGTTGCTACAGAGACTGATTTGTGACCTCTTTCTTTGAGTCCCACCCCCTCCAGGCTGTTCTGTCCTGGGAGCCCACAGCTTTACCACGTTTAGAGCAGATCCTTCAGCTTTGGGGAATGCATGGGTAAAAACCTCTAGCATCTGTAGCTCATATGACTGGACAGTACAAAACAGCCTGGAAGGAAGAAAGGGAAAAGGCAAGAGAAAGTGAATTGAAAACTGAGAATTGATGAGGATCTTTCTAAAAACCTGCACCTTTACCTGTGATGGAAATGGTATTTTCATGGACTTTGTGCTGAAAAAGATATTTAAAAATCACATATATTAATTAAAATTATAGGTACTGATCAGATTACAGCAAATATAGATGTTGCCACTAGCAGCCACAAACAAT